>CAMZMU010000090.1:40044118-40222978 GCA_947311845.1 Poa pratensis
AAACGAAATATGTTGAAAAACGCTTATCCAAATTACCAACCATTTCCAATTTTGAGCTCCTCGCGTCGAGATTTTCAAAACTAGATCCCATATTGATAGGTTTTGACGAACTTTTTTTTCTGTACTTTCGGTTATGTATAGTTTCTACTTCTTGTCATGTGTACTTTGTACTACCACTTTTGTGTACTTTGTATTTCCTGTTCTGTATACTTTTGTACTTTGTTTTCTGTGTACTTGTACATCCTTTGTCTGCGTACTTTGTCTTTCGTGTTCTGTGTACTTTGTACATCTTGTTCTATGTACTTTGTACATCATGTTCTGTGTATTCTGTACTACTAATTCTGTGTACGTTGTACATTTGCTTTGTATTTAGTTTGTACTACCCGTTCTATATAGTTTGTACATCGTGTACTCTTATTTTATATAATTTGTACACCATATTTATTGTAATTAGTACACACTGTTACATGTACTGTGTACACTGTTTTCTATGTAATCTGTACATTGTCCTCTATTTTCTTTGCACTTCCTAGCGTTCAGTGTACATATCAGATGCTTAAATTTGTACACAACGTACGTCCACTTTTGCACAGGGCCTTAGTCGCTCGCACTACGGGAAACGCACAATACGCCGACGGCCGGAAGCCGTCGGCGTACGCTCGTATGCCGTCGGCGTACACATACGCCGACGGCGGCGTATCCGTTGCCATCGGCGTACGCCCTCATACGCCGACGGCATTGCCGTCGGCGTATGAATGCAATTTTTTTGAATTTTTGAACTTTTTTTTGAACTTTTTTTCAATTTTGAAATTTCTAACTCAGCTACATACTAGATCTCTAGTTACACATTTAATCATAGGTCAAAGTACTTACGCTGGTCAAAGTTCCCGTTCGGTCACCCATCCTCAAATTGCTCCAGGCCAAGCACGCTTAACATTTGAGTTCCTTCATTGTTAGCTTACAAATGAGAAATGAGAAGTTACTGATATTTATATCATATCAATCATGTTAACCCCTGATTTAGAATGTTACACTTTTTCATTGTTTAAATTTAGAAAATTCATTTGAATAAGTAACAATGATTGTAAAATAGTATATATATTTTTAATAAATGAAAAAATGAAATTATTTTTACTTTTATTTCCTTTTACATTTAATATGGAATAATTCATATCTTTAATTCCGTTAATCGAAATTTGAAAAAAAATATCTATGTCAATTAGAAAAATGAGAGGAATTCAAATATGACATCCATATCATCATTGTTGCCAAAAAACAAATTCCAAATTATTTTTATAAATATCATTTTCCATTTTTTAAGTGTAAAAAATGACTTTTTAATTAAGCAAGTAACAAACATATGTTACAAAATGTCATGTGCACGGTGAAAAAGATTTTATGGATGTCATATTTGGATTCCTCTCATTTTTCTAATCGATTTAGACATTTAATTTGTTAAATTCCGATTTACGGATTTAAAGATATGAATTATTTCATATTAAATGGAAAATTGAAAAAAGTATACGCCGACGGCATTGCCGTCGGCGTATCAAATGGAAAAAATTGAAAAAGTATATGCCGACGGCTGCCGTCGGCGTATCAAATGTAGAAAATTGAAAAAGTATACGCCGACGGCTGCCGTCGGCGTATAAAATGTAGAAAATTGAAATAGTATACGCCGACGGCAAAAATCTACGCCGACGGCCAAAATCGCTAGGCCGACGGCAATGCCGTCGGCGTAGCTAAAAAAAGAAAAAAAGATCTCGGTTGGCCTGGTCGGGGTCTACGCCGACGGCCCCCACATTTGGCCGTCGGCGTATGTCCTGGCCGTCGGCGTTTTGTGGATTTCCCGTAGTGTCGTACGCGACCGGCCAAGAGTCATGTACGCGGGCCCGGGTCGTGCGCGTGCTGCCGTTGTCCAAGCTTGGTTCCTCTACGTGCTCAACACGTGGTGTTTTCTGGGCTCATTTCTGCGTGTGAGTTCTCTTCACGAAAGGTTCCCTCTCGCTAGAGATACCCTTCTCAGTTGCCTGATCCACCATTGTGTACGTTCGTAGCCCAGCTAGCGCCTAGCAGTAACAGCCCAGATGTCTCAGTCTCGCGAACATAAGTTTGTTCGGTCCAAAACCGATGACCGAACCGAACAACCGAGGAACCAATGTCTCGGTTACCTGGAATAGTAGAGACCGATCCGCTTTCAAAAAAAAAAAAAGTAGAGACCGATCCGTCAATGTTTTTTGGGAACCGATAATTTTGATGCACCGAAGCACCGAACCGGTCAGGGGAACCGAACGCCCACCCCTAGCGGCAGGAGGTGAGGAAGAGGAGGTCGGCGGTGGCGGACGTGGGACACGGCGGCGGCGACGAGCAGGTCTGGGCCCGAGGCGGCTCCAGGGCACGGTGGCGGGGACAAGGAGGTTCCGGGCTGGGGATGAGCATGTCGACAATTTCTTATGATTCATGATATCCAAAGCATGTAACGAAAGGTTGTGAAAAAAGCTTCAGACTATTGTCCCGGCTCACACTTTGGTGTTGATCTATGTCGTAGATAATCTGAATGATATGTCTTTGTTAAAGTATATATGGACTGTTTAGCACTTTTCATGTTCATTGACTAATGCATGAAACAAGACTATCGAGGTACAAACAAATTAACAAGATAAAAGGAGGTTTGATTTGCCCCCAAAACTACGTGGAGCCTTTGGAAAGAGCAAAATTAAAGAAACATCAGACGTTTTGATAATAGTTTCCCTTTCTCATGTAGCCGAAGAGATTTTTTGCGTCAATGAAATCTGCATTGGCGATTTTTTGCACCTTTTTGTTATCTTATATACGCAAATATAGAGCTCCTGCCATTCGCGCTAGAAATAGGATTGGTAATGCGTGCGAACCTTTTGAAATCTCTATAGTCTATGGTCAAGTCTTCTTAATATTTTTTTTATAGATTGCTGGAAAACTTTAATAAAAAATGGCGGTGTGCGTATCAATCTTTGCATAAACCAGGAGTGGGACCTCCTTTTCGATGGAAAACAAAATGGTGTTTAGTCAAATTTTGTTAATAATTGAAAAAATTTACTCCTCAATCTATTAACAAAAAATGAGCCATCAAACTTAATGTGTAAGTTTTTTACGGAAAGAGCAGTGCAGCCTGCTGTTTCATTGATAGTAGATAGGAGAAAAAGTTGTACAAAAAGGAAAAAAAATTACCCTAATGCAACAAATAAAAAACAAGAGTTTCCAGTCAGGTTCTCTCGGTCTTTGTAGCATGCTTGCAGCCCTTGACCTGCCAGCCGATCTCCATAGGCTTGCTTCTTGGAGGATGTCCATCTTTAACTCTGTCATGTTCCTAGCCTGCCTGTTGAAAATGCGGGCGTTTCTATCCTTCCAGGTCGACCACCACACCAGCTGCACAACCGCTGTCCAATCCTTCTTTTTATGCTTCTCCGTGTAGTGTTGTGTTTGTGTGACCCATTCTGAGAGAGATTGGTTCTGCTCGGGGAGGAAACAAGGAGGCCGGCCGGCGATTGGTAAAATCTGACCCCATAGCTGAGTAATAAAGGGGCAGTGGCCAAGGAGATGCTCCCAAATTCATAAATCTACTTTGACTTGAGTTAAGGTTACGTAATAAATTTTGCGGTGTAGCATAAATAAAAATATGCTCCCAAATTCATAAATCTACTTTGACTTGAGTTCTGCATGGTCAAGGGATAAAATTGACTACAAGTCCATGTGTGAAAGAACATTTTTCAACAAAGGCCTATTTTACCAAATAGGTCGATAGTAGAAGCAAAAAGGGCTTCACACCCGACTCTACATATCCCAAACAATATTACCGTTACAGTTGTTCTATAAATGTTCCACATGTTTAGATTACCTTCGTGGCTCAGATCTATCAAGAGCCAGCGTACCTAGTGAAGGGACTAATTTGCGAAAGCCAGTTAGGAGTGTAATTTGCAAGAAGAGAGTGGGGAAATGCGGCAATTTTAGCTGATGGTAATAGCATAAAGGTGAGGTCCTTGCATGCAGGTTTTATGATCTCATTATAATTTCAGTGGTTAGGAGTGGAAACAACGTCCACGCATCTTTGTTGCCTCAGCTAGAACACATATATTCATCCATCCAGAAGGTCCGGCGGACGCGCTGATCCTCTCACTCGGCCGGGTAATACTCTGTGCCCTGTATATCGCCTTTTTATCCGAATCGATTGCACTAACTGCACGGGTTCCATCTTTCAGGCTGCAGATTAAGCGCGGTTTCACACGATCGAAGATGGATGATCCGGATCCTGAATCCTCTGCTTCGATTCCGGTGGCCACTGTAACTGCCTCGCTGGGCCCTGTTGGTCCCCTCCTCAGGCAACTCCGCTCACCGACCACTTGGCCGGAGGGTGTTAGCGAGGGTGAGATTCAAATCCTCACAAAGGATCTCGAGGAATTATGTTACACCCTCATGGCTCACTCAGAGGTGGAGGAACCTAGCTCCATGGCTAAGTCCTGGATGAGCGAGGTCCGGGAACTTTTTTATGACACCAAGAACTACTTCGATGATGCCAAGCTCACTACAAATGTGAAGCAGGAAATCACCCAGCTCAGATTCAAGACACTTATGACTCGGGCTAGTCTTGCAAAGAAGTAATCGCCCTAGATGGATCCGAAGTTCATCAAGAAGGCTCAACTTCTGTCCGTGGGACCTCGGCGGCGGCTTCCAGATCTCGATGTGGAATCGATTGATCGGGGCCTAATTGATAGTCTTACCAACAAGTTGATGGGTATCGAGGTGGACAAACCGCTCAAGGCTGTAGTATCGCTTGTTGGACCGGAGGGTGTGGGTAAGACCACACTTGCCAAGAGGCTATACCACGAGACCGGCGGGCAATTCCAGTGCAGGGCTTTTGTCAGGGTGTCTCCCAACCCGGACATGAGGATGTTGCTAACCAGCATGCTCACACAGATTCAACAGCCGGGGTTTTCTGAGGGTGTTTCCGAGTCTGCTTGTTGTTTGGATGCTCAGGACCTTATCACAAAAATCAAAGATTATCTGCACGACAAAAGGTATATATATATTTTCTCATAAATTGTTGATAATTTCACTTCATTAAACCAAATGTGTAGAATTGCATGCACAAACCAGTTTATCCAAAAGGTCAAGCTGAGAGAGGGCCGGACATTGTACTCCAACAACTTGTGTTTTTTTTATGTGATGCGGCAAGTACTCCCTCGGTTCCAAATTACTTGCACACATTTGTGTATGGATACTATATCTAGATATGTGTTAGTGTGTAAATACATACTTGTTTGGACAAATGTGTGTCAACTAATTTAAGAAGGAGGGAGTAATTAATTAGGAAAGAGGAGGTTGGAGTAACATAACTAGTTATCATAACATCACATATCACACTATAATGTGAGTCTATAATCTAACAAATGATGACATGCATAATACCACACATATGCTACTACTCACTATAGGGTTAGTAACATATATTAGCAATATCCGACCAGAGGGACCCGTAACTCCCTAGGTTGTGTGTGTTGTAAGCCGAAAAGCTTCGTCTATATGATTTTTAGGTACTCTTTAGTGAATTTAGCAGTGATTATGCTAACTTTTAAAAAAACATGTAGACTAGTAATATGTGCATGGTACAATTCTGTTGGAATTCTCCCATGATCTATACATAAGAAGATTTAAAAACAAACCTTAAATTTTTTTACCAACGCACGTATATACCGTGCCGTCATTTTTTCTCTCTATTTGTTCTCTTTTCTCTTGGTTCAATCTTCAACCTGTACATATATATGCAGCAGACCCAAACAACCTAAACCTACTCGTACCTAAAACGGCTAACCAAACCGAGTCAAACTCAGCTAACTAGTACTACTACCAAAACAGGGCACTATTCCAGGTAAACATAGCTAGTCTATGAAAGTAATCAACACTTTCTAAAACTACTACCTAGTTTGGATAATTTCCAACAAATTTTGTGTTACTTTTCATTATGAGCAGCCTGTTCCATAGCTTTTTTTAAAAAAAAATGGGAAGCCCCAGCCTCTGCACCGAAAACATGTTTATGGCTTCTATTTCATTCATTCAAGAAAAGTTGGCAAAATGTCTCACATTAACGATTATTCAAGACGAAGCCACCAAACAGTGACAAAACACTACAACTTAGCACAAACCATAGAGGAAACAACGAGACCTTGTGTCCCAGCCACTGCCATCATCAGCTCTCCGGACAACTTCAGATATAGCGCCTTGTGCGCATGCTCCGGAAGTTGCCTCCTCCATCTTCCCCCAACCCATCTCTGGGGTGTAGATCGAAGGGAATACCCTTGCCAAGCCTACCACCGACACCGCCACGGTGCCAGACAGCGCCTCCGCCCTGGGCGAGTCCATCATCCCACGCCCACCGCCGAGACCCCTTAGCGCCAGGCCGCCAAGACTCACCATCTTCGATGTGGTAGGTACAACACCGCTTCATCATATCGAACACCACCATCTATCACTGCTCCCTAAAGTCAGGTCCAACCTCCACACGTTACATCCAAGGAGGAGAACAACGCAAAGCACCGCTAATGTCCAACCCGGAAAGGATCTAGGGTTTCCCCGAGGCGACTTCGGCAGGATCGTAAACTAAGTTTCCAACGCCTTCAACAAGGTTGTGCCACCGTCGATGGCTCCGACCGCAGCCAAAGCTTTCCAGCAGTTCCACGCCCACCCTGATCCGGATTTGCTTGTCTACCATTCCCACCTCGTCGCACCGCCGGTAGCAGTCCTGGCTGCCTGAGCCGATGACCGTGTGTCACCAAAGATTGAGCCGTCAACATCCAAGGAGGAGATCTACCGGACCCGTGGTTGAAGATGTCGTCGTCAAGACCGCCACCAAGCCGTCGGTGAGGGGCATCCCGCCAACATGCACTTGCAGTGCCCTTGCGTCCACCGTGGATCTCCCCACGCATACTTTTTGGAGGCGGGGGGGGGGGGGGGGGGGGGGGGGGGGGGGGGGCGCCGCCACCGCGATGAAACCAACAGCAGCGGCGGCGAGGAAGAGCCTGGGAGGGGAGACCTAGTGGGGGCGGCTAGGGTTTCCCCCGAGTCGCCTGCTAGGGGTCTACCTTTTCAAGAACAGCACGCTGTCTTTCAATCGTAGTTAACCATACTGGATTCTAATTTAGTATTTATCTTGGCCCTAAACTTTGTTCTGATTTAGTAAACAACCTTTTTTTTTTTAGAAAAGGAGGGTGCGATTCCCCGGCCTCTGCATCGAGTGATGCACACAGCCATACGCACTTATTAATTCCAACCAGAGTTACAGAGTACAATGTTGAGCACAAAACTGAAAACAACCTGTCGACAACAAGGGTCGCTACCACTATGATGGGGGTGACTAACACCAACGCACATCATCTAAAACCCAGTTCAGCCAAACACTCAACGCACACCGACATGTACGCTTTAGTCGCTGCCGCCGTCTTCCACGAACCCATCTTCAGAAAGGATCAACACCATGACCTTGCAAAACCGGTCTGCCGTCGGCATCGCCACGATGCCAGACAGCGCCACCATGCGCGAGTCCATCAACTCGAAGTCGAGACCCCGCAGCGCCACGCCGCCGAGACTCACCGACATCGACATCCGGCGCCGCTCCACAGACGATGCCCCCAAGAGGGAACACGACACCACAGCGCCGCCATCGTCCGATCCGTAGATCTTAGTGTTTCCCCCAGAGCATTGCAAGCGAGAAGACGTGGACTGCTAGGACGATGCCTTCACCAAGGTAACGACGTCGAGACGTCGCCATCGCCCGCCAAAAGGCCAGCTTTCACCGGCAGCCGCGCCTCCGAACTCGCCGCCAGCCTGGCCGACCACCTTCGGTGGAGAGGGTAGCCACCACCACCATGCCCGGGCCAAAAAGACCCGGATGTCCTCATGCCGCGAAGATGTCACAGGGAACCTCCTCTTGCCGTTGCCGAAGTTGACTAGACGTGGTCGATGGATCGATCCAAACCCTAGAGATTGGATCTCACCGCAGCCACGATCCAAGTCTTCCGCGGAGGACGACCGCCGGAGATCCCTTGGCCGCCAAATCTCCGCTGCGCACCACCGTTGGAGGGGAAACGGACGGGCGCCGCCGCCCCTTGCGTTTCCGTCGGCCGAGGACAGCGCCGCCTCACCACATGGGTTTAGCCCAGCGGCGTCCTCAGCGGCGGCGGCGGTAGAGGGTGGAGATGTGGGGGAGGGCTGAGGGTGCTGGGGATGGGACTCCCCGGGGGCGGCGCAGCGCCGCCGCCTCGGGGGAGAGAAGAGGCGGGGGAGAGAAGAGTCTGAATTTGTGAAAGCTATTTTTGAAGAAATTTAGTAAACAACCTAGACTACAATAAAGAGGAGACGTATGGTTTTAGCACAAGCGTGACATACCAGGTAATCAAATTGCATGGACGTCATTTACTCCTCTCTGTGTAAAGTGGAGACATCGTTTCCTGTGATAAATTAAGTTGTACAAATAAATGGCCAGCGAATTTGTTGGAATTTTTCGAGAGCAACGTTTTGTAGCTCGTTCTACATGTAGGACGTCTTTTGAAAAAAAAACCGCTACTTTAAAGTTTCAAACAATTCTGAAAATTATTCTAGATGTAGATAATGATGAATTCTAACAGTGTGCAGAAAAATCAAATTGAAATACTTTGTATTTTCATGTAAAAATGACAAAGTTATAAATTAGAGGCGGTGAACAGTGAATTTTTCAAAAAAAAACTCAGATTTGCCAGAATTTATCATTTTTGTATAAGCCAGAATATAAAACAGTTTGAGTTGCAACTTTGTAGAACATTAGAGTACGTCATTTTTTGTTTGACCTTGGAACAATGTCATTTCATTAAACCTGAACGGCAGAATCGCCATAGAGAGCCCTGCTTACAACATCTCAGGGACAAGCTCATACCACACCATGTGGTTATTTTGTACCCCCGCTAACCAATTGCCGCAAGAGTATGTGTAGGCTTATTACAAGTACGGGGTACATACACCACTTGGTACTCACACTGGTAGAAACAAGGGCTCTAGTCCTGGGTGGTAAGGCCCTCTAATACCGGCTTGCCACCTGGGACCCCCAAATCGGGACTAGAGGCCCCCCCTCTAGTCCCGGGTCAGTTACGAACCGGAATAAAAGGCTACCCACGTGGCCGCTGCCTGCGCGCGTGGTCGAGAACCTTTTGTCCCGGTTCGTAATACGACCCGGGACAAAAGAGCACCACACGTGGCAGTCTCTGGATTTTTTGTATTCCCGCCTTACTGTATATTTAAATCTATGATCAATCTTGCAAAATATATGGTTAATTAATTAAAAATCAGAAAAATACATATAGCCTATTAAAATGTTAATAAAATAAATATCTATCTAATAAAAATATACTTTATTACATGGAGATCACAACCGGGACTAGAGCCCGTCTATTCGATTACATGGAGATCTCATAACATCGGACTAGAGCCCGTCTATTCGATTACATGGAGATCATAACCGGGACTCAATGTAAGTAGTATGTGCCATTGTATTTTCCCTTTGGTTTATGACATAGTCCAGCAAAAATCCCGCAATTTCGTCTTGAATTGTTTGAAAGGGCTCCTTTAGTTGCATGTTCCTCTGGTGAGCCCACAACTACAAACTAGCATGGTGGCGAGGGATGACCATAAGGCGAAAATAATCAGCCTGTTGAAAAATGCAGTTGAAGAGGGTATCTCTATCATCCCAATTGTTGGGCTGGGTGGTGTAGGGAAGTCAGCATTGGCAGAATTTGTTTTGGCAGATAAAAGGGTCAATGTCTTCGACATCCATGTTTGGGTTCATGTGTCTGAGAAGTTTGATTTGGAAAACATTGCCGCAGCCATTATGAAAAGCATAAATACCAATATCAGCCTTGATAATTGTACTTCACAATTTCTGCATGATAATGTGGAAAAAGGACTTGCAACTACAAGATACTTGATAGTTCTAGATGACCTATGGGAAGAAGATGGAAATAAACTAGAACAGTTGAAGCTGATGTTACAACATGGACGTAAGGGTAGCCGTATTATAGTAACTACCCGAAACTTAAGCGTAGTGCAAAAATTACGCACCGGTTTTCTTGCAAATGAGAGAAAAATTTGCCCAGTTTCCGAGTCTGACCAAATCGATTTGTATTGTTTATCACCTTATGACTGTTGGGAGTTAATGAAGCGAAGAGCATTAGGACCTGATTATAATAATCAAATTGGCTTAGAAAAAGTCGGGAAGCAAATTGCAATGAAGTGTAGGGGATTACCGCTGGTGGCAAATGCAATTGGACAAGTAATGTTTGATTTAAGGACTGTAAAGGCTTGGGAAGATATAAGAGACACCAAAGATGATTTCGGTTTGAGACCAGTACATGAAAACAATACATTGGAGTGCCTTATGCTAAGCTATTACTATATGAAGCTGGAATTCAAAATATGCTTCAGATACTTTGCAGCCTTCCCCAAAGGCTTCGCTGTAGATGGTCATCGCCTAATCCAGCAATGGATCGCTTTTCGATACATTCATACTGAGCATGATGGTGAGAAATGTATCAACTACCTTCTCTCGATGTCTTTTCTTCAAACCTCATGGTCAGCCCCGGTGAGTACTGATCCTTTACATCCACTTAGCCCACGTCTCTCTCGATCATATTATATAAAGTTATACTCAGCAGGAAAGAACCTGCTTTGGATAGTATAAACCCTCTTTTTGTTCAAACGTTTTTCTTCGCCTTCAGATCTCTAGTGCTTGTAAACATATTTGCAATAGCTACATTGAAAATCTCGAATTTTATTCTCGTAATACTACTTTTAATTGTATAGGTCTGAAGTGAAACTTTATTGAGATCGCATTTTTTGTAATATAATATAGATATATGTATTTTGCATTCTATTTACTTCACGCTGTCATTTCTCTGTTACATATGAAAGCATGCCAATAGCATTATGTCGGAAATAAAACGTAGGGTAATCATGTGATTAATCTGAATAAATATATGTAAATCATGTTCTTACACCTTGTGGGCCAGCTATACCACTCATAGATCTAGTGTCAATTCATGCTTCTATATTGTAGCACACTCTCGTTTAATGCCATTTCTACGTGCCACCAAGTCTAGAACATGGTAAATGCGGTCTGCATTTGACAATGAGTTAATCGTTTTTTTTCCAATGTTTATATGTCATGCCACTAGTAGAAAACAGGGCTTTCATCTACCCTTTTGTCCCGGCCACACTACAACCCGGGACCAATGGGGCATTGGTCCCGGGTTGATATTTCCCGGCGCCCCTCGACTCGTGTCCCGGTTCGAAAGGGACCTTTGGTCCCGGGTCGTGTTACGACCCGCGACCAAAGGGTCGCCACATGCATGCGGGCACATGCGCAGCCGTGGACCCCCTGGGAGGGACCCTTTGGTCCCGGTTCGTAACACGACCCGCGACCAAAGGGTCCTCCCTGCATATATCATCTCCCACCCCGAGCTCCACCACCATTTTGAGCTCAAGTTCAACACTCATTTTTCCTCCATTTCCTCTCACTCTCTCAAGTTAATCCCCATTTTTTTGCACCATTTGTGAGGATTAAAAGCACCCCATCTATTCAAGGGTTAGCAACATCATCCTTTCCTCCGGCGTTGCAACTTTAGCTCATTTGATTGCTAGTTTAGCTCATTTGATTTTTGTAGTGCTCACTAGGTGTTTGATGAAATGCCCAAGTTAGAGAGTTTATTTTTATATGTATTTTGAGCTTACACTAATTTATGATTTGTTGATTTTAGTGTCGTCCGGTCCACGTCCTAACCGCCGTCGATTGCCCGCGCCGTCTCGTCACCGACACCAACTCGGTGAGTCTCTTTTTTATTTTACAAAATCTTAGTTTTATGATTTAGAAGCATAATTATTATTTGTATAAATTTGGTCAGTATTATATATTCATGATGTAGTGTAATGTTTTTGTTCGACGAAAAGCAAAACAAAAAAAGAATGACAAACACACTGTATATATGGGAACTCTGTATCTTTATTGATCATAAAGTACACGTAAATGCTCCCATAGGAGTTTGTCTATTTTGCCTTCTACAACAACGAAGGAGATCTGACTGAAGAGATTGCGTGTAGTCCGCTGAATTCCCGGCGCTTTTGCAAAGCATCCGGTTAATTACATCTGCAGGATCAAGCCTACAGAAAACCTCCGATTAAGCTGCGTCATAGTCGTCGTCGTATTACATGAACCATAAGAAGAAGAGTGGCTTTGTTCCGCCGAAACACGATCACGAGATGATCTCGACGTATGTAATTAAGAGTGAGATTGAATAGATGAAGAGGGTGGCCTTTGCCTCGTCGGTGCCCAGCCATATAGCCTGAACTTCATCAAATTGGACATGTGTATGTGTTGCTTTTGCCTCGTCGGTGCCCAGCAACGGTGTGTCCATCTCACCAAAATTAAAACGTGTTGATACATAGTGATCGAGCCTCGTCGTCACGTGGTGATGATTCTGTCTAGCCTCGTCGGCACTAGACATAAGATGAATATGATGATTTTGACCATCGTCTCATAGAGATTAGGCCATGAATTTGAGCTAGACAATTGATAAGGCATGTCTTTGCTCTATTTGGTAAACAAACTCCTTTGTAGGAAACAAGGTTGTACACTGCCGATGTAGATGAGACAATCAAACGGACTTTGTGATGATTCTCGTATACTCCGCATGAACGACGTTGATAAGGCGGTCGTTGCTATCGTTATACTTCACATGGGGCGACTTTATGAGACGGTCGCTACCACGGTTGTAGATCCTCACGTGGGCGACGTTGATGATGCAGTCAACACACCACGGTTGTAGATTGACACATGGGCGACGTTGATGAGGCGGTCAGCACCACGTTTGTAGATTCACACATGGGCGACGTTGATGAAGCGGTCGGCACCACGGTGGTAAAGATCGACACATGGGCGACGTTGATGAGGCGGTCGGCACCACGTTTGTAGATTCACACATGGGCGACGTTGATGAAGCGGTCGGCACCACGGTGATAAAGATTGATGCACGGCCGACGTAGATGAAACCGTCGCGCCGTCATGGTAAAGATCGATACACGGCCGACGTAGATGAAGCTGTCGCACCATAATAATAAGGACGTTCAGCACCCACAGATGATCTAGAGCAACCGTGTTGAGATTGATACTTTTCATTACACCAAGACCAATGAAGCGATCTGGTCTAAATATATCTCACATCTCACCTTTGGAACGCAGCATGGTGTCGCCTCCGGCACGACGGTTCCGGCGAGCGTACTCCGACGAGATGCTTTGTGGTGCGGCGGTTTGGTGTGCTTAGCTGAGTTGTGTTTGCGGCAAAGAGGAAGGAGACGATCCGATCTCGCTTCTCCCTGCGCGTGCGTGGCCCTCTGCCGTATTTTCTCTGTGTGAAGCACCGCAGCCTGGCGGCCGTGCGGGCGTGTGCGCCTGCCTCCGGAAGGCGACGGATTGCTGGCCTTTATATAGGCGTCGGCAGGGCTGCTCTAGTCGGTTCAAGACGCGTCCCCGTCGATCCGATAAGGCATGGAGTTTAAACGAACGAATCGTACGTATCTCAGGCAAATCAGCCGTATTAGAAAACTGTCGTAGTTACTCAAGTAGTCAAGTCTAGGGACATAGAGAGTCCATGACCTGTGGGTCCATCATCTTTCCTTTTATTTCTTTTGGACGTGGAATTCCTATTTTTTGAGAACACAGTACAACACAGACGCTCACAAATACGCACATACACTCACCCCTATGAACGCACGCACGCACACCCTACCCCTATGAGCACCTCTGAAGGACTGAGCCGGCAGATCTTGAGGTTGACGAAGTCACCACAGGCGCCTCGCTGTTGACGGGCACGTCACCTACCACTGAAAGAATAGCGCCGGATAATCCTGGAATAAATCCAGGTAAATGCAAACGCCCATGCCAAGTCTAGGACTTGAACCTGGGTGGGCTGGTTCCACCACAGGGAACCCAACCATCAGAGCCAAGCTCTAGGATATGTTACAGCTTCACATGGATGAGCCGAACGATCATAAGTTGCTAGCTTGTACGTGTACAATTCAATACTTCTGAAAATCATATTCTCAAGACAATGAGTCGAGACACTAATCTGTTTGCACCACTGTGTTGTTCATAATGAACTCTATGAGAAGAGTCCAACATCGTATATAGATTCTTCCATAAATATTTTGTACATCGTGGGACCCACATGTCATTGACAAGAATTTTATTAACCCACATCTATATTATGAACTTTTGGTACAAAAATTCATCAAACAAATGCCCCCCGCCGAGTGTAGGTCATGCGCGAAGCGGCATGGACTATACTCGGGGAAAAACAAGCTAGAGCATACAATTACATACGTCATCTTTTGTTGAAGGCACCGATGCCCTGAACCCAATTATCCTGGATTATTTCTCTCAACTTTTTACTTCGGAAAACAATGTCACTGATCCGAGTTTTCTTGATAAAGTGGTGCCTAAGGTAACTGATGATATGAATGCCGCGCTCCTTGAGCCCTTTACTGTTGCGGATGTCAAAAAGGCGGTATTTAGCATAGGAGACCTGAAAGCTCCTGGGCCGGATGGTCTGCATGCACTATTTTACAAAAGGTTCTGGCACCTTGTGGGAGAGGATATTACAGCGGCGGTGCTGCAAGCTATCAATACTAAATCTATTCCACCCGGGTGGAATGAAACAGTGGTGGTTCTGATTCCAAAGGTGGAAAATCCTGAGGAGGTATCTCAATTTCGACCTATCTCTCTTTGCAATGTTGTGTATAAAATTATTTCTAAGATGATTGCAGCAAGGTTGAAAGTGATATTACCAGAGATTATATCGCCCACACAGAGTGCTTTTGTGCCGGGAAGACTAATTACAGATAATGTGCTAGTGGCGTATGAATGTGTGCACAAGATCAAAAATAAAAGGAAAGGTAAAACTGGACTATGTGCAGTCAAGCTTGACATGCATAAAGCGTATGATCGTGTTGAGTGGAGTTTTCTGAGGAAAATGATGGTACGTTTGGGGTTCGATGTTAATTGGGTGGACTTAGTAATGGCGTGTGTTACTTCGGTTTCTTATTCTGTCAGATTCAACTCTCAACTGACGGAGACATTTATTCCAACCAGAGGTATTCGCCAAGGGGATCCTCTATCCCCTTTTTTGTTCCTTTTTTGTGCAGAGGGTTTATCAAGTTTATTGCTACACACTGAGGAGATTGGTGGCATAGAAGGAGTTAAGGTGTGCAGAAATGCACCGTCGGTTTCACACCTGTTATTCGCTGACGATTCCTTAATTCTCCTAAAGGCAGATTTGAATAATGCAATCTCGTTGCAGCAAGTGCTTGATTCTTATTGTGCAAATTCGGGACAGATGATAAGTGTGGCCAATGTTAGGGTAATAGTCAGCTTGTATTACCAGGGGGCCAAAGGCCACATATATATAGTACATGTACAGGTGAATATGCAGGAAGGCCCCTAACATATGGGCAAAATACAATATGCACAATCTACTCTAACACCCCCCCTCAAACTCAGGGTGGATCCACAACACTGAGTTTGGAGAGTAAGAAGTCATGTTGCGCTCGAGTTTGTGCCTTTGTAAAGAAATCTGCCAGCTGCAAATCTGAAGGCACATAGTGAAGCGCAACAACCTGATCCTGCACCTGAGCACGTGTATAGAAAGCATCAACACCAATATGCTTGGTCAGCTCATGCTTGACCGGATCACGTGCAATACTGATAGCACCTGTACTGTCACACAAAAGAGGAGTGGGTGTCGTAACAGAGACCCCAAAATCTGCAAGCAACCACCGTAACCAGGTCACCTCAGCAATCAACGAAGCCATAGCCCGCAGCTCAGCCTCAACACTCGAACGGGAAACCGCACCTGTTTCTTCGTCTTCCAAGCAACAAGCGAACCACCAAGAAACACACAGTAAGCAGAAAGTGAACGACGATCCGTAGGATCACTCGCCCACGTGGCATCCGAGTAACACTGGAGCTGGAGAGAGCTGGAACTAGGGAAGAAAAGACGACGAGTAATCGTGCCACGAAGATAACGAAGGACACGGAGGAGATGACTATAGTGAACGGTGGTAGGAGCTGAGACAAACTGACTCAGAATATGGACGGGATAAGAGATATCAGGGCGAGTGACAGCGAGATAAACAAGACTCCCAACAAGATGGCGATAACGTGTGGGATCAGAAAGAGGCTCACCATCAGTGGATCGAAGCTTAACATTAAGCTCCATAGGAGTCTCAACGGTACGCTCATCACTAAGATCAGCCCGAGAAAGAAGATCCTGAATATACTTTTCCTGGGAGATAAAGAAGCCATCGGCTGTAGAAGAAACCTCAATCCCAAGAAAGTAGCGAAGAGGACCAAGATCAGACATGAGAAACTGCTCACGTAGACGTGCCTTAACAAAGGCAATGTGCTCAGGGTTATCACCAGTGATGATCATGTCATCAACATAGAGAAGCAACAAGGTCCGACACCGAGAAGAGGTGTAGACAAACAGTGCTGGATCATGAGCACTGGGAGAGAAGCCAGCGGCAATAACCACAGAGGAGAAACGCTCAAACCAGGCACGAGGGGCCTGTTTGAGACCATATAAGGATCGTCGAAGACGACAAACCATCCCATCGGGAACAGAATACCCAGGAGGAGGCTGCATGTAAACCTCCTCACTCAACTCGCCATTAAGAAAAGCATTCTGAACATCAAGCTGGGATACAGACCAGCGTCGAACAGAAGCAACAGCAAGAAGAGTACGAACAGTGGTCATATGAGCGACAGGAGCAAAAGTCTCGTCATAGTCTCGGCCGTGCTCCTGCTGAAAGCCACGAAGACGCGCTTTATAGCGCTCGAGAGATCCATCAGAGCGGGTCTTAATTTTATAGACCCACTTACACGTGATAGGACGAACACCTGAAGGGGGAGAAACAAGATCCCAGGTGCCAGTGCGCTCAAGCGCAGCAATCTCCTCAGCCATGGCCAGCTGCCACTCAGGATGACGCTCAGCATCCCGATAAGAAGTCGGCTCGGAGACAACAGAAAGACCATACTTACTAGGAGTATAACGGTCTGGAGGACGACGCTGACGAACAGGCCGTGAATGGGAAGGCTCATCAGCAGAAGATGACTCATCAGAAGAAGAGGAAGAAGGAATAGGAGAAGGAGGAGCCGAGGCAGGAGAACGAGGAGTACTAGGGGTACTAGACGGAGGAGAGGATGGCTCCGAAGATGGAGGAGGCGCACCAGGTGTAGAAGATGGAGAACTAGGAGATGGGGAAGAGACAGCAGGAGGTGAATCCGGAAAAAGGAGAAAAGAAATATCATCCACCGGATAAGTGCCAGAGGTATGGCGAGGATAGAAGGAGCGCGTCTCATCAAACGTGACATCACGAGAGATGCGCATCCGACGAGCAACAGGGTCCCAACAGCGGTAGCCCTTATGCTCATCACTGTACCCAAGAAAAACACACTCAGCAGACTGAGCGGTCAGTTTGGTGCGTTCGCGGGGAGGAAGAAGAACATAGCAAGCGCAACCAAACAAACGAAGAGCCGAGTAATCTGGAGAGGTACCAGAAAGACGCTCGAGAGGAATGCCACCTTGAAGGGCAGCAGAGGGCTGAATGTTAATGAGGTAAGTCGATGTAGCGACAGCCTCAGCCCAGAAATGTGGCGGAAGAGAGGAAGCAATCATCATAGCACGGGCAGTCTCAAGAATATGACGATGCTTACGTTCGGCGACACCATTTTGAGCATGGGCACCGGGACACGAAAACTGAGCAAGGGTACCCTCCTCAGCAAGAACACCACGCAGTGCTGAGAGATATACTCACCTGCAGAATCAGCACGAAAGACACGAATAGGCGTGGAATACTGAGTACGAACCATGGCAACAAAGCGCTTATAAATGGAGAGAACCTCACTGCGAGAGCGCATAAAAAATAACCAGGTGTACCGAGAAAAATCATCAATGAACAAAATATAGTATCGATGACCCCCCTTTGACTGAAGGGGAGCCGGACCCCAAACATCTGAATGAACTAAATCAAAAGGTCGCTGAGATACAGACGCACTAGTAGGATAGGGAAGCTGAATCTGTTTACCTAACCTACAACCCTGACATGAATGTAAAGACACATCTCCTGAAACAGACCCTAGAAGACCTCGACGAACTAATGACGATAAACGGGAGCCACAAAGGTGACCCAGCCGATGATGCCACTGCTGGAAAGAGCCAGTGACAGAAGCAGCAACCGCAGGAGAACTGGCAGATGAAGTAGCAGCGGAAGGAACACGAAGCCAGTCTAACTCCCAGAGCCCCGGAGACTGAAGACTACGAGGGCCAGCTCCAACCAGGGCCTGAGTCCGACGGTCCTGAACAGCACAAGAATCAGCGTCAAGAATGACGCGACAACCAGAATCAGTAAGCTGACTAGCAGAAAACAAGTTCATCTTAAGGCTAGGGACATGAGAAACATCAGGAACAGAGAAAGATGAAGTAGAGAGGGTGCCTCGACTAGAAACAGGAAGAGAGGTACCATCAGCCGTGATAACACGAACAGGAGAAATAAGAGAGCGAAGAGCAGAAAGAATAGAAGACGCAGAAGTCATATGAAAAGAAGCTCCAGAATCCAGATACCACGGGGATGACATACCTGACTGTGTAGAAGGTGGTGGTCGCGTGTTGCCAGAAGAACCAGACACAGAACCAGCAGTACCCGGCAAGGAAGAGCCTGAAGCAGCAAGCAGACCACGAAGACCACGGATAATGTCCTGATCAGACAGTGCAGCAGCAGAAGAACCTGAAGAGCCTGAAGATCCTGAAGAACCAGTCCTCCGACGAGCAAGATACTGCTGACGTAAGCTGGGATCCCTCTGCCAGCAGCCAGAAACATCATGGCCAGGCTTGCCACAGTAGGTGCAAGGACCACGAGAACCACGAGACTGCGGGGGCTGACTCTGACCCTGGACCTGAGGAGTAGGTAGTATCGGCGGTACTGAAGACCGCGACGGAGGCTGTGGCGGAGCAGGACCACGAGCAGACGGCAGGAGGACCACGAGCAGCAAGAACAGAGGGAACCTCCAGAAGACCAGCACCACGAAGACGAGTCTCCTCAGCACGAAGCTCAGACAGGACCTCAGAGAGCGGAACACGACCACGGGCATGTAGCTGTGCACGGCGTGGCTCAAACTCCTTGCGGAGCCGCGACAAGAACTCAAAGACGCGCTGAAACTCCAGGTCGGCGCGAACAATCAAGCAGCAGGGACAGGTGGCACACACAGGCGTACGAAGAGAATCAAGCTGACGCCAAATAGCAGCACTCTGAGTGTAGAACTCATCAATAGTCAAATCGCCCTGCTGAAGGGCATGCTCCTGGCGGACCACAGACAGGTAAAGAGCATCCCCAGACGGCTGATAACGCTGACGAAGAAAGGCCCACTGAGCAGCAGCAGTGGGAAGAGCCATAAACTCAGCAGCATACTGAGGCAGGACACTGGAAGTCAGAACAGCAGCAGCACGAGCATCCTCATCTATCCACTGAGAGTAGGCAGTCAGATCCTGCCGGTATGTCGCAACAGCAGCAGAATGGTCCTGGACCTGCCGGTCATAAGCAGTCATAGCAAAGCATCAGCACGAGTGGCGGAATCCTTGTCCTCCTGAGAAGCATCAGAGGCAAGGGCAGTAGGAGTCGGTGCAACAGGCACCGAAGGAGCAACGGGGTGGGGCGGACAGGGGACCTCGCCAGAAAGCACACCCCACAGACGAAGACCGCGCATGTGGACGCGCATGAAGTTAGCGAAATCAGGGTAATTCGCTCCATCAAAGATAATCGGGCAGCGAGGAATCGCAACATAGCCCGACGAGGTAGACATCTCTCTCCTTTTTTTTTTTTTTTTTTTAACAAAGGAGAGAGAGAAAGTCAATCACAGATTGGATCGATCCAGGCTCACGCACGCATGATCAGCCAAGCACGCACGCGATCAACCAGATCGGATCGGGAGCAGTAGTATCAGCAGATCGATCCAACGCGTGCGGGACCAGATCGGGAGCAGTAGGATCAGCTCGTGTGGACGACGGGAACCAGCGCGTGCGGGCGGGAGCAGCCGCGTGCACCAGACCAGCGCGTGCAGCGACGGCGGCTGCGTGCACCAGCTCGTGCAGGGGATCGATCAGCGCGTGCAGGGACGGCGGCCTGGGGCAGCGGCGACGGCCGGCCTGCGCCTGAGGAGCGGCAGCGGGCAACGAACGGACGGGGCCGCGACGGGCGGCAGAGGAGAGCCGGCGGGCCGGAGAGAAGGGCGACGGGCCGGAGAGGAAGCTGACGACGGCGGCAGCGGCCGGGGCGCGGCGGCAAGGAGCCGGGGGCGCGACGGCGGCGGCGGCACGGACGTGGAGAAAAAAAGCCTAACCTAGCTCTGATACCATGTTAGGGTAATAGTCAGCTTGTATTACCAGGGGGCCAAAGGCCACATATATAGTACATGTACAGGTGAATATGCAGGAAGGCCCCTAACATATGGGCAAAATACAATATGCACAATCTACTCTAACAGCCAAATCTAGCATCTTTTTCAGCCCAAATACACCTGTTGATGTGAAGGTAAATATTTGTAATACTCTTCAAATTAATACAGAAGCTATCTCGGATAAATACTTGGGACTACCTGCGATTGTTGGGGCGGATAGAAGTGATTGTTTCTTACATTTTGTGGAGAGAATAAAAGGATGGAAGGAAAAGTTATTATCCATCGGGGGAAAAGAGATACTCTTGAAGGCCGTTGCCCAGTCAATATCAGTGTATGCCATGTCGGTTTTTCTCCTTCCAAAGAATATATGTAAAAAGAAAATGCACTGTATTCTTGGTGGAAATTATGCTTCCCAAAAAAAGATGGAGGAATGGGCTTTAGAGATTTTCACTCCTTTAATCTAGCTATGCTCGCCAAACAAGTTTGGAGATTAATTGATAATCCGAATTCCCTATGTGCACAAGTGTTAAAAGCAAAGTACTACCCTAATGGCGACATTCTTCAAGCAGGGCCGAAGGCGGGCTCGTCATTTACATGGCAAAGTATTGTCGCTGGTATACAGACTTTCAAAAGGGGGTGCATTTGGAGGATAGGTAATGGAGATTTGGTGAATATTTGGAGAGACCCATGGATTCCGAGCAGCCCGGATAGGAAAATCCTAACTCCTAGAGGTAATTGTATTCTGAACCGTGTTTCCGAGTTGCTGGACCCAATCACTGGAACATGGGATCAGGAGCTTGTACGTTCGATATTCCATCCCATTGATGCAAACAGAATCTTAGAAATTCCGGTGAATATGGATGCTTTTGAGGATTTCGTGGATGGCAGGGTACAAGATCGGGCCGTTTCTCCGTCAGGTCTGCTTACCACACGGAGTGGCGACATCAGTTTAATGGTGTAACCTGTAGATCGCTTATACAAGGTACATCTATTAACAACCCGACATGGAAAATCCTCTGGAAAATGAAGGTGCCAGCAGAGGTGAAATTTTTTTGTTGGAGAATTATGCATGGTATTGTCCCCGTGAAAAATATTCTATTTAGCCGTCATATTGGTACTGATGGTATTTGCCCAGTCTGTAAGCTGGAGCCGGAAGATGTGATACACATGGTCTTCAAGTGTTCGGATGCATTGTTGATTTGGAGAAGATTGGGACTAGAGACTTTTATTAATTCTGAGATAAGAGATGGCCGATCAGGGCCGTCGTGGTACAAGAAATTCTCAAGTCAAACTCATTAGCGGTTCCTGGTTACGAAAAGGTGAAGATCCAGGAAACTATAGCTGTGGGTGCATGGTATATCTGGTGGATGAGGCGTCGCCGTACACATGGAGAGTCAGTCCCGCCTATCAGAAACTGTGTTACTTCAATTCTGGCAATGGTGGCTAACTCAGCTTCAAGTCAACAAGGTGATGCTATACCAATGAAGATGACATGGATAAACCGAGAGCGAACTGTTTAAAATTGAATGTTGATGCAGCTTTTGCAAATGGAGACCGTTCTGGAGCTTCGGGAGCAGTTTTGAGAAACAGTAAGGGAGCGTTTGTGGCTGCAACATCGGTGTTTATGCCACATATTCCTTCGGCTGTGGTGGCTGAAGCGTTAGCTATGTTACATGGTCTCCAACTTGCAAATAATCTGGGTTACAATAGAATCGAAGCAGAATCTGATAATCTTGAAGTGATACAACTGTGCACCGGTGGAGAGAGGATATGGAATGAAGCCACGGCTGTCTATGCCGATATAATATCCACGGCTGCTTCGATTGGTAATGTTTCTTTTAGCCATTGTAAGAGGGAGGCAAATGAGGTGGCTCATGAATTAGCTAGAGATTGTTTTTCAAACAAAGTATCTTGTAATTGGGACGATGAGCCCCCTAGGTTTCTCTTAGACAAACTCTTACATGATGTAACGATGATTTGATTGGAGGCGGCAAGTTTTCTGACGCACTCTTTCCCTAACCAGGGTACCGAAAGGGACTGGCAGGGTTTTAATGAGGCGGGCTTGCTGACCTAATATATATGGTGGAAAAGTTCAAAAAAAAAATATGACACGGTATGTTCTGATCTGATTAAGAACAGATCTAGCTCGTGTCCGAGTGTATGTAAATATGTATGCCGCCGACAGTAGTCTGGCTAGCTGATACAACTTGTGCTATTCATCCATCATTTTGAGTTGAAGGATTTAATTGGTTAACCAGATAAAAGCTTGGCCGAACCAAGAAAGAGACTGTAGCATAAGTTCACACTGTGGTGTGAACTGATTGATGAATTGATCATGACAATTTATGGTGAAATCCTCATACCATATACGTCAAAAATATGTGAAGCAACATCTTTTATTCAATAGCGCATGTCCATGCTATTATTTAACAAGCAACCATAAGGGCGAATACAATTACGATGGAATACGGCGAAATACTCATGCCATATGCTAAGGAATACATCTTGTTGTTATTCATCCCCATCGCGACCAGATACAACCTGATGCCAGCCGACGGTGTATGTCTTTGCTTTGAAAAGAAATAATTTATCAAGTTAGATGCGACCATAAAATGATGTATGGTGCCAGCCATCAGACTTGAAGGGTTTCACAGGTCGACACTAACCGCACTGGCGTGTCTCGTTGCTCCCATATATTTCTGAATTTGGTGCGATCGCAAAAATGAACGATGCCAGCCATCAGACTCAGAGGGTTTCACAGCTCGGTATGGGCCACACTGGCCTGGTGCACCTTGCTGCTCCCTTGTTTGAAGTGTCGGAATGTCGTCGACAATGTAGATGAACTAGGAGATGATGGTGCCCCCAGTGTCATTGGAATGATCACTAGAGCGGTGATGCCCCCAGTGTTGCTGCTACAAGCACTACAGGGATGATGCCTCCAGTGTTGCTGGTACGATCACTAGAGGGGTGATGCATATGTTGGTGTAGACTGATAGTTGCTGGACAATCATCAACGAGTATCATGACGAGGAAAATCCTGAATGACATGGATCATGAGCATAAATAAAAGCATGGCAAAAGAAAACCAAGAAAAACTAAGGTTTTTGTTTTGTTTGGGATTTTGGCTTTTTCGGTAGACACAGCTATGAGTGTGGTTTCAGAAAAGGCTACCGTAGGACTCAGTCATTGGAACCGTCGAAAAACCATGACGAATGTCATTCAAAAACTTATCCTTCTGTGTGTGTGTTTGTGTGTGAGAGTGACGTGCCTGAGATAGTCCCGAGAGGCAACAGAAAATCGTCCCGAGGGTCCCTCCCATGGGGAAGCGAGCTTGTGCACCTTCTTTTGCTTCAGTCGAAGGACCAGGTCACCCACCATGAAGGAGCGAGTGCGCAGCCGACGGCTATGGTAGTTGCGGAGGCTCTGCTGGTAAACGGCTGTGCGGGCAAGGGCGATATCGCGGGCCTCGTCCAATGTGTCTACACCGTCTTCGAGTGCTTCTTCTGCGTCGTTTTCTTCGTATGCAGTGACCCTTGGCGCGTCGAATCGAATGTCGAACGGCAGGACTGCTTCTGCTCCGTACACCATGAAGAAGGGTATGTACTGTGTCGACCTATTTGGAGTTGTGCGGAGGCTCCATAGGACAGATGGAAGTTCTTCGACCCACGCCCCTGCTGCTCGCTTGAGTGGAACGAACAGTCGCTTCTTGAGCCCGCTACAGACGAGTCCATTTGCCTTTTCCACTTGACCGTTCGACTGTGGATGCGCCACTGATGCATAGTTGAGTTTGATCCCTTGGTCCTTGCAGAAGTCCTTGAACTCTTCAGCCGTGAAGTTGGTGCCGTTATCTGTTATGATGCTATGAGGGACCCCAAAGCGGAATATGATGGACTGGATGAAATTGACCGCTGTTGAGGCAGTCGAACTTGTGATTGGGACCGCTTCGATCCACTTGGTGAATTTGTCGACTGCCACCAGGAGGTGAGTGTGCCCGCCTCGCGGGACGATTTCTTGAGCGGCCCAACCATGTCGAGTCCCCATTGGGCGAAAGGCCATGCCAACGGGATCGTCTTCAGCTCTGACGCGGGTGCGTGTGGCTTAGTCGCAAATTTCTGACAGCCGATGCATTTTTTG
Source organism: Poa pratensis (assembly GCA_947311845.1). Lineage (NCBI taxonomy): Eukaryota > Viridiplantae > Streptophyta > Magnoliopsida > Poales > Poaceae > Poa > Poa pratensis. Next base: position 40,068,807 of record CAMZMU010000090.1, read on the forward strand.
ACGATGTCCTCCGCGTCCCTGAGCGCAGTGGGCCAGTAGAACCCCGCTCGAAAGGCTTTTGCAACAAGAGCTCGACTGCTCGCGTGATGTCCGCAGGTCCCTGCATGTATGTCTCGAAGGATGGCCTCGCCATCTTCGTGTGCTATGCACCTCTGTAGTATCCCAGAGATGCTGCGTTTGTACAGTTCACCGTTGATGATGGTGTATGCTTTTGCGTGTCTGGCCACCCGCCGAGCTTCTGTTACATCTTCTGGGAGTTCGCCGTTCTTCAGGTATGCCAGGAATCGATGCGTCCATGTTGGCTCGACCAGGAAGACTTCGACTGGTGGGTCGTTGACGCTAGGTGCAGCGCTCTGAGCTGCGGCTGGGGCAATCGAAGTTTTCGACTCCACTTTTTGCTTTGCTTTGATGGAGCGATGCTCGATCTTCTCGAGGAAAACCCCGGGTGGTACTTGTGCCTTTGTGGAGCCGATGTTGGCGACCATGTCTGCTTCTTCATTGCTTTCACGCCCAATGTGGCGTAACTCGCACCCGTCAAAGCTTCCTTCCATGATATTGTACAGGTCGCGGTAGGCGATCATGTTATCTGCTGTAGCGTCGCAGGCCTTCATAGTTTGCTGCACCACCAGGTTCGAGTTACCGTAGATCATGAGTCGAGTGCAGCCGCACGCTTTTGCCATCCGCATACCATGGAGCAATGCCTCGTATTCTGCCTCGTTGTTCGAGGGAAAGGGGAAATCCATCTGCAGAACATAGCGGAGCTTGTCGCCTTTTGGACATACGAGTACGACGCCTGCGCCTGCGCCTTCATGCTTCTTCGACCCATCGAAATACATTGTCCAAGAATTGGACAAGTCCGGAACGTCGGGTAGCTGTGCTTCAATCCATTCGGTGGTGAAGTCAGGTAGAACTTGTGCCTTGATTGCCTTCGGGTGCTCGTAGCGAATATCTCGGGCCCCAACTCGATGACCCACTTGGCTACCCGCCCAGTTGCATCGGGTTTGTGAGGATGTCGCGCAGCCCTGCTGAGCTAACCACGATGATCGGGTGCTCAGCAAAGTAGTGTGCCACCTTTCGTGAAGACATGAATACGGCATAGGCTAGCTTTTGATAGTGCGGGTACCGCTGTTTGGATACAGAAAGGACCTCGCTGAGATAGTATACAGGTCTCTGTACACCATGCGAGTGTCCTTCTTCCATGCGCTCAACCACCAGAACAGTGCTGACCACCCGATTAGTCGCAGAGACGTAGAGGAACAACGGCTCGCGCTCGTTGGGTGCCACCAGATTGGAGGGTTTGTCAGCACTCGCTTGAGATCTTCAAAGGCTGATTGTGCTTCGGGTGTCCACTCGAATTTGTCTGTTTTCTTCATCAACTGATAGAACGGGAGTGCTTTCTCACCCAGCTTGCTGATGAAGCGGCTGAGTGCTGCGACTCGACCGGCTAGTTTCTGTATATCCCGAAGTTTTGCTGGTGGTGGCATGGTGAGGATAGCTTGTAGCTTTTCCGGGTTCGCCTCGATGCCTCTGGCGGACACAAGGTAACCCAAAAGTTGTCCGGCTGGCACGCCAAAGACACACTTTTTTGGGTTGAGCTTGATCTTGTAGCGCTTCAGGTTGGCGAAGGTTTCGCGTAAGTCGTCGAGGAGTGTCGACTCCTTTTTTGTTTTGATGACGATATCGTCGACGTAGACTTGGACGTTGCGTCCAATTTGCTTTTTGAGACAGTTTTGCATATACGCTGGTACGTGGCACCCGCGTTCTTCAGCCCGAAGGGCATAGTTGTGTAGCAGTAGACGCCATAAGGGGTGATGAAGGCAGTCTTGTCTTCATCTTCTTCTTTCATCCGAATCTGGTTGTAGCCCGAATAGGCATCTAGGAAGGATAGACGCTCGCATCCCGCCGTTGAGTCGACGATCTGGTCGATACGCGGCAAGGGGAAGTGATCCTTGGGACAGCATTTGTTGAGGGAGGTGAAGTCCACGCACATGCGGAGGACAGTCGAATTCTTCTTTGGCACCAGGACAGGGTTGGCGACCCAGTCAGATTTTTTGATCTCCCGAATAAATTTTGCGTCGAGTAATCTGTCGACTTCTTCTCCAATGGCTACGCGCTTCGGCTCGAGAAGTGTCGCATTGATTGCTTCACAGGTTTTGCATCTGGAAATAGTCGAAGATGGTGCTCGGCGAATTCCCTGGGAATACCTGGCATGTCCGCTGGACACCAGGCGAAGATTTCCCAGTTCTCACGGAGGAACTCGACGAGCGCGCCTTCCTATGCGGGTGATAAGCTGAACGACACGTTCACCGTCTTGGCTGGGTCCGTCGGGTGGACTTGATGCGACGTGGTGTCGTTTTTTGTGTTGAAAGCGGCGTCGGGTGCCTGCTTTTTCGCGTGAGGAAACACTGTGCGATCGTTGGTGAGTGAGATCTCTTTGAGCTGTTCCTGCATCCCGAATGTCTCGGATATTCTGCTGAATTCTCTGTCACAGCTATCGGATCGCTGAAAGTTGCCTTTGACTGTGATGACCCCCTTGGGTCCTAGCATTTTGATCATCAGGTATGCGTAGTGTGGAACTGCCATGAACCGAGCGAACGTCGGGCGTCCCAGGATCGCGTGATATTGCGATTTCCAGTCGACAACCTCGAAGTCGATCTTCTCCGTTCGAAAGTTGCCTGGCTCACCAAAAATGACTGGGAGCTGTAGTGTCCCGAGTGGCCGGACTGCTTTGCCTGGGACTATGCCGTGGAAGGTTGTATCGGACTCAGGAAGATTTTCGACTGAGCGATTCATTTTGCGGAGCGTATCGGCAAAGATGATGTTGATTCCGCTTCCTCCATCCATGAAGACCTTGGACATGGCGTAGCCACCGCTTTGAGCATCGAGTACCAGGGGCGCGTGCCCTGGTCGTGCCACAGCTGGGGGGTGATCCGCACGTGAGAACGTTATGCTTGTTTCTGACCCCTTCAGATAATCGGGTGTCGCTGGAGGCGCCATGACCGCCATGTTAACCTGTCGAGTGATCAATTTTTGCTCTCTGTTGGTTGGACGCCCCTTCTGGATCATGTTCATCTGACCATGGGCTTCAGGGTAGCGTTCTGCTGGTTCTGGCGGAGCTTCTATGCGAGCTTGATTTTGCATTGCGCCTGCCGCATGCGCATTTTGTCCTGCGGGTGGAGCTGGAGGAGGAGGTGGTGCAGGGGCTCCTGCAGCCGTTGCATTGCGAGCTGCTTGCATGCGCCTAATGTATGCATCTGTCATTCTGGTGAACTTTCTGCAGTCCTTCACCAGATGGCTCGAATGTAGTTTGCCATCTTGCCCTTTGAACATGTGGAATCTGCACTCTTCATCTAGCTCCTGGTCACCCAATCCTTCGGGTGACCGAGATCGGCGTTTGCGCCACTCCTGTTTGCGATATCCATCTCTGCGCGTCCCGTAATCACGGCGGTCGTCTTGGCGACTCCTACCTCGATCATCCTGACGACTCGTGCTTCGATTTTGCGCTTGCGCCTGCCACGGCCATCTCTTCTATCCCAGCTTCCATTGTTGTTCCCTCGAGGTGACTCTTGATGGTCTCGCACCATGTCCTCTCCGTCTGCCCACTCGTTGGCTACTTTCATGAGTTGTGCTATGGATGTTGGTTTTTGGCGGAACAGCGCCTCTCGGAAGTCGTGCATGGCTGCTCCTGCGATGAAAGCGTCGATTGCTCGATCTTCTGATACCACTCCTATAGAGTTGCGCATCGTAGTCCACTTTCGGATGTACTCGCGGAGCGGTTCGTCTGAACGCTGCTTGCAAGCCTGTAGTTCTGCGAATGTCGCAGGTCGATCGCATGTTGCGAGGAAGTTTTTGATGAAGTCCTCCTGGAATCGTTCCCAGGAGTCGTATGAATTTTCGGGTAAGCTTTTCAGCCAATCCCGTGCAGTTCCAGACAGCATGAGCTGGATATATTGCATCGCAGTTGTTTTTGAGCCTCGTTGACAGGAGACCGCTGTTCTGTAATCCTCGAGCCAGGATGAGGGTTCCTGCCTGCCGTCAAACTTAGGTGTTTCAGATGTGAGTCTGAACCTTTTGGGCATCTTCGCCTGGCGGATGCGTCGGGTGAAGCATAGCGCTCCACAAGTCTCCCACTCGTCACCCGAGTCTGAATCGCTGCTTCGTGATCGCGTGGACCTTCTACTTCTGCCTCTGCTGACCCTCTGCTGAGTCATGACATCACGGCGATCGCCACTCGCCTCGCGGTGCTGAGTTTCGCGTCGACTGCGGCCTGACCGGTCTCGGTCGTCATGGTTTGCGACTGCGCGGTCGCGATTATCCCTTGGCTGCACCTCGCGTCGCGGGGTGACCTCACGACGGGTTCTGCTCCCTCCAGGGTTTTCTTCGACTGTGGCCAGGGCTCTGCCCGCCATGTGGAGTGACTTGATTTGCTGGCGATGCAGGGCCGCGTTCGGGTCACCATCTGGGGGTTGCGTCGCCTTCAAATACGTTGCTACCGACATGAGGGCTCCCTGAGCCGTTTTGGGGATGGGGATTCCATCTTCGTCGTGCGTCATGAACGATACACCGAGATCGCGGGTCAGCGCTGCCCTCTCGCTTGTTGTCAGGTGTGCCACCCTAGATCGCGAGCGGTGATGCGAGGAAGTTCCTCCCGATGAATGGAGTGATGTCAGTTGAGCGCGTCGTGCACTCGATGCACTGGCGGCCTTTCTGCGTTCGTCGAGTGCTGCCTGCAGGCTTTTCAGCCGTAGGGTCTCTTGCCAGAAGATGTATTTGTGCGCCGCAAGTTCATCAGGTGTCGAATCTTCGGGCATCATGGTGCACTCATTTATGGCCTTGGCTGCTTTGATCGTCTGCTCCCTTGTGATGATGATCGTGCTGCCGTCCGGCATGGTTGCGTTCATTGGATAGGTCCTGGTATCGGGACGGCTTGCCCCAGTCGCCGATGTTTCGGGTGCTCCGCCCTCTGGAGTGATCTGCACCATGCAGATCTGGTTTGGAGCGTGACGCGAAATTTTGCCTTTTTCGCCGTTGCCGCGATTGTCGAGGAAGGCAGCGGCGGTGTTGAAGTAGAAGTCGATAATGGCCTGACGCCCGCAGCTGCCGTCGCTGTGGACGGACTCGATGTCCATTGCGTCGTCTGACGCAGTTTCTTTTGCTGATGAAGGCGCGCACTCTTCAGCCGAAAGAGACGCGGGTGCCGCTGGAGATGCAGCGGGTTGCAGATCCATCAGAGATTCCATCTCTGAAGGTGTTGGTGAAGGCACCGGAGTCGATGCAGGTGTGGCCATCAACGACATCATCTCCGAGAGCGTCGGCGATCTCGGCGGAGTTGATGCAGACGAAGTCGCCGATTTTGCGGGTGAGGGCGGAGCCGCAGGAGCAGATCTAGTCGATGGAGATGCGGGTGTGGACGGTTGCTCCGTGGCGAGCGTTCCTGCTTGGTTAGCAGCTATGTTTCAAGAACAAACGGGAACTTTCTCACCTGATTGCAGATCTGAGTTTGCAGGCGGCGATCCCGTCGAGTGCGGGTTGTAGTCGAAGGAGCCGAAGGGGATCGGTCCCGTGATGGTGATCGGCGAGCTGCCGTTTGCGGATGCAGATTGAGCCGGCGACACCGTGAATCCAGTGCCACTCGTTCCCACAGACGGCGCCAATTGACGAGGGGTTAACTCGGCAAATCTCATGGTAAAGTACCTCGGGTGGAGAATAGGAACGAGATTTGGTAGCACCGGCGGTTATCTACGGCTGACAAGCAAGGATTTACCCTGGTTCAGGGCCATCGGATGGAGGTAAAACCCCTACGTCCTGCTTGTCTGATTTATTGATGAGGTTTGCACAGGTGTTACAAGGATCTCGGCGAGATGTCGATCTCGCCAAGGGCTATGAGGCTAGACTTGCGGGTATGCTATTGTTTTCGTGTCCTTGATCGGGTACCCTCCCAGCACTTATATAGGTGGCTGGGTCTTGGGTAACCGACTAGGATTACAGATAAGGCAAGTCCAAACCGACTCAAACTATGCCTAACTTGGAGAACAATCTTTCCTTGCGGGTCTCTTCTTGGGCCTTGGTCTTGTTTATCTTTATGGGCCTTGAATACGTGCACCAGGTACCCTTACAGTGGGTCACACGAAAGGTAGGCCCACGTCAGTAGCCCCCGAGTGCCTGGCTGACTCGAAGATTCGGGCAGGGACTCCTCCGCGAGTGCACGTCATATCTTGATCGAACATTTCATCAGTCGACATATCTTTCGAGTGCTGAGCTGACCACTGACGGAGCCAACTTTTAAGTCAACTAATATTCAGGACAGGTTTTCTGCTTTTATGACGTGTTGGGGATAATGACATAGTAGGCCTGGTACACTCGAAGGATCGGGACCAGTTAACTGCTCTTGGGCAAAACCTTACTAGCCTACATCAAATTCGAGTCCCCAGACTCGAACCTGGAACCTTACCCGCGAATACACCATATGATGAGCCAAAACGCCACATAGTTCTTTCAGGAAAAAGAAACATCGTGGGAGTGGAGGACAAGACATACATGTCTGAAGATTACAATAAGTTTGATGAAATCCGGCCCTTCGCAGTTAAAACTGACCCAAGCCTCTTGTTAAATGTTGAAGTTTGTCCATGGCTACGACCCAAACAGAAGAAAGTGACAGGCAGAAAGTAGAAGAAGATTGTCCATGGAGGACAAGATAAGAATGTTGGTGCTAATGTGTAATAATGTATGAAACCTTTTTATATAACTCTATTCCAGAAGGCGCTGCGGCGGGCGTGGCGGATCCATCTCGTGGAGACGATGCGTTCGTGGCTAGGAATGGTGGATTAGGGTTTACCCCGTCGGCGACAATATATAAAGACCTCCAGGGCAGCGCTAGGGGAAGACACGTGGCTAGGGCAGCGCTGGGGGAGGACACGTGGCTCCGCAAAGCCTGACTTTAGTCCCGGTTGGTGTTACCGGGACTAAAGAAGCACACGGATCGTGTGTTTCTTTCAAGCGCTTGTGAGACGTTGGCTCAGGGGTGTGTTTCTTTTGAGGGATTGTGAGCTGTTGGATCAGCAGTATCACGACCACTTCGTGAGCCACATGACCCGGTTGGTGTTACCAACCGGGACTAAAGAATCACACGTACCCTATATATAGCCCCCCTCCCGGAATTCCAGCGTCACTCACTCACACAAAACATTCCAGCGTCACTCGGAGAGGCATCTTTGGGCAACCAGCGGCAAGACGTCTCTGATGACCTGCGACCGTTCCAAACGGTTGCAGATCATCAGAGATGTCATGCCGGACGGTTGTAGATCATCAGAGACGTCTTACCGCTGCTTGGATCGAAGTGGCGCTCAAACACAAAACATTCGGGTGCTGCCCTCTCCCTCCCCTACCTAGGACAAGGGTGTTGGGTCGTCGAAGGGGAAGGGTGTTGCGTCGTCGAAAGGCAGGAGTGATGCGGGAGGCTGCGTTGATGGTAAATGAATTTTAATTTTCTAATTTGCAGAGGTTTCGCCGGAGAAGGTAGGCACTATAAGATTTTCTATTTTATGGCTCCACCAGGTGCCGCCGTACCTCCACCTGTCATCTGTTTCGCCGGAGAAGGGTGTTGCGTCGTCGAAAGGCGAAGGAGGATTTCGAGCTACCTTTTATGTAACTGTTTGTGAGGATGTTAATTGCTAACGATGCTCTAAAAATAAAAAACAGAATAAGAAAACAATACAAAAAACATGTAAAAGAAACAGAAATAGAAATAACAATTAAATCAATAGATATAAAAGAAACAGAATAAGAAAACAAAAATAAAAAAAATAAAAAAAAAGGAAAAAAGGCCTTTCATCCCGGTTGGTAACACCAACCGGGACCAAAGGCCTGCTGGGATTCGCGCGCAAATTTTCGCGGCCCAGACAGACCTTTGGTCGCGGAAATGTGTTGATATATTCTTGTAAAGAAGATGGATTCAAACATGTGGTGTTGTAATTAAATTTGTATTTGTTGAAGAAAAGATGTTCATGTGTTTGATTGTTTGATATTATATGTATATATCTTGTATTGCCATCATTTGATATGATTCATTCCTTTTTGTTATGAAACATCTAAAAATAAATATTGAACATTTGAATTAAATCAATAAATATAAAAGAAATAAGAAAATATATGATTTTCATAAATATTGGAACATTTAAATTAAATATAAAAGAAAAAAGAAACTTGATACAAACAATACAAAAAACATGTAAAAGAAACAGAAATAGAAATAACAATTAAATCAATAGATATAAAAGAAACAGAATAAGAAAACAAAAATAAAAACAAGGAAAAAAAAAGGAAAAAGGCCTTTCATCCCGGTTGGTAAAACCAACCGGGACCAAAGGCCTGCTGGGCTTCGCGCGCAAATTTTCGCGGCCCAGACAGACCTTTGGTCCCGGTTGGTGTTACCAATCGGGATGAAAGGGTCTTCCATCCCGGTTCGTGGCTGGAACCGGGATGAAAGGTCTTTTCCGCGTTGATCTGGGTGGCTTCGCCCCAAATTTTCCCCAAGGCCGCAGTTTTCTTCTTCGCCTCTCCGCCTCCACGACGACGACGCCGACGCCGCCAGGCTGGTCCGCCCTCCCGTGCCGCCGCCGCCCGCCTCCTCCGGCCGTCGTGCTGCTCCGGTCGGGCCCCTCGCGTACCCGCCCCGACGCCGCGCCCTGACGCCGCGCCGCCGACCCCGCCGCAGCCGCACCTCTCCCGACGCCGCGGCCCGGCTCCTCCGCCCCGACGCCGCGCCCCGACCCCGCCGCAGCCGCACCTCCCCCGACGCCGCGGCCCGGCTCCTCCGTCCCAACGCCGCGCCCCGACCCCGCCGCGGCCGCACCTCCCTGACGACGCCGCGGCCTGACCCCGCCTCGGCCGCACCTCCTCCTCTGCCGCGCCCCGACCCCGCCGCGGCCGCCTCCTCCCCTGCCTCGCCGTGCCCCTCCCCGACGCGCCTGGCCCCGGCCCTGGCTCCTCCTCTGCATCGGGCTGCCCCGCCGCCGATCCTCCCCTACCTCGCGACCTCCTCCGATCCTCTGCATTACAGAGGTAAGATTTTTTTGCATAGTTTTTTTTGCATAGTTTAGATGATGCATTTTCATAGTTTTTTTTGCATAGTTTAGATGATGCAATTAAATTTATTAGATGCAAATTTTAGATGATTTTGTTAGATATGCAATTGTTTAGATGATGCTATAGGTTTAGGAAATATTGTGTTAGGAAATATTTTTTAGTTTAGGAAATATTGTAGGATTTTAGTGTAGTTTGTAAATTATGTAAAATGCAAAATTGTATGAAGTGTTAGGTTAGTGTTAGGAAATTATGCAAAATGCAAAATTATATGAAGTGTTAGGTTAGTGTTAGGAAATTATGCAAAATGCAAAATCTAGTGTTAAAAATATGTGAGCAATTAAACTTAGCAAATTTAGGTTTGTTTTAAAAAATTAGGGTTATGCTAATGCTAGCATTGTTACAATTTTGCTAAGTAATTGCTATAATTTTGCTAAGTAATTTGCTATAATTTTGCTAAGTAATTGCAAATAGAAGTAATTTTGCTAAGTAATTTGCTATAATTTTGCTAAGTAATTGCTATAATTTTGCTAAGTAATTGCAAATAGAAGTAATTTTGCTAAGTAATTGCTATAATTTTGCTTTCAAATTTTCAAAGATGCAAATTTTAAGATTCATATTCTTGTTACAAAATTGATTGCAGGGACATCGAGTTACATATGGATCCAAATTTTCCGGAGCTTGACATAGAGGTTGAAGAGCAAATGGATCCACTTTATCCGGACGTCGGCGCTAGAGACGAGGAGGAGGAAGAACGTATGTGTATGCTTATAGCTGGACGTGCAGCAGCGCCTGTCGGTGACGAAGATGCTGTAAATTTAGATGACTTCAGCTCCCAATTTCTGAACGACTCCGGTGAGGGAGTTGAAGAAGGAGAAATTTGTAGAGATAATGAAGTGACCTTAAGAAACTCCGGCGAGGTATATTAAGCCTCTGTTGATCGATCACACCACATGTATTATTTGAGTTGTATTGCGTTTATTAACGAATCAATTTTTTCTTTTAGCCCTCTGGATCGAGCAAATCATCCGCATCTAAAGGGTCGAAAGGGAAGAAACGAGGCCCGTCGAAGCCGATGAAGGATGGTCAAAGGGTTATATTCGACATAGTGTCTGCTGATGGCGAACCGTTGGAACCCTTAGAGTGCCGCCGCAAATATATAAATCAATGCGGAGTTTCTGTTAGGGACTTGGTACCGATCACATTTCAAGAATGGAATAAGCCGAAGGACTTGACCAAGGCACTTACTTATGTCGACGACCACACAAAAGAGTTGCTTTGGGAGAGGATCTTGACAAAGGTCACCCTACCGCCAGATGTTGAAAACAACAAGCGGTGGAAGGATAAATTCATGGAGTGGACTTTTAAGAAGATGGCCGAACAATTCCGGACTTTTAAGAAAAATTTATGGAGCAGTTATTTAGAAGAGAAGGAAAAAGATCCAGATTATACTCCTGAATTCACTGGAGCACAAGTGAAGTTAAAAGCCCAGTGGCCCATATTTAAGAGGCAAAGAGAATCGGACGCCGCTGTGGCCCGATCGAATCAAAACAAGTTAAATGCTGCGAAGAAGATATATCACCACACTTTGGGGGCAGGTGGGTACAAGGCTGCCGTGCCTAAGTGGGAAGCCTTCGAAGCACGACTGCTTGATAACGGGATCAGGCCACAGACAAAGGACTGGCCCGATAGGTCCAAGTTTTGGTTGTTCGCGCATGGGGCAGGGTTGGACCCTGTGTCAGGGAAGATTGTTGCTCAGGGAAAATGGGCGGACAAAATTGTGTTTATAACCAAAGAACTTGAGAAGGCAATAGAGCTAGTTCGCAAAGGACTGTACAAAGTAGACAGAGAGAAAGACGAGCTGTCACTCGCACTCGGGAATCCTGAGAAAGTTGGACGATGTCGAGGCTATGGATCCGGAGTTAGTTGGTATAAAGGTTTTCCGGCAGACGCTGATACTTATAGAAGCCGTGAGAGAAAGAAGAAGGAGGACAGAGACCGGTTATCGGCATTGGAACAAAAAGTGCAGCAGATGCAGCATGACCTTATTAGTCAGAAAAAGGCATCTCAGCAGGAGATAGAAGGTCCTGAAGCCGCCCCATCTGATCAGCGGAAAAGCAGCGTGGGTTCCACGCAGCTACAACATTCTGAACACGAACCGGCGTCAGCTCACTACCCCGTGGATGATATCACAGAGAAGACAGACTGTGAGCTACATAGCACGATGAAGAACATGTCCTTCAAGGTGGCGGTCGGCTATGTTTTACCAAATGAGCCTGGAGCAACATACCATAACGGCCCAATTGCAGCTGGCTATTATCGTGTCGCGGTGGATGACATTGAGCCGTTATATGCTGATCTGAGTCTTGACATTCCTGGAGGTGACGGCGAGAAGACACTCGGAGAAGCCAAGAAGAACATCATTCTCTGGAAGAAGGAACACATCGTGTTTCCAAACTTGCCGCCAAGGGCACCAACTTCTCCGACTAGCACTCCCCCAACTCCTCCGAGTAGCGGTCCTCCCTCACCTCAAGATCCACCCTCCCCACATCAAGATCCCCCTCCCCACATCAAGATCCACCCTCCCCACGTCGTGACGACGATCAGGACCCCAGCGCGAGTCCATCGCCCGCGCGGTCGCAGCAAGAGAGTACTGTGCGCACTGTTTCACGCAAGCTAAAGTACCCGTCGACATATACACAGAGGTGCAGTTTAAACTACCCGCAAGAAACTCGAGAGGAACGCGAGTTGCTAAAGCCTCTTCCAAAGAGATCTTATGACTTGACTCCAGATGAACTCGAGAGGGAGGTGCGGGCTGATGTGAAAAAACAATTGGGACCGAAGCGGCGCCCGCCAAAGGAGGTGATACCACCGGAAAAAGTTGAAACTTTATTGAAGAACTTATCGAGTGGACCGCCGCCACAACCACCTAGTCCGCCTAGCGACTACGACCGTACTCTGGGCAAGGTAATTCGTGAAGAGAAGGAGAAGCAGACGGAGTCATTTCTTAGAAAGAAAGAGCAGATCAAGATGGCAGCAGAGAAGGAGAAGCAGGAGAAGGAGGCGGCATTTCGCCTAAAGAGGCAGCAGATGAAGAAATCCGGGAAACAAGTGCCCCAGCTTGGAGAACAGCCAAATCAGTCGGTCCCCGCGTTCAAGGTGATGCCCGATAAGGTAGTAGACCAAGGCACTTTTCGTATAGAGGACCCATACCCCACAGAGTATGAGTATGCATGGCAATATGTCTACGGGAGCACCCTGGTCAGACCTGAGCTCGTCAACTCTCTGACGACACAACTGCGCCGTTTGCATACGTGGTATGAGCATGCCGTAGAGGCCAAACATGATGCTTTCTGGGTTTCAGTCAAGAAAGAGCATTTCCAATTCCAGGATGACTCGATGTATGTGCCGTTTTCGGAAATTTTTCAATTATTCAACCAAGACTCCCTCGACAAAGCCCTCGTCAGTTTGTATTGTTTGTAAGTGATTTAGTTTTGCAATTTAATTAAGTCTCTAGCTCAGCTCGTTCGTTGTGAATTATCTAACTATATTATTATGTATGCAGAATGAAGATCACTGAATGCAGAAACCGCGTCTTTAGTATTGGGTTCATTGACCCATATTTCTTTCATTCAGTTGAGAATAACTTGCTCAAGTGTTTAGTGAGGCAAAATACCTGCGAAGAAATACTTTTTCCTTACAACTTCTCGTGAGTGTTATTTTACCTCTTCTATCCATTCTATTTTGCTTACTCCTTGTTTTTAGTGTAGTCGATGAATCATGGACATATAAACGTGTGCAGAGACCACTGGATTTTGCTAATCATTAGAGTTGACCAAGGAGTCGTTCAAGTCATGGACTCGTTAAGGAAAAGTATGGACTTGTGGGACGACCTGAAAGAAATTCTTGACAAGTAATTTCAGTCATCATCACTCTATATCGACCTCTTTCGTTCATTTTGTGATATCAACTAATTAATAACTCATTTCATTATTTTCTTCTGCCGGGCAGGGTTTGGGAACGGTTTAAGAAGAAGGTTAAAGGGAAATGGGAAGATAAGCTGTATTTTTATGAAACCAACGTAAGTATAGTAGTACATATATATGTCTGCGCAACTATTTAATTTCAGTTTCAATACCATTATCATGCTTGATTGTTATTTTGATTAAATTTTTTTTTGTAAAGTGGTGTATGAAGCAGGCACAAGGGACAAATTTATGTGCCTACTACGTTTTCGAGTACATTCGTCTTTTTGTCACTGAGCGGAATAGACAAACCAGAACTGCAAACGTATGTATACAATATTCAAATATTAGGTTGAATTTCATTCATAAATTAATTTATGATGATTTCAAACACCTCACACATATATTTCTTATATTGATCTAGATGGAAAAAGATCGGGACAAGCTACTACCACAGCTGCGCCTAAAAGCAATTCAAGAGGAATTGGCGGGATTTTTGAACAGGGAGGTCCTGAACAAAAACGGAGAATTTTATCACGGTGATACTTATTGTATTCCGTAGAGAAACATGCTTTCGGTGTAGTAGCTGTCCGTCCTTGACGTGTGAGAAACATGCTTTCGGTGTAGTATAAACTCCCGGCCATGCATGTATGTTATGAATCATACTCCCGGTCATTAATTATGTGTATGACTTTATGTATATGATTACTTATTATGTGTATGACTTTATGTGTTTGTATGATTACTTATTATGTGTTTTCTACTAGTGAAAAAAAACGAAACAAAAAGCAAACAAAAAAACGAAACTAAAAAAAAAACAGAAACTCTTTGGTCCCGGTTGGTAATACCAACCGGGACCAAAGGTTCCCGCCCACGTGGGGACACTTTGGTCGCGGTCGTGGACACCCGGGACCAAAGCCCCCCCCCCCCCCCCCCCCCTCTAGTCTCGACCCTTTAGTCCCGGGTCCAGAACCGGGACGAAAGGCCCTCTGGACCCGCGACTAAAGGTCGGTTTTCTACTAGTGTGCATAAACAGTTATGGATTGGTTCATACGAGGGTACATTAATGCTGCATAGTTAGAGACATAAAATATATGAATCTTAAAATGTGAACTCGCAGTGGATGGTGGGGAGTATAGTCCACGTGGTGTAGAAATCGAGACTAAGAAGTACATACAGATACAGTAACAAATGGTAATAGGATGTAAATGATTAATCACTCCACTTCGTAATTATACCTAATCTGCTAAGTCGAGCTTACATTTAATCTTACAACACTTACCTGATAGTAGTTGCCTATGCAGGTTACTCGTGGTCCAGTGCATGCCAAAGCTTCTCAGGAGTTCTCCATGCATGATATTGTGCATGATCTTGCGTTAATAATTACTGCCAGAGAATTTCTTGTTCTGGATGATAATGCTACAAAACCAAAGAAATGGACCAAAGCTCCTTATTGCCGACATGCCCAACTGATCAACTATCAGAATCAAAAGAAGATATTCAAAAGTCTGCCAACCATGATTAGATCACTCCACTTTAGGGATTCAAGGAAACTACAACTTCCTGAGATGGCATTTTCTCGATTCAAATACATGCGTGTTTTGGACGTAAGTGGGCGTTCAGTTGGAACGGTATCTATTCTTAACAACTTAGAAACTGAGGGTTGTTCCACTTCCAGCAATGTAGTCTTGCCATCTTCCATGCATCGATTGAAACTACTTAGGTACCTTGATGCCACTGCCATCCCAATTACATCGCTTCCAAAGTATTTCCACACTCTACAGTACATGCAAACTCTAATTATGTCCAAATGCTCTCTTGAAATCTTGCCTGAGAATATATGTAGCCTCCACGAACTTCGCCATCTGGACCTATCTGTTAATCTCAGCCTTAATAAGCTACCTTCCTTATTGGGGAAGCTCTCTAGGGCATCTCTAACCGATCCCCTAAACTTTAGAGGAGTAAACCAACTCCTAAAACTTAGAGGAGTAAAAATACTCCTCTAAACACAAGCGGCGCAGAACCGATCCCCAATACTTAGAGGAGTAAAACTCCAATTCAACGGAATTTGACTCACACATTTTGTCGAATACTTGCGATGCATCTTTGAACTGAGCTATGCATATCAGTACATATAGCAAAATTGACGACTCGGCCGAATCGATTTAGCCAAATCCTGTGCTAGCAGTAATGTACAGTACAAGCTGAAGATGCCTCGGCAAAGAGCTGGACATTACCTGAAAATCAACGGTGATTCAGTAGATCGAGTTGTGCCAGCTGATGACCGGTTGCAGCACAGCGGCGCCGACCAGCGCGCATGAGCATGACGGGGCCTTGCGCCGGCGCTGCGAATCCTTGCAGCACGGGTCGATCCCTATTTCTGAAAAATTCCCTACAGCGAGAACCGCCGAAGGAAAGTCGCCGCCGCTTCCTCCTCCCTTCCGGTGGCGGGCGCGGCAGGGGGGATGCAGGAGCTTCCCGTCGCAGACAGGAGCGGAGGTGGCGGTGCGCACCCAAGCGAAGCCATGGAGAACCGAGCCGCTCCATTTTGCGATTAATCGAGGCCGATTTGCAACAAACCAGGGCGGCGCCCCGCGAAATCTCCATCTCCTAGTCGATTTCCGCGACGGCGAGATGCGCCGAGCGACGGCGAGGTGGCCTGGAGGGCGGCACAGGGACCGGGATTGGGGCGGCGCGGTCTGGCGGTCACCGGCGGCAACGCCGGCGGAAATGGTTGCTGCGGGGAGGAGGGCCGGAGTTTTTCTCTAACTTGGCTCTCGACTCCTATATTTTCTCATCGGTGGCCAAGTTTACTCCTCCGATGAGTAAAATTTTACTCCTCTAACCGTTTTGGGGATCGGTTAGATGCCGCACCTCCCTATTTTTACTCCTCTAACCGATTTTAGGGGATCGGTTAGAGATGCCCTAAACTCTCTTTCCTCAATTTATTTGGATGTTCCACCCTCCAAGAGTTGCCTGAATCTATCTGCGAGCTGACATTGCTACAGTACCTAGACATGTCACAATGTCCTGCCATCCAAACCCTCCCAGATAAATTTGGTAGCTTTCCCAAACTGATGATCCTAAACATGTCTGGTTGTCTCAAGCTAGCCAAACTACCGGACAGTGTTACCCTGGAGTCTTTAAAGCATCTGAACCTATCTAGTTGCCACGAGCTAGAAAACCTACCACAAGATTTTGGCAACCTTAAGAGCCTTGTGTTCTTAAAACTCTCTGATTGCTACAAGGTTTCGTTGTTGCCGGAAACATTTTGCCAGCTCTTTTGTTTGAAAGACCTTGATCTTTCCGATTGCCATGAGCTTAAAGAACTCCCTGAATTTTTTGGTGGCCTTTCTGATCTCAAATCTTTGAACCTAAGCAGTTGTTCTAAGCTGGAACTGCTGCCAGAGTCATTGTGCAAAATGTTTAACCTAAGGGTTCTCAATGTGTCATACTGCACAAGTCTCCAAAAGCTCCCGTCCTTATTAGGTCAGCTTCAGCTTCAGATATTGGACATCAGTGCTACTTTGTCTCTCAAGGATTTGCCCGATGGAATAGATACCATGACTAGTCTCACTCAATTTGAGGTCAGGACCGGACACACCACAGTGGTAGAGAAGGCTGAAGCCGGCCATTAAGAAGAATCTAGGATTTCCATCAAAAACGGTACATAATGTACAAAAAACAGAAAGTAACGGATGCAGCAACATAGTGGAGCTTGCACAATTGACATGTACTGAGTTGGAAGTTGTAAGACTTCACAATGTCAAGGATCCAGAAGATGCAGAGAGAGCCAGATTGCGTGATAAATCAGATCTTCGATTGCTATCTCTTAAGTGGGCATACACAGTGGAGGATGTAACAGCTATTGGACTGCAAGCTTTTCTTTCTTCCCTCGGACAACCCGATAACCATAAATCTGTGCTGGAGAGGCTCGTGCCTCCTCGGACTCTTGAACAGTCCTTACTTGAAGGGTATATCAGTACGGAATATGCTCAAAGCTTATATTACCGACTACTATAAAGGTCTGTTCGGGGCCCCGGAGGAAGGTAACTTCATTCTTGAGGAGACACGAACGGATGATATTACCCAAGTTACACCGGAAGAAAATAACTTGCTCATCGCACCCTTCTCTGAAGAAGAGATAAGCAAGGGGGTTTTCCAAATGGAGCATAATAAGGCACCTGGGCCTGATGGATTCCCTGCTGAATTTTACCAGCACTTTTGGGAAACTATTAAGTCCGATTTGTTAGAGTTATTCAGTTGTTTCCATGCTGGACAACTCGACCTTTTTCGCCTTAATTTTGGGGAAATCGTCTTGTTACCTAAGGTTCAGGGGGCCGAGAGGATACAACATTATCGGCCTATATGCCTCCTGAATGTTAGCTTCAAGATCTTTACAAAGGTAGGGACCATCAGGTTGAATTCTGTTGCAGATCATGTGGTAAAGCCTACCCAAACTGCTTTTATGCAAGGGAGAAATATATTAGACGGGGTCGTGGTTCTACACGAGACTGTACATGAAATGCATATGAAGAAACTCAATGGGGTTCTTTTCAAAATTGACTTTGAAAAAGCTTATGACAAAGTAAAATGGCCATTTTTGCTACAAACCTTGAGAATGAAAGGGTTCTCGGATACGTGGTGTGAATGGAGCCGCAACTTTGTGGAGGGATGTAGTGTCGCGATAAAAGTCAATGATGACGTCGGTCACTACTTCCAAACAAAAAAAGGTCTAAGACAAGGTGATCCATTATCGCCTATACTATTTAATATAGTGGCTGATATGTTGACCATCTTGATCGAACGGGCAAAAGAGGATGGCCAAATTGAAGGAGTCGTTCCTCATCTTGTTGATGGAGGTCTTTCGATTCTTCAATATGCGGATGATACAATCCTTTTTATGGAACATGATCTTGCTAAGGCCTCGAATCTGAAATTGATATTGTCAGCATTCGAACAACTATCAGGATTAAAAATCAACTTCCATAAAAGTGAATTGTTCTGCTTTGGCGATGCACAAGAAGCAGCTGCTCAGTATGCCGACATATTCGGTGGTGAGCATGGGCAATTTCCTATAATGTATTTGGGTATCCCAATCCACTATAGGAAATTGTCTAATGCGGAATGGAAGCATGTCGAGGAACGTCTGCAAGCGAGGCTAGCTAGTTGGAAAGGCAAATTGCTATCCCTAGGAGGAAGATTGGTTCTCAATAATTCAGTACTGACAAACATGGTACTGTATATGATATCTTTTTTCCAGTTACCTAAAGGAATCTTGTATAAACTAGATTATTTCCGATCAATATTTTTTTTGGCAAGGGGATGGTGAGAAAAAGAAGTATCGACTGGCTAAATGGAATGTTGTTTGTCGACCAAAGGATCAGGGAGGGTTAGGTATTCATGATCTAGGCATCATGTAACAGCCCCAAATCTGTGAACCAAATTTTTACTTTTTCATTTCATTCATGCATCATGGCATCATTGGTTTAAGTGTCCCAGTTGAGACAAAGATTCGGAAAACAAATTAAAACAAAGGGAAACACAAGCAACAATTGATTTCAAACAAGTTAAACTCAAATGAGTTTGTTTGTGACAAAACCAATTCAATTAAACTTCCATATTTGTCAAGGAAGTTCCAAGAGTTAAAAAAATAATATTTTGAACTTGCTTTAAAAATCCTAAAGTAATATGAATTGGTAATTAAGAAAAATGCCATATTCAAAACCAATGCCCAAAAGTTGCTCAAAAGATTTATCTTGAAACGCCAAATTTTGTGGAGCCTCTACATGACATGGGGAGGCTGCACAAATATTTTCATAATTTTTTTGAACTAGTTAAGTGCCTCAATAAAATACCTAAACAACTACTGGTTTTAAAAAGAAACTAAAGAAACAGAAAAGGACCTATCTGTGAGAAAAAAAAATATGCTAGGGGGTTTTCTGGAAATTGCTGTCTTCTTCCCGGAGAGCACGCTCCCGTGCTCCCCGCGCGCCGCACGTCGTCGCTCCCTGCCGCGTCGCGCCGCCCAGGCCCCCCACGGCGACAGCTCGCCGTGACCCGCGCTCCATGTCGCCTCCCGGACTGTAGCACCCCAGATTTCAACCTTACCTGAGATGCTACCACGCTACAACAAATTCTATCAAGTCCGGAGATTATTAGGAATTTCGACAGAGTTTTCCTTGTAAATACGAACATCCACGATAGGCAGTTATCAGTAAGAAAATAGGAAGCGGTAAAATAACTAGAAAGAAATACCAAGAACTGTAGAAAGCCACTAAAAAGAAATGGCGTCCACTGATTATTATTTACAGTTATGTGACGTGCTCAATGAAGTAGAGGTGCTACGCCCATATCCCATACTCGTCGCTTATTAGTACCTGAAACCGAATGAAACACAAGAAACACAAGAATGAGTATAAAAATACTCAGCAAGTAAAATACAGAACCATCAGAATAATAATCCCATCGTGTCAGGTACATAGCTAGGGGTTACCAATTTTCAACATCCTACACCACTGAACCCAACCAGGACCACCTGAAAATACTGATAATCTCTTTACGAACTAGAAGACTGAATGAACTAGAAGACTGAAACCGAATATCTGAATATGTAATTGAAACTGAACAACATCTGAATATGGAACTGAAACTAAACATCTGAATATGGAACTGAAACTGAACATCTGAATATGTCGCCCGGACTAGCCCACGAGCTGACAGTTCTCACCGAACTCTATCGGAGTAGCCACTCGGGACAGTCTCTCACCGGACCAACAGAAAGGGTGAATATGTCGCCCGGACTGGCCCACGAGCTGACAGTTCTCACCGAACTCTATCGGAGTAGCCACTCGGGACAGTCTCTCACCGGACCAACAAGAAAGGTTAGCCCTCGGACTAGCTCACAAGCTGACAGTTCTCACCGAACTCTATCGGAGTAGCCACTTGTGAACAGTTGCTCACCGAGTTAGCTATTGAAGTTAAGAAAGTGAAATATCTCTGAACATGGACAAAGGAACCGAATCGAACGAACTGAATAAGTATGAAGTAAACCAGCGGAACAAGGGATCTCAATCAGTGAGAGCAATCAGTGGAACCGTCACACAATGGACGAACATAGAGAACAAGGGTTCGTCATGCACTTGCCTTAACCTGGCCATTCAACAGATGTATTATTATCGGCACAGGAAATCCTCACACCTGTTGATGAAATCACTCTCAGAAATACTAGGCACGGCAAGGTAACAATATACTTCTAAATCATGCCCAACGCTTGTTTTACTAGAGTTAACACCATCAGGACACAAGCACGTAATTCTATCCATAAACAGATCAGGCTTTAAACATAAATAGTCTGCTAGCAAATCTGCCTTCTCCAAGGCATATGCGTGTGTACTAATAAATTCCTAGATGAGAACCATCGGTAGCAGCAATTAGTATTCAGATTTGTAAGAAACCATCAGGGATTAAAGAATCTACACGTATTTAACAGGAAAGCACATTTCTTTGATCTGAGCATACGCCAGCCAAAGCACCGATCGATCGACCAAGGGCCCATACCACAGATTTCAGTGCTGAAGCAAAATTAACCATGTACTAGTACAGAGTACGCCCAGATCTACTCATCAATTTCTTGATAGAAAGGAAAAACTACAGGACCAGCTAGGAGGCAAACCAATCGATGTAGATGCAGCGCCTCTAGCACAGCCTGGTCCTGGACTTCAGATCAGTGCGTCAAGGCTCCGGCGAGGCTCCTGTCGGCAGCTGCTATTCAGCTTGAGGTGATGGCGATTTGGCGACCCTTGGTGTGGCAGAGGCAGCGGATTCGTGTCGAGAAGGCCCTGGCGGCGAGCGGATTAGGCAGGGCGTCTGGCGGGGAATGGGATGGAGCTCCCGAGTGAAGAAGGAGGAAAAGAAAGTGGACTACCTTCGTGATGAGGATGAGGGCCTCACGTGGTGTTGAGGAAGGATAAGGCATGGAGGTTGTCCAGCCTTGTTTTTTCTTTCCTTTTATTTAATCTATTTTCGAAATACAATAAATAATTTTGGGCATTGAATTAGAATAAACCATAGAAGGTACATCCGGAGTTCGATTTGGGAAAACGAGTAGTCAATTTCGACTAGCTCAACGAGTCCGACTCAACCATGGACTCGGATCTTTGAGAAGAGGCTATTTTTTTGAAAGGTCACAAGAAGATGGCCATGAAAGAGATAATTTCACGGTACTATCTTAGAATAAAAGAGTACTCCACGATGGAGTGTCTCGGAGAGATGCCAAATTCAGGAATGTCGGATAAAATGGTCTTCAGCGGTGATGCCAAGAATCTCGATGAGAATATCCAATAAATTATGGGGTATTATAGTCTACCCACCTTAGAAGGAACTCGGCCTCGAGTTCTTCATTCATTATAACTTGTAGAATATAAGGACATCCAATTACTAGGGAACAACTATAGAAGCACTCATGAAAAGCAATGTTCATCTGAAATTAGGAACGACCCAAAACCCATCCTACTGTGCACCAGTGTGTCAAGTTTTAAGTTATTCGCATACTAATTAAGGAGAGGACAACACCAGAGATCTAAAGCCGGGCTCTGATACCAACTGTAGCACCCTAGATTTCAACCTTACCTGAGATGCTACCACGCTACAACAAATTCTATCAAGTCCGGAGATTATTAGGAATTTCGACAGAGTTTTCCTTGTAAATACGAACATCCACGATAGGCAGTTATCAGTAAGAAAATAGGAAGCGGTAAAATAACTAGAAAGAAATACCAAGAACTGTAGAAAGCCACTAAAAAGAAATGGCGTCCACTGATTATTATTTACAGTTATGTGACGTGCTCAATGAAGTAGAGGTGCTACGCCCATATCCCATACTCGTCGCTTATTAGTACCTGAAACCGAATGAAACACAAGAAACACAAGAATGAGTATAAAAATACTCAGCAAGTAAAATACAGAACCATCAGAATAATAATCCCATCGTGTCAGGTACATAGCTAGGGGTTACCAATTTTCAACATCCTACACCACTGAACCCAACCAGGACCACCTGAAAATACTGATAATCTCTTTACGAACTAGAAGACTGAATGAACTAGAAGACTGAAACCGAATATCTGAATATGTAATTGAAACTGAACAACATCTGAATATGGAACTGAAACTAAACATCTGAATATGGAACTGAAACTGAACATCTGAATATGTCGCCCGGACTAGCCCACGAGCTGACAGTTCTCACCGAACTCTATCGGAGTAGCCACTCGGGACAGTCTCTCACCGGACCAACAGAAAGGGTGAATATGTCGCCCGGACTGGCCCACGAGCTGACAGTTCTCACCGAACTCTATCGGAGTAGCCACTCGGGACAGTCTCTCACCGGACCAACAAGAAAGGTTAGCCCTCGGACTAGCTCACAAGCTGACAGTTCTCACCGAACTCTATCGGAGTAGCCACTTGTGAACAGTTGCTCACCGAGTTAGCTATTGAAGTTAAGAAAGTGAAATATCTCTGAACATGGACAAAGGAACCGAATCGAACGAACTGAATAAGTATGAAGTAAACCAGCGGAACAAGGGATCTCAATCAGTGAGAGCAATCAGTGGAACCGTCACACAATGGACGAACATAGAGAACAAGGGTTCGTCATGCACTTGCCTTAACCTGGCCATTCAACAGATGTATTATTATCGGCACAGGAAATCCTCACACCTGTTGATGAAATCACTCTCAGAAATACTAGGCACGGCAAGGTAACAATATACTTCTAAATCATGCCCAACGCTTGTTTTACTAGAGTTAACACCATCAGGACACAAGCACGTAATTCTATCCATAAACAGATCAGGCTTTAAACATAAATAGTCTGCTAGCAAATCTGCCTTCTCCAAGGCATATGCGTGTGTACTAATAAATTCCTAGATGAGAACCATCGGTAGCAGCAATTAGTATTCAGATTTGTAAGAAACCATCAGGGATTAAAGAATCTACACGTATTTAACAGGAAAGCACATTTCTTTGATCTGAGCATACGCCAGCCAAAGCACCGATCGATCGACCAAGGGCCCATACCACAGATTTCAGTGCTGAAGCAAAATTAACCATGTACTAGTACAGAGTACGCCCAGATCTACTCATCAATTTCTTGATAGAAAGGAAAAACTACAGGACCAGCTAGGAGGCAAACCAATCGATGTAGATGCAGCGCCTCTAGCACAGCCTGGTCCTGGACTTCAGATCAGTGCGTCAAGGCTCCGGCGAGGCTCCTGTCGGCAGCTGCTATTCAGCTTGAGGTGATGGCGATTTGGCGACCCTTGGTGTGGCAGAGGCAGCGGATTCGTGTCGAGAAGGCCCTGGCGGCGAGCGGATTAGGCAGGGCGTCTGGCGGGGAATGGGATGGAGCTCCCGAGTGAAGAAGGAGGAAAAGAAAGTGGACTACCTTCGTGATGAGGATGAGGGCCTCACGTGGTGTTGAGGAAGGATAAGGCATGGAGGTTGTCCAGCCTTGTTTTTTCTTTCCTTTTATTTAATCTATTTTCGAAATACAATAAATAATTTTGGGCATTGAATTAGAATAAACCATAGAAGGTACATCCGGAGTTCGATTTGGGAAAACGAGTAGTCAATTTCGACTAGCTCAACGAGTCCGACTCAACCATGGACTCGGATCTTTGAGAAGAGGCTATTTTTTTGAAAGGTCACAAGAAGATGGCCATGAAAGAGATAATTTCACGGTACTATCTTAGAATAAAAGAGTACTCCACGATGGAGTGTCTCGGAGAGATGCCAAATTCAGGAATGTCGGATAAAATGGTCTTCAGCGGTGATGCCAAGAATCTCGATGAGAATATCCAATAAATTATGGGGTATTATAGTCTACCCACCTTAGAAGGAACTCGGCCTCGAGTTCTTCATTCATTATAACTTGTAGAATATAAGGACATCCAATTACTAGGGAACAACTATAGAAGCACTCATGAAAAGCAATGTTCATCTGAAATTAGGAACGACCCAAAACCCATCCTACTGTGCACCAGTGTGTCAAGTTTTAAGTTATTCGCATACTAATTAAGGAGAGGACAACACCAGAGATCTAAAGCCGGGCTCTGATACCAACTGTAGCACCCCAGATTTCAACCTTACCTGAGATGCTACCACGCTACAACAAATTCTATCAAGTCCGGAGATTATTAGGAATTTCGACAGAGTTTTCCTTGTAAATACGAACATCCACGATAGGCAGTTATCAGTAAGAAAATAGGAAGCGGTAAAATAACTAGAAAGAAATACCAAGAATTGTAGAAAGCCACTAAAAAGAAATGGCGTCCACTGATTATTATTTACAGTTATGTGACGTGCTCAATGAAGTAGAGGTGCTACGCCCATATCCCATACTCGTCGCTTATTAGTACCTGAAACCGAATGAAACACAAGAAACACAAGAATGAGTATAAAAATACTCAGCAAGTAAAATACAGAACCATCAGAATAATAATCCCATCGTGTCAGGTACATAGCTAGGGGTTACCAATTTTCAACATCCTACACCACTGAACCCAACCAGGACCACCTGAAAATACTGATAATCTCTTTACGAACTAGAAGACTGAATGAACTAGAAGACTGAAACCGAATATCTGAATATGTAATTGAAACTGAACAACATCTGAATATGGAACTGAAACTAAACATCTGAATATGGAACTGAAACTGAACATCTGAATATGTCGCCCGGACTAGCCCACGAGCTGACAGTTCTCACCGAACTCTATCGGAGTAGCCACTCGGGACAGTCTCTCACCGGACCAACAGAAAGGGTGAATATGTCGCCCGGACTGGCCCACGAGCTGACAGTTCTCACCGAACTCTATCGGAGTAGCCACTCGGGACAGTCTCTCACCGGACCAACAAGAAAGGTTAGCCCTCGGACTAGCTCACAAGCTGACAGTTCTCACCGAACTCTATCGGAGTAGCCACTTGTGAACAGTTGCTCACCGAGTTAGCTATTGAAGTTAAGAAAGTGAAATATCTCTGAACATGGACAAAGGAACCGAATCGAACGAACTGAATAAGTATGAAGTAAACCAGCGGAACAAGGGATCTCAATCAGTGAGAGCAATCAGTGGAACCGTCACACAATGGACGAACATAGAGAACAAGGGTTCGTCATGCACTTGCCTTAACCTGGCCATTCAACAGATGTATTATTATCGGCACAGGAAATCCTCACACCTGTTGATGAAATCACTCTCAGAAATACTAGGCACGGCAAGGTAACAATATACTTCTAAATCATGCCCAACGCTTGTTTTACTAGAGTTAACACCATCAGGACACAAGCACGTAATTCTATCCATAAACAGATCAGGCTTTAAACATAAATAGTCTGCTAGCAAATCTGCCTTCTCCAAGGCATATGCGTGTGTACTAATAAATTCCTAGATGAGAACCATCGGTAGCAGCAATTAGTATTCAGATTTGTAAGAAACCATCAGGGATTAAAGAATCTACACGTATTTAACAGGAAAGCACATTTCTTTGATCTGAGCATACGCCAGCCAAAGCACCGATCGATCGACCAAGGGCCCATACCACAGATTTCAGTGCTGAAGCAAAATTAACCATGTACTAGTACAGAGTACGCCCAGATCTACTCATCAATTTCTTGATAGAAAGGAAAAACTACAGGACCAGCTAGGAGGCAAACCAATCGATGTAGATGCAGCGCCTCTAGCACAGCCTGGTCCTGGACTTCAGATCAGTGCGTCAAGGCTCCGGCGAGGCTCCTGTCGGCAGCTGCTATTCAGCTTGAGGTGATGGCGATTTGGCGACCCTTGGTGTGGCAGAGGCAGCGGATTCGTGTCGAGAAGGCCCTGGCGGCGAGCGGATTAGGCAGGGCGTCTGGCGGGGAATGGGATGGAGCTCCCGAGTGAAGAAGGAGAAAAGAAAGTGGACTACCTTCGTGATGAGGATGAGGGCCTCACGTGGTGTTGAGGAAGGATAAGGCATGGAGGTTGTCCAGCCTTGTTTTTTCTTTCCTTTTATTTAATCTATTTTCGAAATACAATAAATAATTTTGGGCATTGAATTAGAATAAACCATAGAAGGTACATCCGGAGTTCGATTTGGGAAAACGAGTAGTCAATTTCGACTAGCTCAACGAGTCCGACTCAACCATGGACTCGGATCTTTGAGAAGAGGCTATTTTTTTGAAAGGTCACAAGAAGATGGCCATGAAAGAGATAATTTCACGGTACTATCTTAGAATAAAAGAGTACTCCACGATGGAGTGTCTCGGAGAGATGCCAAATTCAGGAATGTCGGATAAAATGGTCTTCAGCGGTGATGCCAAGAATCTCGATGAGAATATCCAATAAATTATGGGGTATTATACGGACCCCCCCCTGCTCTCCTTCCCCCTGCACGTGAATAAGAGGAGCACCCCACCCCTCTCTGCTCTCTCATTTCCCCCACGCACCCGAACCCTCGCCGTCGCATCGCCGGCGATTGGGGCCTTCCCCATCCAGTCAAAGACCACCACCGGACTCGCCGCGGCGTCCTCTCCCTCCCCGCACAAGGAATCGCCGCGGGAAGCCCTAAATCGTCACCGCCGTCCTCGTCTTCCTCCGCTCCGGCCGCCGCGCGTCGAGCAACCTCACGGCCATCTCCGACCTCCTCCGTCCTCGTCGAGCCTGTTCACGCGCCGAGGGTGAGCTGCTCTCTCTCCCCGTGCTCTCCGTTGGTCGATTCGTGTCCCGTAGCAGAATCTCGTAGGAGCTCGCCGGAGCTCGCCGCGCTAGCTCGTCGCCGTCGTTGCTCCGGCAACCATTAGGTAGCGGCGCTGCCCCGTGCGTGTTCCCCACGTCCGTGCGCGTCCGTAGAGCCCCGTAGCTCGTCCCCTGGCGCGGTAGAACGACGGGGACCGTGCGCTCGCCGCCGGCAAACCACCACCGCCGTGCTCCGGCCAGAGGAAGCAGTGGGCCTCGCACGCTGGCGTGGCTGCCAGCGTGGCCACGGGTCCCACCCGGCAGTGGCTGGGTGTAACCAGCCACACGGTGAAAAACGCTTCGGGTAGATTTTTCTGGAAATTAAAATAAAAGACAGGAAATGTTTAAAACTTAGAAAATACATAGCTTTTGAAATACTTGTCCAAATATTACAAATAATATATCGAAATGATCAGGGAATCAAAGCCTGTCTGTTGGTATAGATTGTCCATCCAAATAAATTAGTTTATTTTCTGTTTTATTAAAATAATAAAAAGGGCAGAATATAAAAGGACTTTGTAAAATCCATAATAAATTGAATATTGCTCCAAAAATTACAAATGATATATCAAAATGTTCAGTGCAATTAACTTTACATGTTAGCATCATTTACATGTCCAAATAAATTATTTAAGTTGCTATTTTGTTAAATTGATGAAAATGGCAGCAAAGAAACAATTTTGGGAAAATCTATAACTTCAAAAATAATGATCCAAAAATTGAGTTTAAACTACCAAAATGTTCAGTACTTAATATACTTCATGGTTCACCTTGTTTCCAAACTTGGGTAATTAGTCTTAATGCTGTTTAAAATAAAGTAGGAAAAGGGCAGATTCAAAATGGATTTTATAAATTCAATAACTTATTATTGATTAATCAGAAAAATGTGTTCTTTATATCAAAATGCTCAGCAAATCAATACCTACCCTAAAAAAATCATGTCCATGCTTGTTTGATGGATAATTAGCTACTGGTCTAATTGGATTTAGCTATAGAAACTATTAAGATAAATATGGGTTTGTGCCAAATATTGCCAAATGATTTGGGACAACTCATTTAACTTGTTGATCATGTTTATGATCCATTAGTTGCATTAAACTATCATGTCATCATGTGCTTGCGCATTGCATTTGTATGCATGTGTGATTATTGATTGTTCTTTTCCGGTGTTCTTACGCATCGATAGATCAAGGAATCGGGGTTCCACCGCAATACCCTGACGAACCATATTACCAGGCACCCGAACAAGGCAAGCGTAATCCCCCCTCTGAGCATATCTTATCCTATTTTCCGCAAATATATTTTCTCCACTAGAATATTGCATGCGGTTCCAAATGTCAATTTGTTTGGATTAGAGTATCCTATAGTTGCATTAAGTTTCCGATGCCATTACCTGATCCCCTCCTATTTAACCATAGGATTGTATTGTTGGCCCGAGATATCTATTATGCTATGTTGATGCTTAGCCATGCCTAGTTAATTACATAGCTGTACCATGGGTACTCATGTTGGTAACAGGTGATGAGATGAGGATGATGGTGGAGAAATTGTGGTGACGGAAAATAAAATGCTTAAAGGTGGGGATGAGAGGCCACATGGAATGTGGTGGGTTGTCTCGTTCTCGCCGCCTAAGTGCGAGTTCTTTACCTCTTGAACCAAGACTGAGCGCGCTTCCTTTCGGTGGGGTATATGGAGCCCTCGTCGACTAACTAACTTGTGTCGGGGCTAGCCAGGGTCCTCTAGTTTGGTTTTCCATTTGCGTGTGCGTTGAGATGGTGACCAAGACTGGGATGAGGATGGTGGTGTTAGGAAAATGAGTGGCCGTGGGGCGGGGTGTTGTGATCCTGGCAGTCCTACCGCCACTGATGATCCTGGGTTAGTCTCAAGCAAGGTAAAGGTCGTAACCGTTCCCACCCAGCCGGCTTTCCCCGGAAGAGAGCTACGTGTAGGCAATGGGCCGGGCGGTACCGAAGGTAAACACAGTGCACCCCTGCAGGGTTAAATCTTTTCGAAAAGCCGTGTCCACGGTTACGGACGACTTGGGAA
This sequence comes from Poa pratensis, assembly GCA_947311845.1. NCBI lineage: Eukaryota > Viridiplantae > Streptophyta > Magnoliopsida > Poales > Poaceae > Poa > Poa pratensis. The sequence goes on from CAMZMU010000090.1 coordinate 40,097,674, forward strand.
TAGACGATAAGACCATAGAGAACTTGAATGGAATGATTAAAAACTGAGTACTAAAGGTACTACCAAGATTGTAAGGTTGACTTCCTCGAGGGTGATTCGAGGAGGTGCCTTGTAGATAGGCGCAGGGGATGATGATGATCGATGAGGATGATCGAAAGAAAGAGTTTTACTTCTTACCCCTTTTCAAAAATATTCTGATTAGTCGTTGCCAGATGTCTTTTATGAAGAAAACTAGCTTTACGCAAAACCGCCATAAAACCTTTGAAAGCCATTCATCGAGCTAGTAGCTCTATTTAATCTTGCGAGTTCATCGAACTCAACGTCATTTGTTACTTTTCAGTGGAGGACTTCACCGACTTTGAAGGTGGGTTCTTTGTGGACGTCGACGAGTAGTCTGGGGTTCCCAGGTGGCAGCTTGGGACATCCCGGAACCGCTGGCGCTGGAATGTTATCTATAGGCCTCTTAGGCCATATTTTGGTTCTTATTGTTTAGAACAACGCCCTTCGCTTCCGCATGTTGTACTGTTGGGTCTGTGACCCCTGGTTGTAATATTTGCTATCTTTTTCTACTATAAGAGTTGAACTATAATGCTTTGAGTTGTAGAGTCTGTGATGTGCCAGTTGTTCCACAAGTCTTGATCTCTCTATTATGCAATGATAGTTGTGCCTGTGTTAAGGCATCAATCGGGGTGTTGCGTTGCCGGTGATCCCGAGCAGCGCCTGCCAGAGGTTCTGGCCGGGGATTGGTAAACCCGTAACCTCCGGTTGTATCGCTTAACCAGTGACACACAGCATCACTGTATAGCAGTCGGGTCGGGGCGCTACACATCAAGAATTCAGCCCTCATAGGGAAGTGGCTGTTTAAGCTACTAACCGAAGATGGTATATGGCAAACACTCCTAAAAAGAAAATACATAGGCACGAAGGCGATATCACAGGTGTTTTGGAAACCTGGTGACTCCCACTTTTGGGCCGGGCTAATGGCGACTAAGAAACATTTCTTTCGCTTTGGCGTGTTTAATATTAAGGGTGGTACGGAGATTAGATTCTGGGAGGATAAATGGTTAGGAAATACCACTCTCAGGGAGCAATATCCGGCTCTATACAATATTGTACGCCACAAAGGGGATACTATTGCCACTGTTATGCAGTGTTCGCCCCCCAATGTGACGTTCATACGTGATTTACTCGGTGCAAGATTAACTTCTTGGAATGCCTTGTTGGCACGGTTGGATTCTATCCAACTCACACAAGGTTCCGATGAATTTCGATGGAACTTATGCGGGAATGAGAAGTTCTCAGTAGATTCCATGTATAGGGCACTTGCGCACTCTGATATTCCAGTCGATGACAATAAGAAAATATGGCAAATGAAGATTTCACTCAAAATAAAAGTCTTTTCATGGTATCTTCGTAAGGGTGTCATTTTAACTAAAGATAATCTTGTCAAACGGAATTGGCATGGAAGTACCAAGTGTATGTTTTGTTCGCAACAAGAAACAATTAAACACTTATTCTTCGAGTGCGATTTCGCTCGTTCTATATGGTCAGCTATCCAAATAGCATCTAACTTATATCCACCCAAGTCTGTTGCAAATATTTTGGCAACTGGTTACATGGGATAGATAAGAAGCTTAGAACGGTTATTAGGGTGGGAGCGATTGCTGTTATATGGTCGCTTTGTCTTTGTAGAAATGACAAGGTTTTCAATGACAAAGATGTTTCTCTTTTGCAGGTACTCTACAGATGCACAAGTACTCTCCGTACGTGGTGCACCTTACAGCGTGTGGGACATCGAGACCTCTTTACGGAGTCGTGTGCACGCTTGGAGGAGGTGGCAAGGGACATTTTGTCACAACATGGGTGGCCGCTTAATCGCCGGATTGGTGCCCCATAGGCGGATGAGCTTGCTATATCATAGGCGTCTTACACATTACTATGGATTGTAACTCGTCTATTTCCACACATACTTTTATTTTTGTCAGTTGGATTGCGGCTGTGTGCATTTGTTATGCAGAGGCCGGGTGTAACGCTTAAACTATTGAGTAATAAAGCCCTTTTATCTAAAAAAAAATATCAGTACGGAATTTCCTAACTGGATGTCTGACATCCCATCCTACCTTCCTTTTCTCACATTCCTCGGGATCTCTAGTTTAGGATAATGTGATACCCTTCCTCCATTTGGGGGGCTACCAAATTTAAGAACCCTATATCTTGGTAGATCTCAGAAAATCAGAAAAATCGGCAGAGAATTCTATGGGGACAGCGGAAAATGTACAAAATTAAGAATCATGAGTTTGAGCTCGATGGAAAATCTCGAGGAATGGTGGACAACACGGTCTGGTGCAGAAAATGAAAAGTTTTTAATCCCCAATTTGCATAGCTCTTGACTATAGTAGGCTGCCCAAAGTTGAAGTTCCGTCCATATCCACCAAGAAGTATGCAATGGGAGTTAAATAAACAGTGATGAGGCTCTTCCAGAAGGAGGATTTGGGGAGCTTCGGTGTTCTGTTGATCCTTTTGAGATGGTATTACTAAAGTGCAATTTCTCACCAAACAAGTGGCGTGGTCTTGAGCACTTCCCCACCCTTGAGATATTGACTGTCCAGTCCTGCAGCGGCTTGAGTGCATTGCTGGATGTCATGCAATGTCTCACCTCTCTTACGGCACTACATTTGTTTTCATTGCATGAACTGACTGCACTACCGGAATGTTTGGAGCAACTCACTTATCTACAAACTGTTTACATAGTTGACTGCCCCAATCTGACAACTTTGCCCAAAGGCATGAAGAAACTTAGTGCTCTGAGAAAACTGTGTCTGAAAGGTACGGGGCTCCCGATCTTGCCGGAATGGATAGGGAAGCTTGTTTCCCTGCAAGAAATTGACATCACTGTTTCCTTCCTGACATCTTTGCCAGAAAGCATGAAGAATCTTAGTGCTCTGAAAATATTAATTTTGAATGGATGGGCAGGCTTAGATGTATTGCCCGAAGGGCTGGGACAGCTCAGTTCCCTACAGAAATTGTCAATCATCTTTTGCCCCTATCTGACATCATTGCCTGAAAGCATACGGAACCTTACCGCGTTGAAAAGCCTCCACATCGAGGGCTGTCCAATTCTGGCCAGGAAGTGCCAAAGGGAGGATGCGCGCAAGATTTCTCACATCCCGGATGTCACATTACACGAGATGACACCAGAGGTATGGAACTTCCCTGAAGCCCGCTAAATGTACGTTTCTCTTATCTACTTATGGGTTTCTTTGCAGATGTCTATGCAAATGGAAAGCATCTCGACACTGAGAGCATATATAGGTATTTCACTTTTCACTCTTCTTTGTTCTTAGCTATATAATTTTATTACACCGATGTTCTATACAATGTGGATCAGTGTACTCTTCCATCGCTTTCAATTATTATTTTTCTGCACAAAGGCACTGGTTTCTTAATTGTAGTGTTGCTGAATTGAGTTTGCCCCAAAAATCTGGAAGTTAGGAATTATTCACAGGAAGGGTAACGAAAAACAAATCATGTTTTATGCAGAAACCTTGACATCTAGAGAATCAACTTCCGGAGACGTTGGGGCACGGACTTACAGCGATGCTGGAGCGTCGACTTCCAGAGACGGTAGAGCATCTACTTCTGAAGACGCTTGAACATCGACTTCTTCCTGGAAGTGACCCCTGCCACACAAAGAGCTAAAGCAAAGTAAGCTGAAATGCAAGAGGTTTTAAAGGACAGGCAACAAAGTGTTGTTGTCATCGCATTAAGAATGGGAGATAGTTTTTACAACAGCAGTTACATACGGCCGAGCCGTCCGCACACACCACACACTGACTACTCCTCACCAAAGCCTGCTCTCTTACTACCTAGCACCCACAATGCCAGTTCATTACAAACTTTGCTAACAAGGTAGTTCATGTCTGCTGCCGATCCTTCAAAGACCCTGGCATTTCTTTCCAGCCAGAGAACTCTCATCCCCGCAATGATAAGTGTGGCTGTGTCGTTCCTTTGCTTCTTCCCTAAAGACCCCAGGATTTTGACCCACCATTCTCTAATGGTTATCTGGCTCGACGGTGTTATATCTGGGTATTGTGTTTCTTGGCAGAGTCTAAACCAGAAGGTTCTTGCAAAAGAGCAGTTTATCAGCAGATGACTCAGAGTTTCTGGTTCTTGATCACACATGAGGCATTTCCCAGGGGCCTGCAGTCCGCGTTAAATGCAAGAGGTTAGAAGGAGAAACATGAATTGATTCTTGTTGTCCTAATTGGTTATGGTCTGTCAGTGATTTCCCTAGCTGGTGTATTCCGTCAGCCTATACTCTGCACGTTAAGCTTTGTCATGAACGCACCTGTTCTTTCTTTTCTGAATAAAGCTACTGCACTTCCTCTTTGGCGGGACCTTCTCGCCAAAGCAATCTAAGATGTACTTGTGGCGGCGTCGCAGGCAGTCACGTTGTTATACTGTTATACTGGTGGTGTGGCCAGCTTCTGCACTATGATCTTCCACTTGTGGCGATGGTGCCAAGATTAATTCTTGCAAGCTTCAGTTCAAGTAGTCCAAGTGGAGGCCTTTATCTTAGTGACATCCAAACTGTATGTAAGTCTGCATAAGGTTGTCAGTAAGTATTTAATAAAGTTGTAGGCTTATTGTAGAATTATGTAGCAGAAAGGTAGGCAAAAGGTCTCGTAGCAACTGATTACTTGAACTACAGCATCAGCTGGACCAGGAGTGAAGTTTGAGCGGCAGCAACGTTCAGTACCTGAAAGGAGTTAAATTAATTTTATGATGTTAGTGACATCTCTAGAGACGTCCTGCGATCTGGCAATTGACTACATGACTACATGGCGTTTCTAATTTTATGATGTTAGTGACATCTCCAGAGATGTTAGCTTAAACTCTGCTTTCGACCACTGGTGTCGAATAATTCGATAATCTCATCAGAACAAATCTTTGTGGCTATTTCCTTACCAATGTAGAGAATCATATAATGTCCAAGAAAATCATCTCCCATTCTATTTTGAAGACGTGTCTTGATGAGTTTCGTGGCCGAGAAAGATACAGTTGACACCGGAAGAGTTATGACAAACCGCAGTAATCTATCAACCATTGTGTATCTAGCAGGTTTACCTGTTTTAAATAGTTCAATTGGCAAATCAGCAAGTGAAGACTGTCATGTTTCATACACTAGCCAACTATCCCAAAAGTCCGAACTGATAGGAAGGGCTAGTATAATCCACGTATACACTTCAACACCCCCTCTCACGTGTGACTCGGGGAGGGAGAGGCCAACACGTGCAACCGGAAGAGAGCGACGGCGCGCAAGTCTCAGAGGTATGACTCAAGAGGCCTATACGTGGACAAAGAGGGGGCGACATCAATTTTAGGATAAATTGCGCAAAGCCAGGACTCGAACTCGAGACCCTGGGCTCTGATACCATGTCATGTTTCATACACTAGCCAACTATCCCAAAAGTCCGAACTGATAGGAAGGGCTAGTATAATCCACATATACACTTCAACAAAGACAAGCATTTTAGCTCTGGATTATTGCAAACAAAATGATAAAAGACACAAATTAATAAACTAATACACTGGTTTATATACTTTCTGATTGCCGAACGCACACATCAGTTAGTAGATAGATTCATAGATATACCTTCAGGGAGTTCAGTCGTCCCGGAGCCACGGGCCCACGGAAGCGGCACGGCAGAACGGCAGCGGCGGCGAGCAGTGAGCGCTGTAGGCCGAGTTGTACTCACGCACGCGTTGGGAAGCGTGGGAGATGAGATGGTTCGGGAATAACTCCCACCGCCCACTCCCCTCACCGCCCAATCCACCACTCTCACCCTCGTCCTCTCCACTTCCTTGGCCGCCGCTCCTCCTCCCCCTCCCCACCATGGTGGCCATTCCGGCCCAAGTGCCTTCGCTCACCAGAAGTGGGTGGAGGTTCTCATCGCCCAGGCGCCGGCCGATTGGGGGAAGATGTTGTAGGCACTGTCGCCGGTATGCCGCGGCCATCCCCAAGCTCCGGCGGCTGCATCGGCTACTGCGCTGGCGCCATCGCCGGCTGTGGCCTCCTCGGCGGCGCCATCGGCTCTGGCCTGCTCCTCAAAACCTCCGCGCAAGGACCGGAACGGAGCAGCATCGACATCGGTGGTGTGCCCTTCTTCGTCGACGCCGGCGGGCGGATCCACGCCCTCCCTAGAGACGGTAAATGATTCCCCCTCTCCTTTCTAGGGCATCGGACTGCACATTGTGTGCCGATTTAGAATCCAATTAGGATTTCTGCACATTTTGGTTAGGGTTTCTGCACATTTCTAGCCTTCTTTCTAGGCCAACGTCGTAAGGTTCAAGTGATGCATTTTGGTTAGCGAACAGAGGGGCATTCCATGCCCCAATTTAGATGTTTATACATGGCTTATGTATGCCCAAAACTTATGATGATCCATTTTGGACAGGGGCATGTGTTGCCATGTTAGATGTTGATCCAGGGGCATGATATGTCCTGTTTAGATGATGATTCAGGGTTTATATATGCCCACGAACATGGTCTGGTGATGGTACTGTGATGTATATACCTAGATGCTAGTGAACTTCTACTAAGCTCTAAATGTAGCTCTGAATGTGTGTTATGTCTAAATCTTTATCTGAATGTGTGTTAGTACTGAATGTTTTAGGTGGTAAGGTCACCATTTTCATATGTGGTGAGCATAACACGACAATAGGTTGTAACCAAACGGCGGGCTTTGGCTCTAATACACGTCCACGCACGTTAACATGACACCAAACAACGTGTCGGAAATTTGCAAACGTGCTGCAGAACGTGGTTGCGTCCTCGTTTTTGTTTTGCCAGACCCTGGGAGCCACATAAACAAATGGGTTAAAACGCGTGCAGGAAACCAAACACGTCCCAAGCGGTTCTTCCATCATGCCTTACATACGCCACTGCCATTGCAGCCGGTTATGGCGTTACGCGTGTAATAGACATGTACAATTGAAAGTTTAGCTATAACCTCGGCTGTATAGGGTGCGGTAGCGTGGTGGACATCACTGCAGGACGAGATCAAAGGAGAAGAAGCGCAAGTTGGTCACGGTGGCGATTGCCTGTTGCCGTCACCTGTGGTTAGAGAGGAACGACAGGAATTTTGAGAGGAAAAAGGCTAGTGATTCGGTGATCATTAGGTTGATCCGTGAAGAGGTTCACCTCTGGTTAGAGGCTAAGAAGAGAGCAGGTCCTTGGGAGGAGTAGACTTAGTCCCTGCAGGCTGTTTTAGGCAGCATTGTTTCGTGTGGCGTTGTAACTGAACAGTTGTAACGCTTATTCCCCCTTTCATAATGTCATGACATCCAAGCTTTGCATGTTCTTGAAAAAGAAAAAGAAAAAAAGATCGTCCTTCCAGAAATAAAAAGAAATGTTCAAGTTTTTTCCCCATGCTTTGCATTTTGATTCACTGATAGAAGAATGTTAATTACAAGCTTAATACTAGGCCGAAATACCCATTTCTCCAGATAAGAAATGACCGACTGGACCGCTAGACGAACATTGCAACACAGTTGTGAATACCCATCACTAGATAAGTTATGAACAGAGCTCACGCTTCTTGGCTTTATTTTCCCAACTGAAGAACAAACGACCCTGCTTTTTTTCTTGGAATAAGAAGGTAGAGACATCTCTACCTTATATAAACACAGACCGAGGTCTGAGAGTTCAGAGAAACACGGGAGCCTGGCCCTAACAGGCAACAAACAAGCAAATAGAGAAAACGACACTGCTTGATAACTGACGGAACTGAATTTAAACCTACAGCTTGTCATACAGGAAATCAGACAGTACCTTCATTGACTGGTGCAAGGCCAACTCATTGGCTGACATTTAGAAACTACAAAAGTCAGTTCAGGTACAAGTAGCAGGAGGAGAAATATTGCATTGTACTGCCTGAGCTTAAGTGGGCGACTAAAGAAAAACAGTGGTGTGGTAAAATACAATTTTGTTTTTCCATAATAATGTCAAAAAAGTCCGAAAAGAAGGCCTGACATTTTAGGCGCATGGCACATTTGAGGCAGGCAACATTGGGCTCATTATTTTGCCAGAATGACAGCCATCATTGTTCATGCCTAAATGGATGAGTCCACATCCAGTTCCCATCGTGGAGACTGGAGATAGCAAGTAAGAATTTGCACCTAAAACGGAAACTACTAACAAGGAGCACACTTGCCATGTGCTATGTGCTACAGAATAGCTTAATAAACCTGAATGAAAATGATAACAAATTGGTGCTGATACCTGACAACATTGACTGGAATGCATACACACAAATGCCTGACGGCAGCTTGGGATGGTGAACTGGAGAGCCTGGCAGTAGACATTATGGTAGCTAGCTACCAAGGCGCACAAAGAGCATAAGCAACAGCACACGGTACCAGAAATCAGAAGATTGGACATTGCTACCAACCAAGATTACTACAAAGTCTCCCGCAAAAAAAAAAAGATTAGTACAAAGTCAGATGGTGTCATTACAACAAATCAGATCGATCAAGCAAACTGATAAACTTCATAGAGGGAACCAATATACTTACCAAAGTAACAATGTAGGACAAAAAAGAAAAAGAGTTTCATGCATGCGAAGTCGGTAACTACTCAGGTTTTGTAAACAGAAGATTGATCTTCAGATTCTAAATTGGAAAGTACATAATTGGGAGGCAGAACATGACATTGCTCACGTCCGAGTAAGCTATATAAGTACATTATAGTTCAAAATTCCATGGTAGTAAGTTCCAGTAACAAAATACATCTCCAAAACCTGCTGAGAAAAATGTTGATGCAAAAGAAACAATATTTGATATGCCACAAACAACAAAAGATAATGAGGTGGATGTGCTAAACTTGTACTGCAGCCAACGGGCTATAGGTGAAACTCTAGTACAGTAATCTATCTATATATAAAAGCGCTCCCTTTGAGCGCTCTCTGGATGTGTCCACCTGTTCTGCTACCATAGATGTTAATTGCGCATCTACAGTACCTGCCCATCCTCAGTTTGCTCTTCCATCTGCGTTACCGCTGCACTGTAGATGCTATGGTATAGTGCAGCGGTACAGTGGTGCAGTGGGCGACCCCTCGGCACAGTCCGATCCCGATCCGACGGTACTCCTTTTCATAAAAACATATACACGAAATATATGCGCGTCGACGAGTATGTTTCATTCCCGTGATCGGTTTAGAGTTTGGTCGACTCTATCTCCTTAATTTTGGATCTAGATTCGCAAAAACATTTGATGAATTTTGCCAAATTTAGCGCACTCGGTCATCCGTTTCAATTTTCCTCTCAGGATTAGGTGGATATCACCCTTCCAAACAACTTTCATGTTTCAACCTTTTTATTTCGACGGACATATACATATTTCTCTCTAATCCCCTTTTTTACAGTAAAGTCCTTGTGTTCCCCGAAAATTGTGAATCGGTCCTCCGGAATAAAACATTTTTGCAGAAAAGTCCACGCGTGCCGTTTTTTGCACAAAAGTCCTCGCGCTTTGCGGAGGCTTTCAGTGCTCCATGGAGGCCTCCACGTCGCCCCGCACCATAGAAGTTCACTTCACTTCTACAGTGCGCGGCCACCTCCGCGCCGTCTTTTGTTGCAGAAAGCCCCCGCCTTTTCCACAAATTGTGAATCGGTCCTCCGGCATAAAACACACGCGCGGACCCCACACTTTTTTGAAGAAAAGTCCCCGCGTTATCCCTGCGTTTTTTTGCAAAAAAAGTCCCCGCGTTTTACAAAAAAAATGAAACGGTGCTCCGGTCTACAGTTCACACACGTCTCCACGCCGTCCGATTCAGGTCCGACGGCCCGTGCGTTTTTTTGCATAAAAGTCCCCGCCTTTTCCAAAAATTGTGAATCGGTCCTCCGGCATAAAACACACGCGCGGACCTCATGCTTTTTTGCAGAAAAGTCCCCACGTTATCCCTATGTTTTTTTGCAACAAAGTCACCGTGTTTTCAAAAAATTGCGGATTGGTCCTCCGGTACAATTGAACAAGTTCCCCCCCCCCATTTTTTTTCTTTTCTTCTAACAGATTTCTCCCCCTTTTAGTTTACTCCTATTTTTCCCCCCGCAATTATTTTTACGAACATTGCGCACGAATAGCGACTTTAAAATTACTTATTTATTTCCACTCCCTATTTATCTCCTACTATATTTTTTTTTCTTCTTTTACCTCTCTTATATATTTATTTTTATGACTCTAAGATTGCTCGCTTACTTCCTATTTTCCCATTTTCCCCTGCTCTATTTTCCAAAAAAAATTATTTTATTTCCCTTACACATTTATTTTTGCGAATTTACAATCTATTACTTATTTATTTGCGATTCCTACTATCTTAATTCCCCACTTCTTTATATTCAGCTTCCCACTATTTTTTTTTTACTTTTACTTCCCGTACATTTTTTAACTACTTCTTAACGGTCTACATTAATTCCATTTGGATGCCTAAATTCGCCAAATAAAATAACCTTCCAACACTTACTCCATACAAAAAACACTAAATATCTCCTACCTTCTAAAACCAATTGTGCATCCCCCTCTCCTTTTCCCTCTATTATTTTCCCTTCCCACCTCAGTTTTTGACAACTATATGATACTCAACATATGTGGAAAATGATGACTTCGTTTGGCTATGCCATGCAAAAATAACCTCAACACTTACTCCGTACAAAAAATACTAAATATTTCCTACCTTTTAAAACTAATTGTGCATCCCCCTCTTCTTTTCCCTCTATTATTTTCCCTTCCCATCTCAGTTTTTGACAACTATATGATACGCAACATATGTGGAAAATGATGACTTCGTTTGGCTATGCCATGCAAAAAATAGGTTTCGAGTTTGGTCGACTCTAACTCCTTAGTTTTGTATCCAAGCTCCCAAAAACAACTGACGAATTTTGTCAACTTCGTCGCACTCGGACATCCGTTTGAATTTTCCTTTCACGAATACATGGATATCACCCTTCCAAACAACTTTCATGTTTTGTCCTTTTTATTTTGACGGACATATACATATTTTTCTCTAATCTTCAAATTCGTTGTATTTTTGGCTGTGAAAAAAGACAAATTCTGACGGATTTCAACATTTTGAATCACAACGGGCGCGGCGTGCCGCCGCACAACATTTCCTAGTAAAAACAAAGGAGAGGATGATGTGTTAAACCTGTACAGGAGGCAACATACTACAGGATATGTTAAACATGTACGTTCCAGTTAAAAAATACATCTCCAAAAGTGGCTCAAAGTTGATACAGGTTAAACCGTATGAAAAAATTAAGGACGCTAGTCTCTACTCTCTACGAAGAATAACATTAAGGTTAAATATTAACTGGGTGCTAATTTCCTACTTAACCAGTGCCTGCAAGGAGACAAAAATAACTGCATAGTACAACAATTCTTTTCAAGTAAATAGATATAAGCATGTCTGCATTGTGTGGAGTCTCCAAACCTAACTAGAAGCTATTGATTCATGAAGAAAAGTTAACTATGGTGCAAATAACTAAGTTAGAACAAGTGCCCCCCGTTCTTCTAAAATCAGTTACAGCTTTTCACATCAACAAATACGACAGTTTGCCACATTTCATCGTCAGCTAGAACAAAAGATAGAAACATGGAACACATATAAATTGCTAGAAACTAAGAAAGTTGACTGCTACACAATCTCTAGAAAGAAAGAAGACATAGATAAAGAGGCAAAGTCAATTGTTCAGGTCAAGAAACAGAGCAAGTTCAAAGTAGACCACTACATGAAAAGCAAATTCACTTTTCCGGTTTAAGAAAACAGATACACGGAGGCGGATCAGTTGGCACATGCATGAATATTGGCTTGGTAATTTAGTACAGACACCCTCCCTTTAGATCCGAAAGGGTTTCTAAATAAGCATAAATATATTCGACACAAGAGTCCGAGCTTCTTGGTCATAATCTGCATCTGAACAAAGAAACAAGCCAGCTCATAGTTCAGACACTGCAGATCATGAGGAAACATATCTTAATAAGCAGCAGGAGCAGCTCACTCACTCAACCACATTCAGATGATGAAAGGCGAAGTATTGACAACATAACCCTCTAGTGCTGGAAAGAATTGTAACAGTGTTCTGAAAACTGTTGGTGATGTGTACTAATAAGCATGTAAATCAAAGTATATAAAAGAAAATCGAAAAAGAAAACGAAACTAGAAAAAAAATTGAAAAAGCATGTAAATCAAAGTATATAAAAGAAACCGAAAAAGAAAAAGAAACTAGAAAAAACAATTGAAAAAGCATGTAAATCAAAGTTTATAAAAGAAAACCGAAAAAGAAAAAGAAACTAGAAAAAACAATTGAAAAAGCATGTAAATCAAAGTATATAAAAGAAAACAGCCATTTAAATTGTATTAAAAGCATTTTTAAAATTCATATTAAAAAGCATTTTTAGAAATTCAAATGATAGCAAAAACACTTAAATCAATAGAATAAAAGAAATCAGAAAAAAGAAAGTACAAAAAAGAAAATTGAAAAAGAAATTACAAAAGCACCTTTAGTACCGGTTGGTGATTCCAACCGGTACTACCTTTAGTACCGGTTGGAACCACCAACCGGTACTAAAGGTCTACCCTTTAGTACCGGTTGGTATCACGAACCGGTACTAAAGGGCCTTTAGTACCGGTTCGTGATACCAACCGGTACTAAAGGCCTTTTGCTTATAAACCGCCACCGTCGATCCCCTTCTTCCCCAATTTCTCAGATCGATTCAATTCCAGACGACGCCGACGTCCCCTGCCCCTGCCCCAACGCCGCCGTCGTGCTGCTCCGTTCCCTGACCCGAGCGTCGTGGTGAGTTTCTCCTGGACCCCTTCTTCCTCCTATCCTCTCCTCTCCTCGGCCAGGCGTGGCGGCGGCCTCGGCCAGGCGCGGCGGCGGCAAGCCATGTTTTTTATTTATTTTGGCAATCCATGTTGATATTGCAAAAAAAGTTGTATATCATTTCTACTAGTGTACATTGTTGTATAGCAACTAATTCACTGTTACTTGGCAATTTTCAATGATTATATGTTAGAGCATAGGAAAATATTCAACGTTGTAAAATTTTCCTACTAGTGTACATTTTTCTACTAGGAAAATTGTTGTATATCATTTCTACTAGGAAAATTGTTGTATATTTTTCCTACTAGTGTACATTGTTGTATAGCAACTAATTCATTGTTGTATATTTTTGTGTATGTTAGTTAATTTTGCAAAAGTGGAAATGTATAGATGTGTATGAAACTTGTGTATAAGATAAATTGTATGAAACTTGTGTAGAATTTGTAGTCGAATTTTTAGAATTCATAGTAGAATTTTTAAAAGTTAGACCAATTTTGGTGCTAGAAATTTTAGTTAAGCTTAGATCAACCGGTACTAAAGGCTTTTTTCAGTTATAGGCGGTAGGTAATTTTGTACAAATCAGGAAATTTTAGTACTTTGTAAAAAAATAGTACTTTTGTAATTTTGTACATTGTACTTTTGTAATTTTGTACAAATTAGGAAATTTTAGAAATGTTAGGAAATTTTTTAGTACTTTGTAAAAAATTTGTACATGTAAAAATTTAGTACATTGTACTTTTGTAATTTTGTAGTACATTTAAAAATTAGGAAATTTTAGAAGCAATTTTAGCATTTTGTAATAGCAATTTTAGAATTTGTTCTAGCAATATTCTAGCATTTTGTAATAGCAATTTTAGAATTTGTTCTAGCAATTTTAGCAATATTCCAGCATTTTGTATTAGCAATTTTAGCAATTCTAGCATTTTGTGTTAGCAACATGTTCTAGCAAATTGTATTAATTTGTAATTGTAGATAGCAAAATAGCAAAATAGCAAAAATAGAAAAATTTAGATATCAATTTGTAATTGTAGAGATAGCAAAATAGAAATTTGTAGCAATTTTAGATAGCAAAATATAGCAAAAATATAGATAGCACAATTTATTAGTATATGAAGATAAATATTGTTGATGAATATTGTGTCCAATTGTTTTTAGTTAAGCTATGGATCCGAATGACCGCAAAGGTGAAGAACAGGTCCTTCAGATGATATATGATTCTGCACGAGGTGGAGAAGATGTCGGTGGAGAAGATGTCGATTTTAGCTCACAATTTCTAAATGATTCCGGTGAGGGAGTTGAGCTAGAAGATATTTGCAGAGCCGAGGAAGTGCCCTTAAAAAACTCCGGCGAGGTATATATATTAAGCCTCTGTTGATCACTCACTTGATGCATTAATTGATTTGTATTGCAGTTATTAACGAATCATATTTCTTTTAGCCCTCTGGATCAAGCAAATCATCATCTGCTAAAAGGACGAAACGAGGCCCGACCAGAAGGTTGGCCGATGGTGCAAGGATATCGATCGACAAAGTTGGTGATAATGGCGATCCGCTGGAACCTAGAGAGAGCCGCTGTAAATTTGTAAATCAATGCGGAGTTCTTGTTAGGGACTTGGTCCCGATCGTCCTTGAAGAATGGCATAAGCCGAAGGACGACAACAAGGCAGCTAGTTATGTCGATGACAGAAGAAAAAATTTGCTTTGGGACACGCTCTTGACACATGTCAACCTACCGCCAGGTCTCTCAGAGGACAAGAAGGACAAAGTCAAGCAGTGGACTTTGAAGAAGATGGCCACACAATTCCAGACCTGGAAGAAAAATTTATGGAAAAATTATGTAGCTGCGGAGGAACAAGATTCAGAATTCACTGGACCACTAGAGAAGTTACAAAATGACTGGCCCGCATTTGTGAAGTTAAGAAAATCGGAGGCCGCTGTGGCCCGATCGAAAGTAAATAAGGCAAATGCTGCGAAGAAGACATATCACCATATTTTGGGCACAGGTGGCTACAAGACTGCCGTGCCTAAGTGGGAAGCCTTTGAAGCAAAACTGATTGATCGAGGGATCATTCCACAGACAGCAGACTGGCCCGAGAGGTCCAACTTGTGTTTGTTCGCGCATGGGGCAGGGTTGGACCCACAGACAGGGCAGATTGTTGCAAAGGGAAGATGGACGGAAAAATTGAAAAAGTAACCAAAGATCTTGTGGCTGCGATAAAAAAAGTTCGAAAGGGAGAGTACGTCCCCGACAGAGAGAACGACGAGCTGACACTCGCCCTCGGGAATCCTGAAAAAGTTGGACGAGTACAAGGCTATGGACCCGGTGTTTCGTGGAAGCAAGGGTTTCCGGAGGACGTTGAAACTTATAGAAGCCGTCAGAGAAAGAAGAAGCAAGAGTTAGACCGGTTATCGGAATTGGAACGCATGGTGCAGCGGCAGCAGGAGTAACTAGACTCAATTAGTCAGCAAAGTGCATCTCAGCAGCAGCTAGAAGGTCCTGAAGTCGAAGCCGTCCCATCTGATCAGCGGAAAAGCAGCGTGGGTTCCACACAGCTAGAACATTCTAAATTCGAAGCGTCGGTGGCTCACTACCCCGTGGATGATATCACGGAGAAGACAGACTATGAGCTACATATGTCAATGAAGAACATATCCTTCAAGGTGGCGGTCGGCTATGCTTTACCAAATCCATATGAAGCAACCTTCCAGCTCGGTGGGATTCCAGCTGGCACTAGTAGGAAAACGGCTATAGGTGGAACCACTTTTTGTGGCGCACCAAATTGTCGTGCGCCACTGAAATATTTCTGTGGCGCATACTTTTCCATGCGCCACACAAATTTTGGATTTCTGTGGCGCACGAAAACCACATGCGCCACAGAAATGTGGATTTCTATGGCGCACAGGTCTGGATGCGCCATAGAAATGTGGATTTCTGTGGCGCACGGGTCTGGATGCGCCACAAAAATTTGTGGCGCATCCAGACCCGTGCGCCACAGAAATATCGTGGGCCCCGCCCTCAATGATTGGGTGGGTACACTTTTTCTGGCGCATGGGGTCCCAGAATTTTTGAACTCAGATCCCATCACCACCACCCCCCCCCCCCCCCTGGATCGCCTCAGTTTTGCAAAAAAGAGTAGAAAATGATAAAACCTTCAAAAAAATAAAATCCTTTGAGATATAGTTAGGTTTTAGTGTCTAGTTGGTATAGAAATTTTGAAATATGAATTTTGACCTTTTTTGCAAGAAACAGAAAAAAAATTTAGAACGGGCATAACTTTTGCATACGACGTCGAAAAAATGCGTTTAATATATTAAGAAAAACTAGAGAAAAATTGGAGCTCGATTTCACCTGGGTTTACCTGGTGAACTTTTCTCAGATCCTCGAAATTCCAAAAGGAAAAAAGTTATTTCAAAAAGATGATTTTTTTTCTACAAAATAAAAAATTTGGGGCAGATATTCGGGAAGAAATCCAGCCGGCGCCCCCCTTCTCCCTCTCTTTTCTCCTTCTCTCCTCCACTTCTCCTCTCCACTTCTCCTCTCCCCTTCTCCTCCACTTCTCCTCTCCCCTTCTCCTCCACTCCTCCTCTTCTCCTCCACTTCTCCTCTCCCCTTCTCCCCCACTTCTCCTCTCCCCTTCTCCTCCACTCCTCCACTTCTCCTCTCCCCTTCTCCTCCACTTCTCCTCTCCCCTTCTCCTCCCTCCTCCTTCTCAACTCAACCCCGGCGACCTCCTCCACCACCTCCGGCGAGACATCCTCCTCCTCCTCCACCACCTCCGGCGACCTCCGACGACCTCCTCCTCCTCCTCCACCACCTCCGGGAGCTCCGACGACCTCCACCACCTCCGGCGACATCCTCCTCCTCCTCCACCATCTCCGGCGACCCCCATCCTCCACCCACCCACCTCCGGCGACCCCCTCCTCCACCCACCTCCGACCAAGCCACCTACGGCCATGGCCACGGGCACCACGGCCTCCGACGAGCTCCGACAAAATTCCGGAGAAATTCCGGTGGCGCTAGACCCAGATCTCAAATCCAGATCTAGATCTGGCCGAATTTTTTTTAATTCAAAAAAAAATTCTGTGGCGCATGCCTAGGTGATGCGCCACAGAAAGAAATATTTCTGTAGCGCATCACCTAGGCATGCGCCACAGAATTTTGGTTTTTCTGTGGCGCATCTAGGCGTGCGCCACAGAAAAATAATTTAGTGGCGAGCTATCTGTGGCGCACCACCCATGCGCCACAGAAGCCCAAAAGTGGTGCGCCACAGATAGCCTTTTCTGTACTAGTGTGGCTATGCTCGTGTCGGGGTGGATCAAATTATGCCGGGATTTGAGACACTGGAGCTTGACATTCCTGGAGGTGACGAGGAGAAGACACTGGGAGAAGTCAGGCGTGCTATTGTTCTATGGAACAAGAAAAACATCGTGTTTCCAAACTCGGCACCAAGGCCACCGACTCCTCCGAGTAGCAATCCCCCACCTCAAAGTCCATCCCACCCCGCCTGTTGGGAGAACGACGCAAGTCCATCGCCCGCGCCGTCCCGTCAGCCGATTGCTCCCACTACTAAGTCGTCCATCGCCCACACCTTCTCGAGAAAGCGGAAACTAAACTTCCCGTCGACATATACACAGCAGAAAAGTGCATATAAGGAAACTCGAGAGGAACGCGAGTTGCTAAAGCCTCTTCCAAAGAGAAGTTACGACAAGTCTCCAGAGGAACTCGAGGTGGAGGTGAGAGCCGATGTGAAAAGACAATTAGCACCGAAACGGCCCCTGTCAAAGGAGATAATACCACCAGAAAAAATTGCGACATGTTTGAAAAATCTATCGAGTGGACCTCCACAGCCGCCTGCTTTGCAAGATGACTATGACCGCTGTATTAGGAAAACATATAGTCAACAGAAGGAGGAGGAGGAGGAGGCGGCATATAAGCTAAAGAGGGAGCAGGAGCGGATGACAAAAAGCGGGAAACAAGTGGCCCAGCTCGGAGAACAGGCAAATCAGTCGATCCCCCCGCTCAAGGTGATGCCCGACGTACAACACGACACTGGTCGCATAGACGACACTGGTTACCCCATAGAGAATCAGTATGTATGGACATATGTCAACGGGAAGTCACTGGTCTGACCTGAGGCAGTCCAGTCTCTAACAACACAATTGCGCCACTTGCATCAGTGGTACATGAAAGCCGCAGCGGATGGGCATGACCACTTCTGGGTGGCATATAGGAAAGAGCATTACTTCACGGATGACGCGATGTATATTCCGTTTTCTTAAATTTTTCAGTTATTCAATCAAGACGCCCTCGACAAAGCCCTCGTCAGTTGCTATTGTTTGTAAGTGATTTATTCCTGCAATTTAATTAAGTCTCTTGCTCAGCTCGTTCATTGCCTGTAATTATCTCACTATATTCTTTTGTACGCTATTATGCAGAATGAAGATTGTCGAATGCAGAAGGAACGCCATCTTTGACATTGGGTTCGTTGACCCTTATTACAATCATGAAGTTAACGTAAGGGTCCATGCCGAGGACACAGAGCAAAACTTGCTCCGGTTTTTAGTGAAACAAAATAACTGCACAGAAATACTTTTTCCTTACAACTTCAAGTGAGTGTTACTGTCTTCTACACATTTTATTTTGTTTACTTGATGTTTAGTGCAATCGATGAGTTATGTATGCATGTACATATAAACGTGCGCAGTTTCCACTGGATTCTGCTAATCATTAGATCTGACGAAGGAGTCGTCGAAGTCATGGACTCGTTAAGGAAAGATATGGACGAGTACCTCAACTTGCAAGAAATGGTCCAGAGGTAATTTCAATCATTAGCGGTCTATATCGACCTCTTTCATTCATTTTCTGATATCAAATAATTAATAACTCTTTTAATCATTTTCTTTTGCCGGGCAGGGTTTGGAAACGGTTCACCGAGAAGGTTAAAGGGGAGTGGAAACCGGAGCTGGATTTTTATACCACCAAGGTAAGTAGTACTATATATCTAGGTCCGCACAACTCTTTAATTCTAGTTTCAATACCATTATCATGCTTGATTATTATTTGATGGAATTCTATTCTTTGTAAAGTGGTGTCTGAGGCAGGAACAAGGGACTAATTTATGTGCATACTACGTTTGCGAGTTCATACGCTCTTGTGTCACTGAGCGGAATAGAGATAAGAGATCATTTGAAGTACGTAAACACTATTCGCAATTTTTTTATTACCATATTGTGTTCAGTTACATTCATGATTTATTTTATGATGATTTCATATATATACACACAATTCACAGATTCATATTGATCTAGATGGAACGAATGTGGGACAAGCTCATACCAACGAAGCGTCTAAGAGCAATTCAAGAGGAATTGGCGGGATTTTTTAACTGGGGGGTCATAAAGGAAACCGGACAATTTCGTCACAGTAGTAATTATATTATGTAAATGACGTGATCTCAACGTGAGAATTTCATTAAAGCAACTTGTATGTGTATGTATATATGCATCAACGTGATCTCGATGTAGTATAAACTCTATGTATACGACATTTTTTTTGCGTATCAACGTGATCTCCATACAAAAAGAATTGAATGGAAAACACAAAATCCAAACCCCTAAACCCCTAATGCCCTAAACCCTAAACCATGAAAAATAAATAAATAGAAAAAAAAAAGCAGAAACGTGTTTACAACCAGGACTAAAGGTTCTCCGCCCGTGTGCGCGCCGCTCCGCCGCGTGGAGGCCTTTAGTTCCGGTTGGTGTTACCAACCGGGACTAAATGTCCTCCGTCCGCGCGCGCCGCTCCGCACACGTGGAGGCCTTTAGTTCCGGTTCGTTGTGCAACCGCGACTAAAGGGTGAGGGCTTTTAGTCCCGCTTTAGCAGTCCCGATTGCACAACCGGTACTAAAGACCCTCTGGAACCGGTACTAATAGCCCGTTTTCTACTAGTGTATGGAGGACGCTATTGCTAGAGGATATTCAGTTATTTCTAATCCATGCAGCGAGTCCCCTGTTCATGATGGAATCTATCCTCAAATTGCCAAAAGAGAAGCAGGTTACCATGTGCGTTCTACTTTGGGACGGGTGGACCACCCGGAATAAGCTAAATGCTGGTGAGATGGACCGTTCAACTAATGTTGTAGATTTCCATAGTGCAATAGCTCCACCAGTGATCGGTATTGCTGCTGCAGTTGAACCAGAACCACCAGACAGAAGAACATGGCAGAAACCAGCGACGAATCAGGTGAACGTTAATTTTGACGACGCGTTATGGGAGCCAGTTGGAAAGGGTGCGTGGGGTTTTGTGGCTAGACATGAAAATGACGAGTTCGTCGCCGCAACGACAGGCAAACTGAGACACATGCGAAACGGTCTTCAAGCTGAAGCTGAGGCATGTGTGGCGGTAACCGAAGGAGCGGCAACGCTTGGCTTAAACAGGGTTGTGTTCGAGTGTGACTCAAAAACCCTATTTGATGCTCTGAATTCAAACAGTCATGAGTTGTCGGAGATCGGATTCCTCGTTCACGAAACAAGAAGCAATTGCATCACATCGCTGGAATCCTTTAACTTTATGTTCTGTAGTCGCCTGTGTAATATATAGGGTGGCTCATGCGCTTTGCTAGATACGTCTCTCACTCCGACGTCGACTGTGTGGGTTGGGACGTTTCAGTCAGACTTTGTATCTGTTGTGTTCACTAGTAGAAAACAGGGCAACTACACCAGTTGTAGAGGCCCTTTAGTACCGGTTGTACAACCGGTACTAATAAAGCGGGACTAAAGGGGTACCCCTTTAGTACCGGTTGTATCACAAATCGGTGTTGAAGGCCTCCACGTGGGCGTAGCAGCGCGCGCGCAGGCGGAGGACATTTAGTACCGGTTCGTATTACGAACCGGTACTAAAGGTCCCGAGAATTTTTTAATTTTATTTTCAGTTATATTCTCAATTCTATTCTTAATTCTATTTCTAATTCTATTCCTAATTCTATTATGAAATTTCTCACTTAGCCACACACTTAAACTACTTATACACTTAATCTCAGGTCAAAGTACTTACTCTGGTCAAACTTTCCATTCGGCCACCCATCCTCAAACTGCTCCAGCCCGAGCACGCTTAACTTTTGAGTTCCTTCCAAATTAGCTGCCAAATGAGAAGTTAAAACTTACTGATAATAGCATACTATCAATCATATTAACCCCGAACTCATGATGTTACACTTTTTATAGTTTAAATTTTCAAAATTTATTTTAATAAATACAATGATTATGTAATATATTTTCTGAATAAATAACAATGATTATGCAATAATATTTTTGAATAAATAACAGTGATTATGTAATAATATTTAATATGGAATAATTCATATCTTTAAATCCGTTATTGTTTAAATTTTCAAAATTTATTTGAATAAATACAATGATTATGTAATATATTTTCTGAATAAATAACAATGATTATGTAATAATATTTTTTAATAAATAACAATGATTATGTAATAATATTTAATATGAAATAATTCATATCTTTAAATCCGTAAATCAAAATTTGACAAATAAAATATCTAAATTGATTAGAAAAAAGAGAGGAATTCAAATATGCCATCCTATCAATCATATCTAGGAATTCAAATTGATTAGTTTTTCGTTTTTCATGTTTTAAACTTGTTTAAATGTTGGTCAAAATTAGATTTGACCAAGATCAAAATAAGCATAAAAAATTCAAAAACTATCAAAAAATTGAAAAACCTATGCACATAGTCTTAATAAGTCGTATACTAACGACTCAAGTTGATAAACAAGATATAGATACATTCGAACGAAAAATGCATGTATCTGGTGTGATATCTCAAAACTCAAACTAGGAAGTCTAATGTTGAAGAGAAGTGTTTTGGATTTGCAACATAATTTTTTTTTAAACTCACCAAACTTTCATTTTAGAGTGACTAAGAAGGATACATGCTTAGTTTTTCATTTTCATGTTTTAAACTTGTTTAAATGTTGGTCAAACTTAGGTTTGACCAATTTCAAAATAAGCATAAAAAATTCAAAAACAATAAAAAAATTGAAAAACCTGCGCACATAGTCTTAATATGTCGTATACTAACGACTTAAGTTGATAAACAAGGTCTAGATACATTTGAACAAAAAATGCATGTATCTGGTGTGATATCTCAAAACTCAAACTAGAAAGTCTAAGGTTGAAGAGAATTGGTTTTGGATTTGCAACATGAAATTTTTAAAAAACTCACCAAACTTTCATTTTGGAGTGACTAAGAAGAATCCAGGCTTAGTTTTTTGTTTTCATGTTTTAAACTTGTTTAAATGTTGGTCAAACTTAGATTTGATCAATATCAAAATAAGCATAAAAAATTCAAAAACTATCAAAAAATTGAAAAACCAGCGCACATAGTCTTAATAAGTCGTATACTAACTACTCAACTTGATAAACAAGGTATAGATACATTCGAACGAAAAATGCATGTATCTGGTGTGATATCTCAAAACTCAAACTAGGAAGTCTAATGTTGAAAAGAAGTGGTTTTGGATTTGCAACAAAAAAATTTAAAAAAAACTCACCAAACTTTCATTTTAGAGTGACTAAGAAGGATACAGGCTTAGTTTTTCATTTTCATGTTTTAAACTTGTTTAAATGTTGGTCAAACTTAGGTTTGACCAATTTCAAAATAAGCATAAAAAATTCAAAAACAATAAAAAAAATAAAAAACCTGCGCACATAGTCTTAATAAGTCGTATACTAACTACTCAAGTTGATAAACAAGGTATAGATACATTCGAACGAAAAATGCATGTATCTGGTGTGATATCTCAAAACTCAAACTAGGAAGTCTAATGTTGAAGAGAAGTGGTTTTGGATTTGGAACATAATTTTTAAAAAAAACTCACCAAACTTTCATTTTAGAGTGACTAAGAAGGATACAGGCTTTGTTTTTCATTTTCATGTTTTAAACTTGTTTAAATGTTGGTCAAACTTAGGTTTGACCAATTTCAAAATAAGCATAAAAAATTCAAAAACAATAAAAAAATTGAAAAACCTGCGCACATAGTCTTAATATGTCGTATACTAACGACTCAAGTTGATAAACAAGGTCTAGATACATTCGAACAAAAAATGCATGTATCTGGTGTGATATCTCAAAACTCAAACTAGGAAGTCTAAGGTCGAAGAGAATTGGTTTTGGATTTGCAACATGAAATTTTTAAAAAACTCACCAAACTTTCATTTTGGAGTGACTAAGAAGAATCCAGGCATAGTTTTTTGTTTTCATGTTTTAAACTTGTTTAAATGTTGGTCAAACTTAGGTTTGACCAATTTCATAATAAGCATAAAAAATTCAAAAACAGTCAAAAATTGAAAAACCTGCGCACATAGTCTTAATATGTCGTATACTAACGACTCAAGTTGATAAACAAGGTATAGATACATTCGAGCGAAAAATGCATGTATCTGGTGTGATATCTGAAAATTCAAACTAGGAACTCTAATGTTGAAGAGAATTGGTTTTGGATTTGCAACATGAAATTTTCAAAAAACTCACCAAACTGTTCCAACTGCAGTCAATTTGACAAAACCATCAATTCACATCAACTGTCCGACACTTGTACTACACGCGTCAAGGTGCATCAGATGACGTGGTGAACATTTACAGGCATGTAATTTCAACTGGACGTCAAGTGCAGTCACAGGATGCCAACATTGCGAATATAAGCTGTAAAATGTGTAGTCATTTTACGAACGAAGCGTTACATCCGCCTGTTCGGTTCCGCAGGCATTTATCGATCTACGCGTCGTCGCACTGATATCATCTCTATCCTCCTCACACATAAAACTCCCAATGCGTATGCGGTTCCAAAGTAGTTCCTCTCTCTTCGCCCAAAAAAAACCCATTCTCTCCGACCTCTTTCTCTCTACCAAAAACCCCATTCTCTCGGCCATGATGGATGAATGGTGGCAAAACGATGTCATTCCGAGCGATTCGGACAGCGAGGGCAACCCCATCCAGTGGTGGGACGAGGACAACGGGCACTGGCAGGAAAACCTCGACAGCAACGACGACGGTGAGGGCGACGAGGACAGCCATGGCGAGGGCGAGGGCGACGACGACGGCCACGGCTCCGACTCCGATCCCGACTCCGACAACTACGATGAGGAGGAGGAAGTAAATAACCCTTAAATGAGTTTATGTCATTTTTTGAAAGTAATTTTGCCAAATTAAATGCGTTTTTGTGATCCAAAAGATCATACCGTTGTCATATTTGGATTCCTCTCATTTTTCTAATTGATTTAGACATTTTATTTGTTAAATTTCGATTTACGGATTTAAAGATATGAATTATCTATTATATAATTAAAACACAAGATAATTAATGGCTCCGATTAAACACTTATAAGTAAACGGCTCAGATTTAAAAGATCTATTATTGGAAAGAAAAAACGCTTCAGATCGGTTTTGGAAAAAGCGCACGTTCACGGAGTTATATAACCATGACGTTCACGTTATGGAAACAATTTATATTCGTGCGAGTCATGGACTCCTAGCAAAAATATGGGCGTCCATATATTGGCTGCAAGCTGAATAATATACGAGTCATGGACTCCCAGCAAATATTAGGGTATACGACAAGCTTGATTTCTCGATCTATCGAGAAGTGACGGCGTTTGCGGACCTGGAGCTGATTATAGCTACGATCGATAGCAACCCAGCCTATGGCGGCTTCGTATGCTGGATAGAAAGCCGGATACAGGCAGCGTGAGAATCGATTAGTAGGACAAGACGAATTTTTCCGGCCAGAGAATATCAGCGGTGATTGCGATCCTGCAAGAACAGAAGATTTGTCCAGCCCTGATTGCGGTCGTGCAAGACCAGAAGATTTCTCCGGCCGTCCGATTTATATTCGTTTGGCTTTCAGGCTGATGGAGCGAAGCGCATGACCTGGAACATCACCAACTCATGAATCGCGATCACGTCGGCGCATTGACCGCTTAGGCGCGGTTGTCTCACCAGGGGTATGCATGCCGGCGTAGACTCCTTAAACTTGATTTACTACCAGGCTTTAACTACGTACTGCGTAGACTCCCCAAGATTGATTTACTACCAGGATTAAACTACGTGCTACACTGTATACACCAATGATTTGGGACAATGTGCAAGTAGAAGACATTTGTTCCTGGTCTTGGCCGGCATAAGGAGGAAGTTACAAGGTCGAGGAGGCGGGATGCGATGGATGAGGAGGTGAACAAAGACGACCGCGACCGCAAGCGCTGCCACTGGTCCTCGCACCACCACCGCGATACGGAGCGGTAGGCGGCCACGCCGAACAGGGAAAAGGAGGAGTCACATTGGCGGCAGCAGAAAAAGGCGGAAGACATAGATGCTGAGCAGCACCAGGTCGACGACGGCCGCCTCCGCGCTAAGGATGGGCAGGAGAACAAACGCCGGGAGCAGCAGCAGCCGCAGCAGGACGGTGCCGGCGGTGCTGCCAAAGCCACCATTGATTCTGATGGTGAAGGCGAGCCGGGTAAGAGGTGGACCTTGGAGGGTAAGGAGTCGGATGAGGAGGACACAAAGAAGTCGGAGGAGAACGGTGGCACAGGCACCAACGCCATGGATGTTGATGGAAATAGTGGCGCCGGCACGGAGGAGGATGAGATTTATCCTCTCGATGCGTTTATGAAATCTATGGTGTTGCCAGAGGTTGCAGCACAAGCTCTTGCCCCTGCTCAAGCTGCATTAAGGGCTGCTACAATGGGGTCTACAAAATCATGGTTCGTTTACGAGCTACAACCAGGTACGATTAAAAAAAATTAACAAAAAAGAACGAGCATGCTGTACATAATCGTATCAGCTAGCAGCTACTAGCCTATATATATTTGTTTGTGAGATATATGCATGTGGCTTGATTACAAATCTAAAAATCTAAAGCCTGTTAATTTTTAGTTGATAATAGGCCTCACTGGATTATATACGATAAAAGGAGATTTTACTAACTCACTGTTTGCATCAACAATATACAAAAGAGGGTTCGCTATGCTTTTCCGATGGAGGGAGATTTTATTAAATCAGAGTTTGCAGCAATGTGAGGGTTTCACTATGTTTTCTCGATGTATATCTTTGTTCCTGTCCTTTGTCATAACATAATTAGATGATTTTCCTAGAGAAATCATATAATTCACACTGACGATTAAGGAGTCTAAACCAGTAGGATATGTCGCTAATGCATCAAGCTGGTATATCACCGACCTCTGTTAGTGTTACTAAACATTGCAAAATTACAGCACGGGTGAGTAGACATTGTTGATTGCTGGAGTTATGGAAAAAAAATACAAGACATATGGTAGAGTCCGCCAATATATTTTAAGTTATTCGGGGTTTACATTTTCACATTTTGGATGATTTATCACATGAATGAAAATGTGGGAGCGCTAGGGTGAACTCAGAGTTCGCAGCTGCAGTTAATGCGATAAGAACTTAAGTGGAGGTGCTCTAAGGCTTCAATGGATCGGTTGCTCAGATGTCTTTAGGTACATCTATGCTGAAAAACCAGGCCAAACAAATTCAAGTATCTATGGTCTCAAATGTAGGTTTATATTTCTACCAGGTTCCCATGCATAAATTCTGGATCAATATCCACGTGAAATCCATAATTCATTTTTTTGGCGACAAAGTTCAACATGAAAATTGAATTTATAATTATTAAAATAAAATAATTTTGGGTTCTATTTGACCACCAGCGTCAAAATAACATTACCAGCATGCACATCTTTTGCTTAAACGTGCATGAAATCGAGTGTATAGCAACACAGGCCAGAAATAATAGAGCATGCAAGAGGGAATACATGGATGAGTTGATTCCTTAATGTTCAATAGCAGAGTTGATAATGGTCAACAGCGACGGATATATGTTGCATATAATAAATAATAAATAGTATATACATCTGCAAACCATGTACGAGGCACGCATGTATTGGGTATATGAATAGTAGTCGTCTCGATGGCAGTGTATTTCATATGTTCAAACAAACATATAATATGCAAATTAAGGAAGCATAACAATTTTTTTGCTACAGAACTTATGGTTGGAAGCAACTACAATCAATTAAAATGTGTGGGCACCATAAAAAAGGAAAAACTATGATATAATCTTCAGTAACAGATAATGTTATACTAGCATTTTCTGAATGATAGTAGTGATCATTACACATTGTCTTAGAAAGACAAGGCACACGAAAATAGATTAGCATGTGCATGAGTGGAAACACGTAGAGGCAAGATATTGGACTAATAATCAAATAATAAGACAGCACTAGGACCATTGTCGAAAAAGAATATATCACAAATTTTGATTCAGCACCTGTCATCATCGATGTAAAGTTCCAAAATGAACTATTGGGGGAAGATACACACCAGAAAGATCATGACAAAACTGAATATTTGTATGGTATAAACTATTATTTGGCATCCATCACACAGATCTCAGTACCGTTAGTCTTCTGTTGTACTACATAACGGTTCTTAGATTATATCTAATACAAAAAATGAAAAATATTGATTACATATACAAAATTATAATCATGTTTCTTGAGTCATATAACTTTTTGCAAACATCATCTTCTATGTATATTCAAAATTGCAAATTAACACTAATGTAGCAATGTTGAGGTAAAGTTTTTTTAGAAAGAGATGTAGCAAAATTGAACAGATAATCAATAACCTATAAGTCTAGCCGCGCAAATGCGCGGGCCACCCAGCTAGTTTCGTATTAAATGAAAAATGCGAAACCTTTAGTACCGGTTCGTAAGACAAACCAGTACTAAAGATGGGCCTTTAGTACCGGTTTGTGTTACGAACCGGTACTAAAGGGTCTCGCCGTGGGCCCCCCCACTGCAGCTGGCTGGCCCAACCCTTTTGTACCGGTTGGTATTACCAACCGGTGTTAAAGGTCCGCACCAACCGGGACGGTTGCCTGCCGGCCGCCTCGTACTCTGGAACCGGTACTAATGCCCCATTTAGTACCGGTTTGTGTTCAACCGGTACAAAAGGGGCGCAGGGATGCCCTGTTTTCTACTAGTGGTTTGTGTCGAATATTATGTACGAGTTGGGTTACGGTAGGACTTGGAGTTGTATTAGGTGTGGATAGGATACGAGTAGTATTGGAGTCAAACTCTTGTAGCCTGGGCCTCCCATATAATGTGGGGGCACCACACGTTGTAACCCATGACGACTTGATGGCAATTGGCACGCCGGGGGAGCCGGCGGCTTGTGCCGGCGCCTAGGGCGGCCGTTGCGGTATCTTGGGAAGGAGCACCCATAGTCATGCCCCGCAGATGTAGGCGTTAATCGCTGAATTGCGTTACCAAACATCGTGCCTCAGTGTCGTCTATGATCTTGCATGGCGTAATTATCGTAGCAAGTGGTATCAGAGCCTGGTCGAGGCTATGCGGAAGATCATCTGGAGGTACGAGGACATGCTCGACGGGTGCCTGAAAACGTCCGATAGGCGCAAGGTGGAGCATGGCGGTGATCGCGGATGCGGTCGGTGGAGTCGGACACTTCGGGCAGGAGGCCTGAACCGTCCGATGGGCTGCAATCGGTAGGGATTGGCTAGACGTGGCAATCGGACCGACATAGTGGCTGGGAAGACGTCGTGAAGACGACGCTTCGGCTCGCCATCAGATCGGCGACCAGACGTGGGGGACGACCGAATAGATCGGAGTGTGAGGGCATCAAGATGGTGCGCTCGGTGTTGCACACGGGCGGCGTCGTGGCACTGCGGACGAGTTGTGTCGACGATGCGGGTTGCCATGGTGCACATGGCTCGTGCACGGATGATGCGCGAGGAGGCGACTGTCGCGGCAGGGTCGGCGTCACCGCGTCAGGAGTACGCGTGGCAGGGCAAGCGGCAGATTGCTGGCGAGAATCAAGAAACAGACGAGCGGTTTTGCCGTCGGAATCAGCGGCGGATTTTTTTTCCGGAGATGCACGGAATCGAGGTCGACGTGCGGCAGTAGATCTCTGCGGGCCGTGGTACGTAACACGCAAGGAAAGAGAGGCGTGCTGCTACGGGAGTTGTTTGAACTAGGATATGCATGCAGGTTCAGTTTTGGCTTCCTGCCATGTGCGTGCATGTTGGGTCCAGGTCGGGTTGATCGTTTTGGCCTATTGGATTCGTGTTCAGACGCTCATGCAACCTGGAGATGGACACGAGCTGTACTCGGTTTCCGTGAGAGACAAGGAAAAGGAATAGGCCGGTGCCTAGCGCAATAAAAGGCGAGGCGACGGAGGCAAGCAACGCACAGAAATATCGTTTCGCAAGTTCAGAGAAAAGGTGGAGCGAGACCAAGGTGTTACGGTAAAAGGCTTCACGGTTTTCTGAAGGGCGGACGAGTGCGGCGTGTGGTTTCGTGATAGATCGTGGCAAATCTTTTCGGTGGGAACATCGGATAGTGATACAGCGGCAGTTCATCAGGGAGGCATTGACGATCAAGGCGAGCCAAGACATCGGAGGTTGAGCAGAAGTTATTTTTCACCAGTCAGCGGTCATGGCACCGACTACCAAGTTTGAAGTACAAAAGTTCGAAGGGACTAGAAACTTCGCGCTATGGCAGACAAGAGTGAAGGATTTGTTGGCGCAACAGGGATGTTTGAAGGCGTTGTGGGATGTCAAGCCAGTTAAGATGGACAATGATGACTGGGAGGAGTTGTAGATGCAAGCAGTTGTGTCTCTCGGATCAGGTCATGTATCATGTGATGGATGAGAATGTGCCGAAAAAGATTTGGGAGAAGCTGGAGAGTCAGTTTATGTCTAAGACTGCGACGACCAAGGTGTATTTGAAGCAAAAGTTATATAAGCTGTCAATGCAGGAGGGGTCGGATCTTGTGGAGCACATGAATGCCTTTAATCAGATTGTCACGGATCTAGCACGTCTGAGTGTGAAGATTGACGACGAGGATAGGGCAATTCTTCTTCTTTGTTCATTGCCACCGTCCTATGAGCATTTGATCACTACTTTGACATGGGGCAAGGAGACTGTCGTGCTTGAGGATATCACTGCGGCCTTATTATCCTATGATATGAGGAAGAAGAAGATCACAGAGGAAGTCGCTCATGGTGATGGTTTGCTGGTCAAGGGTGAGCTAGGCAGGAAAGGACATGAGGCAGGTGAAAAGGGATCGTATGACACCTAGAGGGGGGTGAATAGGTGTTACTCCAATTTTAGTACTTTTTCAATTTAGGCTTGGAACATAAGGTAAATTTTCTAGATATGCAACTACGGTGAATTTACCTATATGACAAGCTAGCAACTAAGCAAGATACACAAGTAATACGATAAACAAGGATAGAGGTAACCGAAGGTGAAAGCACGCGGAGACACGGATGTAATCCCGAGTTCCTCCTTTTTAGGGGAGTACGTCTCGTTGGAGAGGTGTGAGGCACCACAAAGGTTGCACTCAACGCCACAAAGGCTCACCCTATTCTCCGATGAACCGCACCACAAAGGATTGGTTCACCTTCCACTATCGGAAACCTTCAAGGCGGATTCTGGAGCCTTTACAACAACGATTCGGGGCTCTACCCACAAAGGGCTTAGGGGCTCCCGAACAGCTACAATCTGTCACAAAGACAATCAAGTAAGTACACAAAGAATCTAGGTTTTCCCAATGGAAATCCTAGCACAAGGGTCCCTCAAGTGAATGAGGGGAAAATGTAAATCCGCTTGGTGAAGATTTAGATCCGGGCCTTCTCCTTCAATCCTCCAAAGATCAACGAGTTTGGGTGGAGGGATTGGGAGATCTAGATGTTGCTTGAGCTTGCTTTAATGGTGTCTTCAAGTTTGGGCGAGCTACTTGTCCAAAGGTAGGTGGAGGGGTATAAATACCCCTGCAGAAAAACTGGCTGTTGGAGTGAATCTGGGAGGCCGGCCTGGGAGCCGGCCTGGCCGGCCTGCAGTGCAGTTGCTGAAGACGCAGGGAAGCCGGCCTGGCTGGCCTGGGGGCCGGCTTGTCACCCGAGGGAGCCGGCCTGGCACCCGACGCGACTGGCCTGAGGCCCGGCCTGGGGGCTGGCTGGCCACCCGAGGCGGCCGGCCTGCAGCCCGGCCTGGCCGGCCTATGGGCCGGCTTGCCAGATTTTTCCGACTTCTTTCTCTTTTTGCATTCTTATAAATCTTAAAATTTCCAGAAAGCACTTAGCACCATATTAAAATATCTCCAGTGTTGTTATCTAACACACAAAACATATAGGGGTAAATAAATGTCCTTTCAATCTCCCCCTTTT
The DNA here is from genome assembly GCA_947311845.1 of Poa pratensis. Taxonomy (NCBI): domain Eukaryota; kingdom Viridiplantae; phylum Streptophyta; class Magnoliopsida; order Poales; family Poaceae; genus Poa; species Poa pratensis. The sequence goes on from CAMZMU010000090.1 coordinate 40,128,847, forward strand.
TGGTGTTAGATGACAACACTAGGATTTGCAAAATAAAATCCACAATAGATCATTGTTTTCAACAAAATGAAAGAGGCTCCCCCTAAATGTGTGCACATGAATTTTTTTTTTGCCTTGGAATGCAAGAGCACACATAAGGAGGGAACCAATTCCAAACGGATATAATCAACAAGATATAAGATTTACACAATGAGACATACCCATCTAGGTTGAGAATTGGAGATGATGATCATACCTTATGCTAAGAGATGTCAACAATTATACCATAGTACAATATCATGTAGACTCAACATAGATAAATCCAACGAATACCGAAATCCATAGTCTCATACAATAATGTAGCCATCTAATACAATACGATACGATAACCATGTTTCATAACAAACCAAATAGAGTAACAAACTAAATAGAGTTCAACTAAGATGTTAGCAAAGCAAATAAAACATAAAGATGCAAATGCATGATGAATGCAAATCCCCGGAGATCTCTCTCCCCCTTTGGCATCAAGACACCAAAAAGGAGAAAGTAAGGAGGAAGCCCATGAGATCACTCTTCATCAGAATCATCCTCTTCATCTTCACTATCAATCTCCATCCGAGTGCCACCAAAAGCTTGACCGGAGCTAGATTCACCATGAGATCCCGACCAATAAGGAGCAAGTGAGGAAGCATCATCTCCGAACCAATAGGAGTTCTTGGACATATAGGTGTTCTCCGAGACCTCGGCTGAGCTATCTGGAAGGTGAAGATCATTCTTCGACATAAGCTCTCGAAGATTGCGGTTATAAGCCTTTTGCTTGCGGTAGGCCTGGTAGTCCTTGGCTTGCTTGTCCACAAAGAAACAGTTCATCTTCTTCAAAACAGACATGAGGCCATGTTTCTTCTTGGGGGACTCACCATGAGCTTCTCCCTCACCATGAGCAACCTCCTTACCATGAGTTTCAGGAGCTGCGGATCTAGCACGCCTCGGTTGAGTGGGAATGGCAGCACCCGAAGGGTGAGGTGGCAAAGCGTGCAGAATAGGTGTATATAAGGTGGTGGCATAAGCATTGAGGGAGATTTTATCCAGCTTGAGTTCAAAGAGCTTCTGAAGATATGGACCATAGATAGGAACCTTGGACTCAAGGACCACAGAATGCATCTCTTCCCACATGTAATCAAGAACATCAATCTTCTTATTCAACTCCTTGGAAGAAACAATATGATGAAGAAGGTTGATCATGTACATGCGAGCCATACCCTTTTCTCCAAACTTGACTGCAATTGTGTTCCGGAAAATGAATTAAACAGCTTTCCAAAAGGGAGTCATATGGAAGCTCTTGGGAATCTTCCCAGCAGTGCCCGACCCGGAGGGGTAGCAATGATGAATCTCGGGAGTGGCCTTCATGAGATTTTGCGAATGAATACGAACATAGGCCATGGGACAAAAGGGTAACTCCTCTATACCAAAAAGAGCACCAAACTCAGCGAGGGAGGCATCACATCGGACACCGGCACACATCCATGTCATAGTTCTTGGTCCTTCCCTAGAGAAATAAACTGTGGCATAGAACTCTTGTAGCAACTCGGGAGCATAAGGTGTATTCACTGACATGAGTTTTGAAATACCATGAAAGTCCATAACTTCCATCACCTTCGGCCATAAATCTCTAGCACTATCCACGTTGAATTAGAAGGTGGGAACATGAGAGTTCTTCATGGGACTAATAAGTTGTTCGAAGACATGGTGATGCATATTGCAATAAAACCGACTATCACTTGAGCAAGTTGGCTTGCCAAAAGCATATGGATTGAAAATTAACCGATCTTGCTCAAACTCATCACTAGGAATTTTAACCCAAGAATCACGAACCGGTTCATCCGGATTGACAATGGAATTGCTCTTCTTCTTCTTGGAGGTTACCTTGAGTTTCTTGGCCTTGGGGTTGTAGGAGGAAGATGATTGAGCATGCTCCTTGCCCTTGAACCGTGAGGGAGGGGATTCAACCTCAAGGTCCTCAAGACCATCATAAGCTAAATCCGCATCCATCTTGCTTGAATCACACGAAGAGAAAACCATCTTGAGAGCACCAACAATGGAGGAGAACTCCCCAAAACTTCCACCAAAGAAGAATCTACTTGGATTGATAGGTAGATCTTGAAGGGGGCTTTTAGATCTGAGGGAGGATGAGGTTTGGGGACGGCTCAAATGGTGGGGGGCGGCGGAGGAGGAGCACGGGTGAGCAACAACGGAGTTGGAGTTCGTGGGGGAGAGGAGGATGAAGTTGGAAATCGATTGGATCGATCCCCTCCCCTGCAGGAATAAGTTGCCCCGAGAGGCGGGCCTTGGGGCCGGCTAGCAGCCCGAGGGCGCCGGCCTGTGGGCCGGCCTGACTGCTTTTTCGCCAAATTTCCCGTTTCGCTGAAAATCTTCTCCCTTTTTCTGCAAAACTTTCTTTAACAAAATTCTTGGAGCAACTTGCGGACTTCTTAGCTGAGAACCATCTTCAAGAGTGACCTTGGGGCAACGTTGAGTGACATGGGGAGATGCAAACATGATGATAAAACCAAGAAATCCAAATAAAAGGAAAACCATAAAAACTCCAAAAACCCAACTGGCAGGGATATACCTCTCGGGTACCCTACCATGAGGGTACCTGGTGCACGTATCGACTAGGCCCAACTATCAAGAGCCTACATGAGGCCCATAACAGAAGGCCCAAGAAGATGTAGTATCCTTCAAGATTAGACATAGACATAGTCGGTTTAGACTTTCCTTACATGTAATCTGAGTCGGTGGCGAATTCCCGAGACCCAGCCTATTATATAAAGGCTGGGAGGGCCGCCGATCCAGGGGAGGGGCAAGACTCGAACCACCAAACCCTAGCGAGATCGACATCTCGCCGGGACTCCATTGTAGCTCGCATATACCTTCCAATCAATACCAGACAAGCAGGAAGTAGGGTATTACTGTTCGGAGGCCTGAACCTGGGTAAATCCCTGCTTTTGCTTGTCAGCCGACGAAACTACCAGCTCTACCACGTTCTCTCCCCCGTAATCTCAATCCTAGGTCTTTAACCATGGGACTTGGTGAGTTAACCCCTCGTCAATTGGCGCCGTCTGTGGGAAAGAATAGTGCTGGACTCACGGTTTTTTCGGTTCCATCGGAAAACGGCGACTCGCCGACCGCATCTACAAACGGCAGCTCGCCGGCTGCATCGACAAATCAGAACTCGCTGACTCGGACGGCACACGGCAACTCGCCGACTCACTCGACAAACGGAAGCACGCCAACTTCACCTGCAAAAAGCACATCAGATCCTCAGATGAACTTCGAGCCAGAACTCGCAGACAAACCAGAACTCGCTGACTCGGACGGCACACGGCAACTCGCCGACTCACTCGAGAAACGGAAGCATGCCAACTTCACCTGCAAAAAGCACATCAGATCCTCAGATGAACTTCGAGCCGCATTCACCAGAAGCCCGGGAGACGTTTGCTAGTCTCGAGTCAGGTTTGGATTTAACCGTTGGTTCGTTTAATTTTTTCGTAAACAAGCTTGGTACGCAGGACTTGACAGATCCACGCCAACTCGCGACTTCCGCACCCGAGGCTCCATCGATTGCGGCTCCTTCGACTGCGGATCCATCAACTGCGTCCGTGCAATCGTCGATTCTCGAAGCCTGCTCATCTGCAACAACCATGGCCTTCAAAGCTACATGACGTACAAAAATTAGCAGGTCGAGTGGCAGCACTCAGCCGATTCATCAGCAGGTTAGGCGAAAAAGCACTCCCGTTCTATCGGTTGATGAAGAAAGCAGACAAATTCGAGTGGACGCCGGAAGCCGAAGCAGCCTTCACGGATCTCAAGCGAGTCCTCACAAGCCCTCCAATCCTCGTTGTACCAAGGGAACGTGAGCCACTATACATGTATGTCTCCGCAACTAACAGGGTAGTAAGTACCGTGTTGGTGGTCGAACGCATGGAGGAGGGACACGCCCGAAGCATACAACGCCCAGTCTACTACTTGAGTGAAGTCCTCTCAATATCAAAGCAGCGGTACCCGCATTATCAAAAGCTGGCCTACGCCGTGTTCATGTCCTCAAGGAAGCTGACGCACTACTTCGCGGAGCACCCGATCACTGTAATCAGCACCTCAGGGATGGGGGACATCCTCACAAATCCCAACGCAACTGGGCGAGTCGCAAAATGGCTCATCGAGCTAGGACCACGAGATATCAGGTATGATTACCCGAAGGCCATCAAAGCACAAGTCTTACCTGACTTCCATACCGAGTGGATCGAAGCTCAGTTGCCAGGAGCACCAGATGTGTCTAGCTCATGGACTATGTACTTCGACGGCTCAAAGAAGAACGAAGGCGCAGGCGCAGGTGTCATCCTCATATCACCAAAAGGCGACAAGCTTCGCTATGTCCTGCAGATGGGATTCGAGTTACCATCCAATAACGAAGCTGAGTACGAGGCCCTGATACATGGCATGAGGATGGCCAAAGCCCTCGGGTGCACTCGACTGATGATCTATGGTGACTCGAACCTGGTGGTGCAGCAAACAATGAAGGCCTGTGATGCCATCGCAGACAACATGATCGCCTACCGTGACCTGTACAACCTAATGGAGGGCAGCTTCGAAGGCTGCGAGTTGCGGCACATAGGGTGCGAGAGCAACGAATAAGCAGACAGGCTAGCCAACCTTGTCGCGACCAAAGCACCAGTTCCACCCGGTGTCTTCCTCGAGCGTATTGAGCACAGATCCATCAAGAAAAAACGAACGTCTCCTACATCAGCCGTACCAGCCAAGAGCAAAGCACCTAGCACAGAGGACCCGCCAGTCGAGGTACTCCTCATTGAGCCAACTTGGACTCAACCTTTCTTCGCGTACATACTCCGCGGCGAGGTACCTGAAGACATAACAGAGTCACGACACGTCACTCGAAGATCTAAAGCATACACCGTCATCAACGGCGAACTATACAAACGCAGCGTATCAGGTATGTTCCAACGATGCATAGCATTTGAAGATGGTCAGGCCATCCTCCGTGATATTCATGCAGGTACCTGCGGGCATCACGCCAGCAGTCGATCACTCATAGCCAAAGCCTTTCGCGCAGGCTTTTACTGGCCCACAGCACTCAAAGACGCGGAGGACATAGTCAAAAGGTGCATCGGCTGTCAAAAATTCGCCACAAAGCCACACGCACCCGCAATGGCGTTGAAGACAATACCATTGGCCTGGCCCTTCGCCCAGTGGGGGCTCGATATGGTGGGGCCACTCAGAAAATCCTCCCATGGAGGACATACTCACCTTCTGGTGGCGGTCGACAAGTTCACCAAGTGGATTGAAGCAGTACCTATCACAAGTTCGACTGCCACTACAGCAGTCAATTTCATAAAATCCATCATATACCGCTTCGGGGTACCAAGCAGCATCATCACTGATAACGGTACAAACTTCACGGCAGAAGAGTTCCGATCCTTCTGCAAAGAGCAAGACATCACGGTCAACTATGCTTCCGTTGCACACCCGCAGTCTAATGGCCAAGTCAAAAAGGCCAATGGACTCGTGACAAGCGGAATCAAGAAACGCCTCCTGGTGCCACTCAAAAGAGCCGCGGGTGCTTGGGTTGAAGAACTCCCGTCTGTGCTATGGAGCCTACGCACAACTCCTAACGCTTCAACACAGTTCACCCCATTCTTCATGGTCTACGGCGCAGAGGCAATCCTGCCATCAGATGTAAGATTCAATGCACCAAGAGTCGAAGCATACAACGAAGAAGACGCGGATGAAGCACTCGAAGATGCAGTCGACTTGCTCGAAGAAGCACACGACACGGTGCTAGCACGCACAGCTGTCTATGAGCAAGACCTTCGCAACTACCACAGCCGTCGACTGCGCACCAGGTCCTTTGAGGTTGGCGACCTGGTACTTCGATTGAAGCAAAAGAAGGTGCACAAACTCGCTCCCTCATGGGAAGGACCCTTCATCATCACCGAGGTCATTGGTGGTGGAGCATACAGACTGAAGCACGCGAAGACAGGCGAACTCTCGCACAATCCTTGGAACGTTACGCAGCTGCGCCGTTTCTATGCATAGTTTGCTCAGTCGCACAATGTAATAGGCACATATGTCGGATGGTTGCAGGTTTCAGACGCGCTCTTTTCCTTACAGGGTACCTAAGGGGGCTGGAAGGTTTTTAATGAGGCGGCCTGCAACTTAACATTCAAAAAGAATATAATCAATGTTTCTCTCTGTTTACTAATCGCATAACTCACTAACAAGTGCCTCAGCCACACCCGAGCGCTCGGGGGCTGCGCTGTCAAAAACATGAGCTTTCGCTCCCCCAAAAATAACACCTTAGCCGACCCGAACATTCGGGGGCTGGGTCACAAAGGTCCAAAACAGGGACGCAAAACTTCGCAGCCCCACTCGAACGCTCGGGGGCTGAGACTCAAAGCAAAATTGGAGAAATTTCAGTAAGCGCAAAAACTCCACAGCCACACTCGAACACTCGGGGCTGCCCCCTATATAAGTTTATACAAAAAACCTCTAATCCTCAGGCTCGTCCTTGATGGGTAAAATAGGGCCAAAAAGTTGAGCGTGGTTGTGCTCGACCAGCATCCTTGCGGAAACAACGGTGCCATCAAGATCTTCTTGGGACAGAATCGCACCAATCGCGGGTGGCGGCAGCACCAGGTTGGGACGTCGACTCCGCACATACGCCATCGCCGCGTTAGCTCCATCCACAAGCTTCTGGGTAAGCAACTCCCGGATAGGACCTACATGACGGAAAAGATCGAGCAAGGCATGGATTCCTTGTGGTTGTGGTCCCGTTGGAAAAAGGGTCTGGTTGACGTGAATAAAAGTCGCCCTGCATAACTCGAGCAGCTGAGTGCTTCGCCAAGCACGATCCTTCAGAGTAGCAAGTGTGCGCGCTCGAGACCTATCAAGCCAAAAATGTTGACGACTAGTTGTCGGGTGGTCAGTCGCATTGTCCAGACGCTCCTCAACGCGAGCCTGTTCTGCTTTGAGGTCACGAACAAAACCTGCAAAGTATAAAGGTCAGCAAATGGAGTAAGCAAAATTGGTCACTCGACCGTTCCTTCGACTGAGTAGCACAAGATATGAAGGCAGTCGACAGTTCCTTCGACTGAATCATATTACTCCCATCGGAGCGCATCAAATAATTCTTTGACTGACAATGTACGGGATAAACAGATTTGAGATTATCCTCCATTGCAAGCAATAAAACACAATCTCAGGGGCTACTCCCATCGGGAGCGCTGTCGCGCACCCGATACAATAATGATAATGTATCAGTCGACAAAAGACTCGACTCAGATCATACGCAAAATTTGATGCAAAATCATACTCGAAAATTTCCCGAGTTGCGTCTGCCGCAAATAACCTCGGATGCTGCATGCATAGTGCAAAGGTAAGACCCGCCGAACTTTTGAGCTGGGCTGAGGACCGTTCCGGCAACGTTAATCCTTAAAACTTTCCGTGTCAGCAGACATGATGAAAAATCCCGACGGACGCGTTGGGTAATCTCAAAGTTATACTGCAGAACGATTCAGTAAGACCTCCGCGGCCTGAGTCGAGTCTAACCAGTCTGTTCCAGATTCGAGTCCGGGGACTCAAGTTTGATTGAAGGCTAGTATGGTTTTGCCCGAATGTGCAGTTAACCGGTCTCGATCCGTCGAGTGTACCGGGCCTACTAAGCTATTATCCCTTGATTATCATAAACAAAAACCAAAGTTGATGAAATACTCGACATAACCAACATGTGCTATTCATACAGGAATTCCAATTATGAATACAAAATATAAAAGAATATGACGTGCACTAATGAATGAGTCCATGCCCGATTCTTCGACGTTAGACAAGTACTCAGGGGCTACTGACAGGGATATACCTCTCGGGTACCCTACCATGAGGGTACCTGGTGCACGTATCGACTAGGCCCAACTATCAAGAGCCTACATGAGACCCATAACAGAAGGCCCAAGAAGATGGAGTATCCTCCAAGATTAGGCAGAGACATAGTCGGTTTAGACTTTCCTTACATGTAATCTGAGTCGGTGGCGAATTCCCGAGATCCAGCCTATTATATAAAGGCTGCGAGGGCCGCCGATCCAGGGGAGGGGCAAGACTCGAACCACCAAACCCTAGCAAGATCGACATCTCGCCGGGACTCCATTGTAGCTCGCATATACCTTCCAATCAATACCAGACAAGCAGGAAGTAGGGTATTACTCTCCGGAGGCCTGAACCTGGGTAAATCCCTGTTTTTGCTTGTCAGCCGACGAAACTACCAGCTCTACCACGTTCTCTCCCCTGTAATCTCAACCCTAGGCCTTTAACCATGGGACTTGATGAGTTAACCCCTCGTCACCAATCTTCAAAAAGAAGAGGGCGGTGGCCTAGGCCACCATGTATGAGTGTTTGGTGTGACACCGCGAAGATATATCTTGGGTTCACGGCCACAACTCGTCATTTAAGCTCAAAATTCAGCAAGTGAACATAGAAAAGCATGAATGAGTTCTTACTATCGTCATAATGGGGGAGGGATAGTCCAATGGATTAGGACCGCACTCCCCCTATGTCCATGCCTACACCTAAACACAATAAATAGTCAAGATAAGGTGTGTATGCAAGATAATCAAGTCAAGCTCCTTGAATCCACGATATTTAGCTCATGCCTCAAATAAGTGAATCTTGCTTCATCAAGTGGCTTCGTGAAAATATCGGCAAGTTGATCTTTGGTTGGAATATAGCCAAGCTCAATATCACCACGGGCAATATGATCCCGAATAAAATGATGACGGATCTCAATATGCTTCGTTCTTGAGTGTTGCACCGGGTTGTGACCAATCTTGATTGCACTTTCATTGTCACACAAAAGAGGCACTTTGTCACAATTGACACCGTATTCCTTTAAAGTTTGCCTCATCCATAACAATTGAGTGCATGCACTAGCGGCAGCCACATACTCGGCTTCGGCGGTTGAGAGAGATATACAATTTGCTTCTTAGAAGACCAACTCACCAAGGATCTACCAAGAAATTGACATGCCCCGGAAGTTGATTTTCTATCATCCTTACAACCCGCCCAATCCGAGTCCGAGTACCCGGCAAGAGAGAAATTAGTGCCCTTTGGGTACCACAATCCAAACCTTGGGGTATAAACCAAATATCGAAGGATTCTATCGACCGCCTTCAAGTGGCTTTCTTTAGGAGCCGCTTGATACCTTGCACACACCCCTACACTCAACACAATATCAGGTCTAGATGAACAAAGATAAAGCAAAGAACCAATCATAGAGCGATAAAGTTTTAGATCAACATCAATACCGTCGGGGTTAAGTTCAAGATGACATTTGGTGTCCATGGGAAACCGCTTCTCCTTAGCATTTTGCATATTGAACCTCTTGAGCATGTCTTAGGTATATTTGGCTTGAGAGACGAAAGTCCCTTCATTCAATTGCTTGATCTCCAATCCAAGAAAGAACTTCAATTCGCCCATCATAGACATCTCGAACCTATCGGTCATAAGCTTTGAAAATTCATCATTAAAAGCTTTGTTAGACGAGCCAAAGATAATATCATCAACATAAAGTTGGCATATGAAAAGCTCCCCTTTAACCCTCTTGGTAAAGAGGGTGGGATCGATTTGCCCCACTTCAAATCCACGGTCTATCAATAGCTCTCTTAGGTGCTCATACCAAGCACGAGGTGCTTGTTTGAGACCATAGAGCGCCTTATCAAGCTTGTAGACATGGTTAGGGAATTTGGGATCCTCGAAACCCGGTGGTTGCTTAACATATACCAACTCCTTTAAAGGACCATTAAGAAAAACACTTTTCACATCCATTTGTTGCAATTTAAAGTTATGATGTGATGCATATGCAAGAAGGATACGGATGGACTCAAGGCGAGCCACGGGTGCATAAGTCTCTCCAAAATCAATACCTTCAACTTGAGAGTATCCTTGTGCAACCAATCTTGCCTTGTTCCTCACAACCATTCCATGTTCATCTTGCTTGTTCTTGAATATCCACTTAGTGCCTATAACATTGCGGCAATCCTTTGGCTTCTCAACTAGATTCCATACTTTGTTGCGCTTGAAGTTATTGAGTTCATCATGCATAGCTTCCAACCAATCCGGATCTTCAAGTGCTTCAAACACTTTCTTTGGTTCCACCATGGAGATGTGAGCTTGATGTTCACTAAAGTTTGCCAATTGCCTTCTTGTGGAAACACCCTTGCTTAGGTCACCAATGATTTCTTCTAGCTTGTGACTCTTTAATTCAAAGTCTCTTGCAATCCTTGCTTGACGACGGGCTTCGATATCTCTATTGCATCTTGGAGGTATCTCTTGATCATCTTGATCATTTGTGTCCCCGTCTTGACCGGAATGTTGACCTTGAACATCATTATGCACATCTTCAACAATAGAAGGAGAGGGTTGATCTTGGTCTTGACTTTGGCTAGCATCAACAAATGGAGAACTTGGTTCTTGCATAGCAACTTGGTCAACATGTGGAGGGTCTTGAACTTGTTCTTCGGTTGGTGCATCATTTGCTTCCGTGGTAGGCGCCGGTTCAACTTGTGATGATGAGGTCTCCACTTGCGTGGAGCTTGGACTAGCTTGAGGAGGCTCGTGATGAATCTCAATGGGGCGATAGAAGCCAACGCCCATTCTTCTTATTGCATCTTGAGGTTCCTCATTATCTACATCACAAACATGAAATTGCGCCACTTGAGAGCCGTCATTCTCATCGAACTTCATACTACAAGATTCCACAACTCTCCCGGAGGATTTGTTGTAGATTCTATAAGTGTGAGATTCGGCACCGTAACCAACAAAAACACCCTCTAAAGCTTTAGATTCAAATTTAGATAAACGAACACCTTTGATCTTATAGAAACACTTACAACCAAATACTCGGTAGTAGGAGACATTGGGCTTGTTGCCGGTGAGCATCTCATAAGGTGTAAACTTCTTGCCTTAGCGAAAGAATAACCGGTTTGATGAATGACACGCCGTGGAAATAGCTTCGGCCCACAAGAAGAGTGGAGACTTAAACTCCGCCAACATAGACCTTGCCATATCCATGAGATTCCGGTTCTTCCTTTCGGCTACACCATTTTGTTGAGGGGTATATGCAGCGGAATATTGATGACGAATCCCCTCTTCACTAAGAAACTCATTTAAGGTGTAGTTCTTGAACTCGGAGCCATTGTCACTTCTAATGGCCAATATGGGAACATTGTGTTGACGTTGAACTTCATTGGAGAAGTCGATGACGGCTTGTTGAGTCTCATCCTTCGACTTGAAGAAATAAACCCAAGTAAATCTTCAGTACCGCATACCACCCTCAAACTGATGGTCAGACTGAAAGAGTGAACCAAGTATTGGAAGACATGCTTAGGGCATGTGTCATCTCTTTTGGCCAAGGTTGGGAAAGGTATCTCCCTTTCGCGGAGTTCTCCTACAACAATAGCTATCAAGCCAGTCTGGGCATGGCTCCATTCGAGGCTCTATATGGAAGAAAATGCCGCACTCCGCTAAATTGGTCCGAGACCGGAGAGAGAGCACTCTTTGGTCCAGATGTGATCAATGAAGCTGAGGAGAAGGTCGGAATCATAAGAGAGAATCTGAAGATTGCCCAGTCTAGGCAGAAAAGCTACTATGATAAGCATCATCAGGAAATCCACTATGAAATTGGTGATAAAGCTTATCTCCGCGTCTCTCCCTTCGTGGCGTTCGCCGCTTCGGAATCAAAGGGAAATTGGCCCCTCGCTATGTTGGCCCTTTCACCGTTCTGGACAAGCGAGGAGATCTTTCTTATAAGTTGGAGTTACCGGTCATTTTCCCAAATGTACATGATGTGTTTCATGTCTCCCAACTCCGCCGTTGTTTTAAAGATCCTATTCATGGAGTCAACTATGAAGAGCTAGATCTCCAGGAAGACCTCACTTATCGAGAGCATCCTATCCGTGTCCTGGACGAAGCCGAAAGGAAGACCCGTAACAAGACTACCAAGTTCCTCAAAGTTCAGTGGTCTCATCATTCCGAAGAGGAAGCAACTTGGGAACGAGAGTCTAGTCTTCGTGAGGAGTATCCCGACTTCTTCTCGCAATCTTAAAATCTCGGGACAAGATTCCTGTAAGGGGGGTAGAATTGTAACAGCCCACTTTTGATAATGCAATTTATGAGTAAAATTTTCACTTTTTGCATTCCATGCATGCATCATTGCATCCATTTGAAATTGCTAAACAAAACAACATTGGGTTTGGCATCATTGCAAAGTAACATGCCAAACTTGCTAAAACAAATTTCACAACAATGAGTGCACTTACACTTGCAAAAACAAATACTTTGACCTCTCATATTTGTCAAGGAAGTTCTAAAAGTTCCAAAGATAATTTTGACAAACTATTTGGAATTGTAAAATAAAATAAAAGGAGGGCAACTCAAAATTGCCTGTGAGCAATTCCTATTTTATTTTTCCTACCAAATGATTTTTAAATAACCTAGAAAAATTAGGGGAACTTCATATTAATATAAAGAGACTCCCCAAAAATTGGCATAATTTTTGGAGGTGTTTAAGTGGCCCAAATAATTCAAAAACAGTGCATCCAGTACCAGGTAGGATCAATCTGTGATACTTCCGAAAGTTCCATGGGGCAAATTGCAAAAACTGCGTCTCTCTCTTCCTGTAGCGACCGAGGCCGCCGTGCTTGCACCGCACCACCTCGACGCCGCGCCGCCCCCCCCCCCCTGCTCTGCCTCCCCCTTCAAAAGGAGCTCCACGACCCCTAGGCCATGCTGCTCCCCATCCCCACTCGTCCCTACTCCATCTCCTCTCCCCATTCCTCTTCGCCGCGAGCCGCCGTGGCCGCCATGCTCGCCGTGCTCGTCGCCGGCGTTTGAGGAGCTCCCGCGCGAATCGAGCGCCACCAGCGGGTCCGTCGCGCCGTCCTCTACGACCTCGTCCGATGAATCGCACCGAGCCGCGCTGAATCGACCTCGCCGTCTCCGTTCCCCCACGCGGCCATCCCAGCTCCGCCGCCCGATTCCGGCCATCTCCGTTGCACCTCCGCCGTCCCCGCTGCCCCCAACGCGTCCGTGGTGAGCTCCTGCCCTAGCTGGCCCTCTTTCCTCTCCCTCTCTCACTGGTTCACGCTCCACCTCGCCGTAGCCGCGCGCCGTCGTCGCCGTTCGTTTCCGCGCTTGGCCGGTCGAGAGAACGGCCAAGGCCGGCCTCTGTGCCGCTCTGCTCTGGCCCCCAACCGGTTTGTGGGCCGGCCCAACCGGCCAAAAGGCCGGGCGCCTCTGTAACGTGGCCGGCTGTTGAACCGGCCTTAGCCGGGCTGACTGCCGGGCTCCTCTGGAGCCAGGCCGGCCTAATTCCGGCCCAAACCGGGCCACAGGCCGATTTGCTGTTTTTTTTTCACTGATGCTTTCCTTTTATTTTTTCCCTCGATATCGTATGCTCCCCGCTCCCCCTCCCGCATTTAGGGACATCGATCCTCGATGATTCCTCCATGTTTCATCGCTCTCTCGCGAAGGCGAGTAAATAAAATATTTATCGTTGGATTTAAAATAATCAAAAGCAAATAATTAAAAAGAGGAATTATAAAAATAATAACTTCTAATCGGGGCATCCGAAAAATGTGTTCTTTATACCAAAATGCTCAGAAAATTGTGAACTATCCAAAATCATCATCATCATGCATCCTTGCTCACAATTACAATGATGTACCTCTAATAGTATTAGAATCACTAAGTTAAATGTGGGGTACCTCTCTTCCCGAGTTAAAGTAGATATCGCCGTACCCCATTTAAATTGCCAGATCGCCTATGTCAAGTGCAGTGCATTAAAATGTCATGTCATCATGTGATTGTGCATTGCATTGTTACCAATGTGTGGTGATTGATTGTTCTCCGTTGTTATGCTCCGATAGATCAAGCAGACGGGGTTCCACCTCAATACCCGCCGAGCAGTACTACCAGCACTTTGAAAAAGGCAAGCGTAATCCCCCCTCTGAGCATATCTTATCCTATTTTCCGCAAATATTTTCTCCACTATAATATTGCATTCGGTTCTAGATGTCTTTTGCTTGGATTAGAGTATCCTACTAGTTGCATTAGAAATCCGTTGCCATATACCTGTTTTCCCTCCTATTACCATAGGCTTGTAATGTTGGCCTGATATACATAACTATGCTATGTTGTTGCTTAGCCATGCTTAGTAAAATGCATAGTGGTACTATGGATGGTACATGTTGGCAACAGGTGTTGAAATGACAGTGATAGTGATGGTGGAGAAATGTGGAAACTGGAAGTTAATAAACATGCTAAAAGGCGGGGATGAGAGGCCACTGTGGTTGTGGTGCTTTATCTCATTCTCGTCGCCTAGGTGCGAGTTCTGTACCTCTTGAACCAAGACTGAGCGTGCAACCATGCGTGAGGCCTATGCATTCGCAGTGCGGAACCCTCATAGACTAAATAACTCGGGCGGGACTAGCCAAGGTCCTCTAGTTCGAACTTCCATTTGCGCATGCGTGAGTTGGTGGTTGTGAATGAGATGAGGATGGTGGTGTTAGGAAAATGAGTGGCCGTAGGGCGGGGTGTTGTGATCCTGGCAGTCCTACCGCCACTGATGATCCTGGAAAGTCTTTAACGAGGGAGAAGTCGACACCGTTCCCACCCAGCCGGCTTTCCAAGGAAGAGAGCTAATGATCAGGTAATGGGCCGGGCGGTACGCGTGGCAAACATTGTACACCCCTGCAGGGTAAATCTTTTCGAAAAGCCGTGTCCGCGGTTATGGACGACTTGGGAATGGACGATGATCATAGAATAACTTGAACGGAATGATTAAAACTTGAGTACTAAAGGTACTACTTCACGAATGCAAGGTTGACTTCCTCGAGGGTGATTCGGGGAGGTGCCTTTGATGAACAGGTACAAGGGTGATGAATGGGTGATGATGAGAATGGTGATCTAAAGAGAAAGAGTTACTTCTTACCCTCTTTTAAAAATATTCTGATTAGTCGATGCCATGGAGTTATGTTTTCAAAAATAAAATCAGCTTTATGCAAAATAGACATAAAACCTTGAAAGCCAATCATCGAGCATATATTAGCTCCTAATCTTGCGAGTTCGTCGAACTCAACGTCGTTTGTTTTGTTTCAGAGGAGGACTTCACCGACCTCGAAGGTGGGTTCTTTGTGGACGTCGACGAGTAGTCTGGGGTTCCCAGGTGGCAGCTTGGGACATCCGGAATAGCTGGCGCTGTGATGTTTATCTGTAGGCCTCTTAGGCCATATTTGGATCTTGTTGTTAGAACAACTTAATTGCTTCCGCTTGTTGTAATGTTGGGTCAGTGACCTCTGTTTGTAATTTGCTATCTTTCTCTATTATAAGAGTTGAACTATAATGATTTGTGTCGTAGAGTCTGTGATGTGCCAGTTGTTCCACAAGTCTTGATCTCTCTATTATGCATTGAGGGTTGTGCCTGTGTTAAGGCATCAATCGGGGTGTTGTGTTGCCGATGATCCATTCCGAGCAACACCTGCCAAAGGTTTTGGCCGGGGATTGGTAAACCCGTAACCTCCGGTTGTATCGCTTAACCGGTGACACACAGCATCACTGTATAGCAGTCGGGTCGGGGCGCTACAAGTTGGTATCAGAGCAGGACTGCCTGTAGGAAACCCTTCTACTGGTCGACGTTGAGTCTAGTGTTTGTGAAAATATTTTAACCTAAAAATGAGTTGTGAAAACCATCTTAGGATTCTTTTTACTCCTTACCTGATTACCCTCTAATCTCGGAGCAATCTTACCTCGATTTGAATTAAAGCTTTTACTTCTCACCTGTTACTTCAAATTATTAGGATCTCGTTGTTGGGTTCTACCTTGCGTGCTATGTGTCCAGTTGCTTCCGCCGCGCTACAATCAGATATCCACTCCATTGTTTGAACCCTGTTATCCGTACCGAGCCGAATCATTTGATCCTTTCTTTGGTTTTAACCGTGAACTTGAACAAAAGGTCCCGGATTGTGCCAACTAGCTTGTGTTGAGTCACGTGGTTTCTTAACCATTTGCATCTCGCTAGTAGTACATGATGCTGATCTTTAACCCAAGTTCCATCTTAATTGATCCTTTGCTCGTTGTTACCCAAAGTATTATTGTCCCTAGTCTGTGTACTTGAGTGGGCATTAATTCTTTCGTCTCAACCATTCCGAGATAGATACTAACGGTGTCATTGTCAAATCTCCAGAATGGCTCGAGGAGGCCGCGGAGGCCGTGGTAACCACAACAATGAGGAGGATGATCTGCCGCCACCACCCTCCATGGCTCAGGTCTTGATGGCCATTGAGGAGAACCGCGGGCGCAATGAGCGCTTGCTTGAGGAGTTGGTGCATCAGAATGCACAGAGGAATGGCTGCAACACTCTCACTGAGTTTCTGCGCTCACAGCCACCCACCTTTGCTGATGCTAAGGAACCACTGGAAGCTGATGATTGGCTTCGTGCTCTGGAGCGCAAGTTCTCCGCATTGCATGTTCCGGTGGCCGAGCAAGTCAACTTCGCCACCTAACTCTTGGTTGGTGCTGCTGGCTGTTGGTGGGAGAGCCATGTGGCAATGTTCCCGGCCAACCATGTCTTCACTTGGGCGGATTTCCGCGCTGCTTTCCGTGCGGCTTACATCCCTCAGCCGATCATGGACATGAAGAGGAGGGAGTTCCTGGACTTGCAACAGGGACGCATGGACATCCGCACCTATGGTCGTGAGTTCAACCATCTCTCCCGTTACGCCCCAAGGGACGTGACCAATGATGCTGACAAGCAAGAGCTGTTCTGCAAGGGGCTTGCGCCACAGCTCCGCTATGAGTTGCTGCCCTTCAAGTTCCAGACCTTTCAGGAGCTGTTCAACCAGGCTCTTACCCTCGAGCAAGGAAGGAAGGAACTCGAGGCTTCCAAGAGGCCAGCATACGGGGACCACCAGAGTTCCTCGGGTTCTGAGAGCAAGAAGCGCAGGGTCTTCGTCCCCTACAGCGCTGTGTCGCATGCTCCATTCATGCCGAGAGCCGCGGGATACAGGCCACCACCGCCGCGCCCACTACTCCGACACTTGGGGCGAGTGGAAGTGGGTATCGCCCTCTACTAACTGCGCCACCTGGGCTCACTTGCTACGCCTGTGGCCAGGCTGGCCACTACTCCAGGGAGTGCCCCCAGAAGGCACTTGTTCCGGTAACCCCTGCACGAGCCCCTGCCACTCCAGCTGGCAAGGCTGGACCTATAGTCCATGGTCGCCTGAACCACGTCTCTGCTGAACAAGCTAAGGAGGACCCCAGCGTCCTTATGGGTGAGTTGTGAATCAACAACAATCTTGCTACAGTTTTGTTTGGCTCTGGAGCATCGCATTCATTCATATCCATAGCTTTTGCAAAAGACCACCAAATACCGTTCGAGAAAATGAGTAGTCCCTTGATGATCTCCACTCCTGGCTCCAAATGGCAAACCGATGGGGTTACTCCTGAGGTCCAAATTACTATCGGTTACTACTCATTTCCTTTCGCTTTGGTAGCTCTGAGGTCAAGTGGCATTGATGCCATATTGGGCATGAACTGGCTAGCCAAATACCAGGCTAATCTTGACTGTGCTGCCAAGACCATCACCGTGACCTCTTCTTCCGGTGACATTGTTGAGTATTGGTCTGCACTATCAAGACCTCCATCTTCAGTCATACCCAACTCACCTGAGATCCTCCTTTGCTTTATGGAAGGCGAATCTCCTCCTGAAATCCAGGACATACACATGGTGTGTGACTTCCCGGATGTGTTCCCGGAAGAATTGCCTGGCATGCCACCTGATCGAAGTGTGGAGTTTGTCATAGAATTGCTTCCCGGTACTGCTCCAATTTCAAGAAACCCTACCGTATGCCTGCGGAAGAATTGGTTCTGTTGAAGGAACAAATCGATGAGCTGTTAGCAAAGGAGTTTATTCAGCCTAGCAGTTCACCTTGGGGTTGTCCGGTACTCTTCGTCAAGAAGAGGGATTCTACCGTTCCTCGGTTGGTTACTGATTATCGGCCGTTGAATGCGGTGACAATCAAGAACAAGTATCCTATTCCCCGTATCAACGATCTGTTGGATCAGTTAGTTGGTGCAACCGTATTCTCCAAGATGGATCTGAGGTCAGGATACCATCAGATCAAGATCAGAAAGGAGGATGTCCCAAAGACGGCATTTGTTACTCGCTATGGCTCATATGAGTACCGTCATGTCTTTGGTCTCACCAATGCTCCAGCTACTTTCATGAGGCTCATGAACTCCATCTTCATGGATTATCTCGACAAATTGGTCGTCATCTACATCGACGACATCCTCATCTATTCCAAGACCAATGAAGAGCATGAGGAACATCTTCGTTTGGTTCTGACCCGACTTCGAGAACACCGCCTCTATGCCAAGTTCTCCAAGTGTGAATTTGGCTGGATAATCTTATATTCCTTGGTCATGTGATATCCGCAAATGGTGTGGCTGTTATTCCTGACAAGATTCAGTCCATTTGGATTGAAAAACTCCGAAGTCAGTCAAGGACATCGCAGTTTTCTCGGATTGGCGGGTTACTACCGCCGATTTATCGAAGGCTTCTCCAAATAGCCAAGGCCCTGACTGACCTTCTCAAGAAGGATAGAAAGTTCGTATGGACGGCAAGCTGAAGAGAGCTTCAAAACACTGAAAGCCAAACTCACCTCCGCTCCTGTGCTTGTCCTGCCGGACACTAGCAAGGATTTCGTCGTCTTCTGTGACGCCTCTCTTCAAGGCTTGGGTTGTGTGCTAATGCAAGATGGCCATGTGGTGGCCTATGCTTCTCGCCAATTGAAGCCGCATGAGCACAACTACCCAACTCATGATCTAGAACTTGCCGCGGTGGTTTATGCTCTGAAGCAATGGAGACCATACCTGTTCGGTAACCGTTGCGAGATCTTCTCGGATCACAAGAGTCTGAAGTACCTCTTCACCCAGCCGGATTTAAATCTCAGGCAAAGGCGTTGGTTGGAGTTAATCAAGGACTATGATGTGAGTCTGAACTACCAACACGGCAAAGCAAACGTTGTGGCTGACGCGCTAAGTCGGAAGTCCTATTGCAACAATCTGATGATTGAAAAGGCCCAACCTTCCCTCCATGAAGAGTTCTCTCGTTTGAACTTAGAAATGGTTCCCTCGGCTATTAGCAAATCTGGAGATCAAATCTACTCTTGTGGACCAGATTAAGGAAGCTCAAACCCGTGACAAGGGTATTCTAAAAATCAAGGAGAACATTGCTAGCGGGAAGGCCAAATGCTTCTTTGTCGATGAATCCGGAGTTGTTTATTTTGGTGACCGCTTGGTAGTGCCAAAGAAACAAAATTGAGGCACTTGATCCTCCAAGAAGCTCATGAATCACCTCTCTCTATCATCCCGGTAGTACCAAAATGTACCAAGACCTTCGCCCACAATTTTGGTGGACTCGGATGAAACGGAAATCGCCAAGTTTGTTGCTGAATGCGACACCTGTCGACGGGTAAAGGCTGAACATCAAAGGCCTGCCGGCACTCTTCGCCCTATTGCAGTCCCGAATGGAAATGGGATGAAATTGGTATGGACTTCATCACCGGGTTTCCCAGGTCTCAAAAGGGCAACAATGCAATCTGGGTAATCATTGATCGCCTTTCCAAGGTTGCTCACTTCCTACCAGTCCGTGATGATATACGTGCGAGTCAACTTGCTGACTTGTATTTGGCTCGTATTGTTCCATTGCACGGAATCCCCTGAGGATCATCTCTGACCGTGGAAGTATCTTCGTATCCAAATTCTGGCAGAGTTTCCAAACTGCTATGGGGTCCCGTCTCAACTTCAGTACCGCTACCACCCTCAAACTGATGGTCAGACTGAAAGAGTGAACCAAGTATTGGAAGACATGCTTAGGGCATGTGTCATCTCTTTTGGCCAAGGGTTGGGAAAGGTATCTCCCTTTCGCGGAGTTCTCCTACAACAATAGCTATCAAGCAGTCTGGGCATGGCTCCATTCGAGGCTCTATATGGAAGAAAATGCCGCACTCCGCTAAATTGGTCCGAGACCGGAGAGAGAGCACTCTTTGGTCCAGATGTGATCAATGAAGCTGAGGAGAAGGTCAGAATCAT
Organism: Poa pratensis; assembly: GCA_947311845.1. Classification (NCBI taxonomy): domain Eukaryota; kingdom Viridiplantae; phylum Streptophyta; class Magnoliopsida; order Poales; family Poaceae; genus Poa; species Poa pratensis. Next base: position 40,149,040 of record CAMZMU010000090.1, read on the forward strand.
AAGAGAGAATCTGAAGATTGCCCAGTCTAGGCAGAAAGCTACTATGATAAGCATCATCAGGAAATCCACTATGAAATTGGTGATAAAGCTTATCTCCGCGTCTCTCCCCTTCGTGGCGTTCGCCGCTTCGGAATCAAAGGGAAATTGGCCCCTCGCTATGTTGGCCCTTTCACCGTTCTGGACAAGCGAGGAGATCTTTCTTATAAGTTGGAGTTACCGGTCATTTTCCCAAATGTACATGATGTGTTTCATGTCTCCCAACTCCGCCGTTGTTTTAAAGATCCTATTCATGGAGTCAACTATGAAGAGCTAGATCTCCAGGAAGACCTCACTTATCGAGAGCATCCTATCCGTGTCCTGGACGAAGCCGAAAGGAAGACCCGTAACAAGACTACCAAGTTCCTCAAAGTTCAGTGGTCTCATCATCCGAAGAGGAAGCAACTTGGGAACGAGAGTGTAGTCTTCGTGAGGAGTATCCCGACTTCTTCTCGCAATCTTAAAATCTCGGGACAAGATTCCTGTAAGGGGGGTAGAATTGTAACAGCCCACTTTTGATAATGCAATTTATGAGTAAAATTTTCACTTTTTGCATTCCATGCATGCATCATTGCATCCATTTGAAATTGCTAAACAAAACAACATTGGGTTTGGCATCATTGCAAAGTAACATGCCAAACTTGCTAAAACAAATTTCACAACAATGAGTGCACTTACACTTGCAAAAACAAATACTTTGACCTCTCATATTTGTCAAGGAAGTTCTAAAAGTTCCAACGATAATTTTGACAAACTATTTGGAATTGTAAAATAAAATAAAAGGAGGGCAACTCAAAATTGCCTGTGAGCAATTCCTATTTTATTTTTCCTACCAAATGATTTTTAAATAACCTAGAAAAATTAGGGGAACTTCATATTAATATAAAGAGACTCCCCAAAAATTGGCATAATTTTTGGAGGTGTTTAAGTGGCCCAAATAATTCAAAAACAGTGCATCCAGTACCAGGAAGGATCAATCTGTGATACTTCCGAAAGTTCCAGGGGCAAATTGCAAAAACTGTGTCTCTCTCTTCCTGTAGCGACCGAGGCCGCCGTGCTTGCACCGCACCACCTCGACGCCGCGCCGGGCCCCCCCCTGCTCTGCCTCCCCCTGCAAAAGGAGCTCCACGACCCCTAGGCCATGCTGCTCCCCATCCCACTCGTCCCTGCTCCATCTCCTCTCCCCATTCCTCTTCCCCGCGAGCCGCCGTGGCCGCCATGCTCGCCGTGCTCGTCGCCGGCGTTTGAGGAGCTCCCGCGCGAATCGAGCGCCACCAGCGGGTCCGCCGCGCCGTCCTCTACGACCTCGTCCGAGGAATCGCACCGAGCCGCGCTGAATCGACCTCGCCGTCTCCGTTCCCCACGCGGCCATCCCAGCTCCGCCGCCCGATTCCGGCCATCTCCGTTGCACCTCCGCCGTCCCCGCTGCCCCCAACGCGTCCGTGGTGAGCTCCTGCCCTAGCTAGCCCTCTTTCCTCTCCCTCTCTCGCACTGGTTCACGCTCCACCTCGCCGTAGCCGCGCGCGTCGTCGCCGTTCGTTTCCGCGCTTGGCCGGTCGAGAGAACGGCCAAGGCCGGCCTCTGTGCCGCTCTGCTCTGGCCCCCAACCGGTTTGTGGACCGGCCCAACCAGCCAAAAGGCCGGGCGCCTCTGTAACGTGGCCGGCTGTTGAACCGGCCTTAGCCGGGCTGACTGCCGGGCTCCTCTGGAGCCAGGCCGGCCTAATTCCGGCCCAAACCGGGCCACAGGCCGGTTTGCTGTTTTTTTTTCACTGATGCTTTCCTTTTATTTTTTCCCTCGATATCGTATGCTCCCCGCTCCCCTCCCGCATTTAGGGACATCGATCCTCGATGATTCCTCCATGTTTCATCGCTCTCTCGCGAAGGCGAGTAAATAAAATATTTATCGTTGGATTTAAAATAATCAAAAGCAAATAATAAAAAAGAGGAATTATAAAAATAATAACTTCTAATCGGGGCATCCGAAAAAATGTGTTCTTTATACCAAAATGCTCAGAAAATTGTGAACTATCCAAAATCATCATCTTCATGCATCCTTGCTCACAATTACAATGATGTACCTCTAATAGTATTAGAATCACTAAGTTAAATGTGGGGTACCTCTCTTCCCGAGTTAAAGTTGATATCGTCGTACCCCATTTAAATTGCTAGATCGCCTATGTCAAGTGCAGTGCATTAAAATGTCATGTCATCATGTGATTGTGCATTGCATTGTTACCAATGTGTGGTGATTGATTGTTCTCCGTTGTTATGCTCCGATAGATCAAGCAGACGGGGTTCCACCTCAATACCCGCCGAGCAGTACTACCAGCACTTTGAACAAGGCAAGCGTAATCCCCCCTCTGAGCATATCTTATCCTATTTTCCGCAAATATTTTCTCCACTATAATATTGCATTCGGTTCTAGATGTATTTTGCTTGGATTAGAGTATCCTACTAGTTGCATTAGAAATCCGTTGCCATATACCTGTTTTCCCTCCTATTACCATAGGCTTGTAATGTTTGCCTGATATACATAACTATGCTATGTTGTTGCTTAGCCATGCTTAGTAAAATGCATAGTGGTACTATGGATGGTACAAGTTGGCAATAGGTGTTGAAATGACAGTGATAGTGATGGTGGAGAAATGTGGAAACTGGAAGTTAATAAACATGCTAAAAGGCGGGGATGAGAGGCCACTGTGGTTGTGGTGCTTTGTCTCGTTCTCGTCGCCTAGGTGCGAGTTCTGTACCTCTTGAACCAAGACTGAGCGTGCAACCATGCGTGAGACCTATGCATTCGCAGTGCAGGAACCCTCATAGACTAAATAACTCGGGAGGGACTAGCCAGGGTCCTCTAGTTCGAACTTCCATTTGCGCGTGCGTGAGTTGGTGGTTGTGAATGAGATGAGGATGGTGGTGTTAGAAAAATGAGTGGCCGTAGGGCGGGGTGTTGTAATCATGGCAGTCCTACCGCCACTGATGATCCTGGAAAGTCTTTAACGAGGGAGAAGTCGACACCATTCCCACCCAGCCGACTTTCCAAGGAAGAGGGCTAATGATCAGGTAATGGGCCGGGTGGTACGCGTGGCAAACATTGTACACCCCTGCAGGGTAAATCTTTTCGAAAAGCCGTGTCGCGGTTATGGACGACTTGGGAATGGACGATGATCATAGAATAACTTGAACGGGATGATTAAAACTTGAGTACTAAAGGTACTACTTCACGAATGCAAGGTTGATTTCCTCGAGGGTGATTCGGGGAGGTGCCTTTGCTGAACAGGTACAAGGGTGATGAATGGGTGATGATGAGAATGGTGATCTAAAGAGAAAGAGTTACTTGTTACCCCTCTTTTAAAAATATTCTGATTAGTCGATGCCATGGAGTTATGTTTTCAAAAATAAAATCAGCTTTATGCACAATAGACATAAAACCTTGAAAGCCAATCATCGAGCATATATTAGCTCCTAATCTTGCGAGTTCGTCGAACTCAACGTCGTTTGTTTTGTTTCAGAGGAGGACTTCACCGACCTCGAAGGTGGGTTCTTTGTGGACGTCGACGAGTAGTCTGGGGTTCCCAGGTGGCAGCTTGGGACATCTCGGAATAGCTGGCGCTGTGATGTTTATCTGTAGGCCTCTTAGGCCATATTTGGATCTTGTTGTTAGAACAACTTAAATTGCTTCCGCTTGTGGTAATGTTGGGTCAGTGACCTCTGTTTGTAATTTGCTATCTTTCTCTATTATAAGAGTCGAACTATAATGATTTGTGTTGTAGAGTCTGTGATGTGCCAGTTGTTCCACAAGTCTTGATCTCTCTATTATGCATTGAGGGTTGTGCCTGTGTTAAGGCATCAATCGGGGTGTTGTGTTGCCGATGATCCATTCCGAGCAACACCTGCCAAAGGTTTTGGCCGGGGATTGGTAAACCCGTAACCTTCGGTTGTATCGCCTAACCGGTGACACACAGCATCACTGTATAGCAGTCGGGTCGGGGCGCTACAGTGATATCCTTTGCAACTACCACCTTGCCGAAGCCCTTTACTCTGCTTTTGATTTATCACCATATGTGACGGATGAGTGATTTATATTTGGTCCCAACTCCGTCATGATCTCCTTGCTTCCGGTCATATGACTAGTGCATCCACTATCAACCACCCATTTAGACCCACCGGAAGCATAGCCCTACAAGGAATCATTGCTTGTTTTTAGGTACCCATCTTGCAATGGGTCCTCTTTGGTTAGCAACAAGAGTCTTTGGGACCCAAATAGAATGAGCAACATAACCATCATAAGGTCCAACATATTTAGCATAAACATCACCATAATAATCAACATATAGATTGTAGTGAGGGTTACCTTCTCCCGTAAAGTCACTACGAGTAATCTTGCCCCTAGTGGCATTCTCACTCGCAATAGGAGTCTTGGTTTGTGCGAGCTTGGCCTTGTTGTTGCTCTTCTTCTTCTTTGCCTTGGCTACATAACCAAGACCCTCCTTCCCTTTTTGTTGCTTTTGCTCAACAACATTAGCAACAACCTTTTCTTTACCTTTGGGAATTGAGGTCTTGGCACTAGTGGCCTTGGCAAGCTCATCCTTCAACCTAGCATTTTCTTCAATAACATTTGAATGATCACATGAAGGAGTAGAAGTGCTAGGTGAGTTAGATTTAGAAAGTTGAGTTTGAAGTTGCTCATGAGACTTTACTAGAAGAGAATGAGTACTTTCCAAGGCCTTGTGAACCTTGTCAAGTTTCTCCATCACTTCAAGGAGTCTAGCATTCGCAACCACAAACTCGGCTTTCTCCTTTTTAATCACTTTATATTTAGCAAAGACATGGTCTCTATCCTTAATGATTTTATCAATTATTTCATCATTTTTATCATCAAGGGACTCAAGTCTTTCCTCAAGAGTAGTTCTATATTCACTCTCGTCTTCAAGAGAGGCCTTCAAAGATGCTATGGTGAGAGAGTTCTCTCTCTCAATTTCGCCCTTGACTTCAAGAAGGTCTTCGGCGGCACCAAGTTGGCTCATGAGAGACTCAACATATTTCTTACCTTCACCTTACAAGTTAGCCAAAAAAGGTATCGAAAGCAACAAGTTCTTTCTTAATCGCAAGACTCATGTTATCATTCATTTCATGCATAGTCTTGGGAGTAGAAGATGATACCTCGGTGGCGTGAGCCATGAGGCAACGAGCGGTGTTGATGGAGATGTTCTCATTGGGGGATTCGAAGAGAGTAGGAGATGAAGTTGATACAATGGTCAAAGTGGCCACCTCACGAGTGGGTTCTTCTTCTTCTTCGGAATCATAGGAAGGATACTCTTCTTGAGTCATCAACACAATTCTTGGTGCTTTCTTGAAGAATGGCTTCTTCTTGACAAAAGGCTTCTTTTGTATCATGTTTGATTGGCCCTTGGGAACAAGCATTCCCCTGTGATGCTCTCTATTCTCAAAAGGACAATCTTTGATGAAGTGATGCTTGTTATGACAATTGTAACAAGTCTTCGTCTTTATAGCCAACTCCTTCGAGCCACTTGGATTGTTCTTTAGGTCATTTAAAGCCTTTGCCTTGGCCGGGTCACGCCAAAAGGTTCTTGTGGCAAGAGCTACGTGATCATGTAAGGCTCGTTCAAGATCATCTGGAAGAATGTTGCTTGGGCAAGCTTCAACTTCCACACTATCATCTAGGCTCACAACCTTGGCCTTCAAAGCAAGTGAAGGACCTTGTTTCACTCCCATTGCCCTAGCACGGAAGTCTAGAGCATTCTTGGTGGCAACTTTGGAGGCTTGCATCTCTTGCATAACTTCATTTGAGGTCATTTCAAGGTAGTTGTATTTTCCTTGTAACGTCTTCAAGTCAACGGGTTCGAAGGGCATGAGAGCATTTACATACTTCCTTTTGACCCAAGCATCATCCGCACACTTTGCCCCAACATTATAAAAGGCTTGGGCAAGGGTCTTGAGTCTTCCATACATCTCTTCATGAGTTTCACTCTCAAGCATGTAGAAGCCTTCGGCTTCATTGTTCAAAGCATCAAATCTATTCCTCTTCATGCTCTCATTTCCAAGGAATGCCTCGGAGAGACAATCCCAGGCTTCTTTGGCGGTGGTGAGATGTTGAATGTGATGAAGATCTTTTTCACCAACGGCAAGCTCAAGCATGTGGAGAGCGGTGGCATTGAGTTGAGCATCAACCACCTCTCTCCTTGTCAAGTTGTTTGGATCCACGACCTTGTATCCCGCTTGAATGATCCTCCAAAGCTCGATAGAGGCACTGTTGACATGAGATCTCATTGAGTGTTGCCAACTAGTAAAAGCTAAAGCATTAAGATTAGGTGGAGGACCTAAAGGGTTTATGCGAGGATGAGGGATAGGTGGGTCGGGAGAGTACAAGTGAGGGACCTCATGGTACTCGGGCTTCCCACCTTCGGGTGAGGTGTTGGATGAGGAGGGTTTAATAGGTTCGGTTTTTCCATCCCCTTTCTTTTTCTCTTTTTCCTCCTCGATATCACCGTCATCGGAGTTAGAGGAGTCCTCTAGTGGGATGGTCTCCGAAGGAGCCTTGCCACTTGCGGGTTTCATGAGCAAGTCATGCATCTCGGCAAATTGGGTATCCATGGACGATTTCAATGATGTCTCCATCATTTTGAGATCGGCCATGGATGCCGGAGTGGCTTGGTCCTTCGAGGGATCATCCCCACCTGTCATACTTCTCTTAGGCGATTAAGCCAAACAAGAGAGCCAATGCTCTGATACCAATTGAAAAGTGATCGTATGACACCTAGAGGGGGGTGAATAGGTGTTACTCCAATTTTAGTACTTTTTCAATTTAGGCTTGGAACATAAGGTAAATTCTCTAGATATGCAACTACGGTGAATTTACCTATATGACAAGCTAGTAACTAAGCAAGATACACAAGTAATACGATAAACAAGGATAGAGGTAACCGAAGGTGAAAGCACGCGGAGACACGGATGTAATCCCGAGTACCTCCTTTTTAGGGGAGTACGTCTCGTTGGAGAGGTGTGAGGCACCACAAAGGTTGCACTCAACGCCACAAAGTCTCACCCTATTCTCCGATGAACCGCACCACAAAGAATTGGTTCACCTTCCACTATCGAAAACCTTCAAGGCGGATTCCGGAGTCTTTACAACAACGATTCGGGGCTCTACCCGCAAAGGGCTTGGGGGCTCCCGAACAGCTACAATCTGTCACAAAGACAATCAAGTAAGTACACAAAGAAGCTAGGTTTTCCCAATGGAAATCCTAGCACAAGGGTCCCTCAAGTGAATGAGGGGGAAATGTAAATCCGCTTGGTGAAGATGTAGATCCGGGCCTTCTCCTTCAATCCTCCAAAGATCAACGAGTTTGGGTGGAGGGATTGGGAAATCTAGATGTTGCTTGAGCTTGCTTTAATGGTGTCTTCAAGTTTGGGCGAGCTGCTTGTCCAAAGGTAGGTGGAGGGGTATAAATACCCCTGCAGAAAAACTGGCCGTTGGAGTGAATCTGGGAGGCCGGCCTGTGGGCCAGCCTGCAGTGCAGTTGCTGAAGACGCAGGGAAGCCAGCCTGGCCGGCCTGGGGGCCGACCTGTCACCCGAGGGAGCCGGCCTGGAGGCCGGTCTGGGCCGGCCTGGCGGCCGGCCGGGCACCCGAGGCAGTCGGCCTGGAGGCCGGCCTGGCCGGCCTTGGGGCCGGCCTGGTACCCGAGGCGACCGGCCTGAGGCCCGGCCTGGGCCGGCCTGGGGGCTGGCTGGCCACCCGAGGCGGCCAACCTGCAGCGCGGTCTGGCCGGCCTGTGGGCCGGCTTGCCAGATTTTTCCGACTTCTTTCTCTTTTTGCATTCTTATAAATCTTAAAATTTCCTGAAAGCACTTAGCACCATATTAAAATATCTCCAGTGTTGTTATCTAACACACAAAACATATAGGGGTAAATAAATGTCCTTTCAGCAGGGAAGAAAAAGAAGAAGGTGCAATGTTACAAGTGTAAGCAGTGGGGACATTATAAAAGGGACTGTCCAGTTCTCAATGGTGGCTCAAGTGCTAATATAGCAACTCATAGTGATGACTTGGACATCAACGTTCTCTTAGTTGCAGGTGAAGTCATGAAGGATGAGATTGCGGGAGTAGCAGCTGTGTTCCACGGAGGCGGCGAGTTTGAGGAAGACTCGTCGGGTAGCGTTTTGTAAGCTACAAAGAAGACAACTCAAGTCCGGAGTACATGGAGTTCGACGCTTGGCAAAATTCAAGGTGGTGGAGAATATTCGCCAAGGTGAAGTTTGCTGTGTTTGTGTCGAATATTATGTACGAGTTGGGTTACGGTAGGACTTGGAGTTGTATTAGGTGTGGATAGAATACGAGTAGTATTGGAGTCGAACTCTTGTAGCCTGGGCCTCCCATATAATGTGGGGGCACCACACGTTGTAACCCATGACGACTTGATAGCAATTGGCACGCAGGGGGGAGCCGGCGGCTTGTGCCGGCGCCTAGGGCGGCCGTTGCGGTATCTGGGGGAGGAGCGCCCATAGTCATGCCCCGCAAATGTAGGCGTTGATCGCTGACCTGCGTTACCAAACATCGTGCCTCAGTGTCGTCTATGATCTTGCATGGCGTAATTATCGTAACAGTATCTGAACTTGTTGCTAGCGAATTTGCTGAGCAGTCTGGTTAATGGAGCACCATTAAAGGAGTGGAGTTTTATGCCTTACATTTTATCTTTATTTCATTTTATTAGATTGCTGAGCAGTCGGGGTACGACCCTTTAATTATCTGTGGGCCTATACGGCATGACACATAAAAAATAGTATCTTTTACTTTTTAGATTTTCTGTATTTTCTTAGTTTATTAGATTTTATTGTACCTTTTTCTAAAATCTAGACAAAAATTGGTCCGAAAGGCCCAAACAACACGTAGACGGGCCCGCAACTGAAAGAGCATTTCCATCCCTAGATGAATTTTGGTGATAATGACACACAATTAGTGTCCTAACCATGTGTCAAATGTTTTTAGGTGGATTCGATGATTGGCACGTGACGGTTGGCGACTCACCAAAATTGAAAAGATCGAAAAACGGGTTTTCTGTGTTTGCCATGTTGTAAATAGGAAAACCGTACTATCAAGAGGGGTCGCATGATGGAAGGTGTGGGGTAATCAAACTTTGCACAAGCACAAACCCAGATGCACACACCAACCATCCCAGTTGTTTTGGAGGAGGAACTCTCCCTGAAATGTTGCTATTACAGTCGGATGAGCATGGACCGAAATTTCTGGTGACCACTGGTCCGAACTTTCAGGGCGTAAATCCTGAAACCTCTGGCCTCCGGACCCCAGATATTTATGCCCTGGGAATCCCTTGGCCTCCGTGGGATGAGCCGAAGAGGCGTCGCCCACTGGTCTTACCCCGAAAGTTTGCCCGAAACTTTAGCCTAGATATTTTTGGGCCTGGGATATTCCGGTGCAGACAGGCTGAAAGTTTCGGGGTTAACTCCGGAAGTTCCGGACCTCGACGACAGTAACTGTCAGATTTCTGGGAAACCTATAAATACGTGTCTCCTACCTTGGAGCAGGTTCGCTCGTTCATTCCCCTCTCTCCTCCATTAGTCCAAAGTTTTAAATGCAAAGATCTCCTTCCTCAACCAACCCAACTTGATGTACTTCAAGAATTTGGTGGAGAAGATCTAGATCTACCCTTTCACCGAGCCGAAATATGATTCCCCCCCATTCCCTTGTGTAACTTGTTACTCTTATGTCATTGGAACCTAGATGGAAGATTGCCCTCACGAAACTCTCTCTTGTGTTGTTGAACTCGTGGTGGCGTTGGGAGCATCCAATTGAGTTGTGGAGCTAGCCCAACATATTGTAAAGTTTTTTTTGCTTTACGACACGCGGACCGGCCTAGGCACATCATGAGAAATTGATGGGCTGGCCCGGCACGGGCACAAGCACGGCACAACCTGAACGGCCCGATAATCACACGAGTGGGAGCACAAGATTTCAATTATCTAAATATTTTCTACATCTTTCCTGAATATTTTGAAAAAAACACGTTGAAACGAAAATGAGGCTAAATAAAAAAGGTTAAAATGGTCGGAACATGCCAAAATGACCACGAAAGCAAGTCGGGCTGCCTCGGGTCGGGCCGTGCCTTGCACGATGGCCCATTAGTTACTTGTGTAGTTTTTTTTAAGGGAAGTTTTCCCGGATCTACCCGTCGCGTTGGATCGAAATTACCCACGATTGCCACCCAGTCAAATATCTGTGCATTTGATTCACTCTCGTGGGGATTTCTGTTCGAGGTGATGAGGAGGATGGGGTTTCCTCAAGGATGGTTGAATTGGGTAGCAATCGCACTTCGGACCGCAAGCACGCGTGTTCTTGTGAATGGAGTACCTGGGAGAAAGATCTGGCACGCCCGCGGACTCCGGCAGGGCGATCCGCTGTCCCCGCAACTGTTTGTGCTAGCTATGGAGGTATTCACGCTCCTGGTCTGTCGCGCGGTGGAGGCGGGGTGCTGTCGCCAATTGCGAATTGCTCGCCGGCGCAACGGGTGTCGGCTTACGCGGATGATGTGGTAATGTTCGTCAGTCCAAGCGAGTTGGACCTGACGGCTGTCAAGGAGATCCTGCAGAGCTTTGGGCAAGTGACAAGGATATACATCTCGGGTACCCTACCGTGAGGGTACCTGGTGCACGTGATGACTAAAGGCCCAATAGCGAAGAGACAACTCGAAGCCCAGGACGAGAGGCCCAACAAGATGGAGTACCCTCCAAGATTAGACATAGACATAGTCGGTTTATACTTTCCTTATGTGTAAACTAGGTCGGTTACGAACTCCCGAGACCCAGCCTATTTAAAGGCTGGGAGGGGTGCCGATCTAGGGACCAAGCCATACCAGAACCACCAAAGCTCTAGCGAGATCGATACCTCGTCGGAGCCACCTTGTAACCCCATAATCTCACACGATCAATAACAGACAGGCGGGAAGTAGGGTCTTTACCTCCACCCGAGGGGCCTGAACCTGGGTAAATCTTTGCCTCTGCTTTTCAGCCGACGAAACTACCAGTACTACCACGTTCTCTCCCCATAAATCTCAACCCTAGGTCCTTAAACATGGGATTTGATAAGTGTACACCTCGTCAATTGGCGCCGTCTGTGGGAAAGAATAGTGCTGGACTCATGGTTCCTTCGGCTCCATTGGAGAACGGCGACTCGCCGATCGGATCTGCAAACGGCAACTCGCCGGCTACATCAACAAACCAGAACTCGCCTACTCGGGCGACACACGGCAACTCGCCGACGTACTCGACAAACGGCAGCACGCCAGCTTCACCCGCAAAGAGCACATCAGATCTCCTGATGGATTTTGAACCGCACTCACCAGAATTCCAGGAGACCTTCTCCGATCTTGAATCAGGTTTGGGTTTAACCGTTGGTTCGTTCAATTTTTTCGTCAACAAGCTTGGTGTGCAGGACTCGACAGATCCACGTCAACTCACGACCTCCGCACCCGAGGCTCCATCGGTTGCGGCTCCATCGACTGCGTCCACACCATTGTCGATACCCCAAACTTGCTCAACCATCTCAACTCGAGAACTTAACAAGCTCATGGAGGAACTCGAAGGTGAAGAAGCTGAATCAGCATACCGCATAAACAACCCCGAACTCGATCTTCCACTCGAAGCTAGCATCGACTGCGGGATCTCCTTCAGTGACTTCGGCGAGCCCGAAACTCATATCGACAACCACGTCGACTCCGAGATCTGCAACAACCTCGACCCCGAGATTCATAACAGCTTCGCTGACACCGAGATAAGCATGGATGATGAAGGCATCGACTGCGAGATCGGTCCAGATGGACCACTCGATGAGAATATCGACTCATACATGAGCCTTGATGAAGAAATCGAGTCCATGACGGGACTCGAAAACACATACACATACCCTCGGGTGATACCCCAGCAGGTCTACGTGGCCATCGCCGCAGAATCATCGGACGCTGCGGCCAGTCGCAGGCCTACAGAGTTCCCGTGCACAGTCACCATGCCAGACGGAGTCACAACTCTCATAATCACTGCTGAGATGGCAGCAAAAGCAGATAAAGTCATCAAGGATTGCACAATGATGCCAGCAGACGCAACGCGCGAAGAGATGTTGACCTTCCAGTACTTCAACTGGCAGGAATCACTTCGACTGCGGCAAGTCAGAGCGACACTCAAAGAACGCAAAAAGCAAGCTAGCTTATCGAGTGCGCGAAGAAGACAGCTCTCCCTGAGTTACACCGGGCAAGCGGATACAAGACCAAGATCAAGGCTGTCACACCTCTCGCCAGACGAGAGAGCGGCGCTCACCCGCAACTTGGGCAACTCCTTCATGACATATGACGAAGAGGGAGTGCCAGTACCCAAAACAGCTGCGGGTGCTCTCTTCACCGCTGCAGCATACCTAGAAGCAACCAAGCTTCCAGCTGATGATCCTAACGCAAAACTGCATCACCAACAGATCAAATCACTCGCCTTAGCTGCGAAGGCTATACGCCAAATCCCAAACGCTCCAGGAGGGAGTCGAGATCGTGCCCTAGCTAACACGCGTCGGGAAGAGCATAATCACAGTGGTCGCCGCCACCACTCGAAGGAAAGAAGCGGCTCGCGCAGGCGCAGGTCCAGGAGCAGATCACGCAGATCTACAGTAGCGACTCATACTCTGATCGAGAGCCTGAGCCACATGGAGCTCAGTGCTTCACTCGACGCGTACGCGAGACACGGATGCCTAAAGGGTTCAAACTCACATCTGAGCAGCCCAAGTACACGGGAAGACAGGAACCTTCAGGGTGGTTGGAAGATTACAGGCTGGCTGTTGCGTGCCAGCGAGGCACAAACACCACAGCCATGCAATACATACGACTCATGCTCGAGGCACAGCCCGCGACTGGCTCAAAGCTTTACCTCCATCAACATACGACTCGTGGGATCACTTCCGCACGGACTTCATCAAAAACTTCGAGCCTCTATGTGAGCGCCCAAAAACATTCGAGGAGCTTCGAGCCTGCGTTCAACGGTCAGACGAAACGTTGAGGTCATACATCAGACGATGGACTGAGATACGCAACTCAGTCGGAGTAATTTCAGAAGATATGGCCATGGACGCTTTCATAATGGGACTCGCCAGGCGAGACTTCAAAGAAGCACTGGTCGCAAAAAGCCAACCTCTGTGGCTAACCTCTTGATGATGCGACTGAGTGGGCAGACGGAGAAGACATGGCGCGCACACACGCGGTCCTCACCCCGTGACAATCATGAAGCGGCAGTCGAAGCCGCAGAGACTCGTACAGAGATGACCGAAGGCGCAAACGTTCAAAACGTCACTACGACGACGACAGACCCGAATTCATGGCGGCTGGGTTCTCTACACCCCGCAACGACCAAGACAGAAGCGACCGGCGGTCAGAAGATCGACGGGACAGTCGAGATGATCGACGGGACAGTCGAGATGATCGTCGGGACAGTCGAGATCGCGGCCAACGCAGTGATAGCTACAAAGGAAAGACTGGCGCAAGTCACGACCACAATCCGAGCGATCATTCGAAGAAAAGATGGATGCTGATTGCAGATTCCACCTGTACAAGGGGAAGACGGAAAACTGCGCTCCAATCACTCGATGAGAAACTGCAGGGAGTTCGACCAAATGGCGACTGATTACATAAATCTCAGAAAGGCAGCAGCCACACCGCACCTGCTGCGCCCAGCCAAACAATGTGCCTGTTCTGATGGCACCACCTCCACCACCACAGCCTGCCGCAGGCGGAAATCTCGCGGTGCCATACAGCCCGTACCTCGGGTGGACGAACCACAGTACCCTCCGCCCCAAGGGCAGATGTACATGATACAGAAAGGTCGCCCTTCCAACAGGGAGCAAAAACTTCGCACTCGACAAGTAAACATGGCGGTCATGTCACCTCCTGCTGTAACTGAATTTTGAAGGGTCTGAAACTACAATAAGCTTCAGCAGAGAGGACCACCCTCCATCGGTTGTTCGTCCAGGGCACTCTGCTCTGGTACTCGACGCACAAATTGGAGGCTACGCCATGTCCAAGGTCTTCATGGATGGTGGCAGCGGCATAAACATCATCTTCGCAGATACGCTCCGCAAAATGAACAGGTCAGTCGAAAACCTGCCAAGATCTTCAAATACCTTTCACGGTATCGTTCCAGGGAAAGCAATAAGCCCAGAAGGCACCATACAACTCGACGTAACGTTCGGGGACAAGAACCACTTCAGGACAGAATCGATTGAGTTCGAAGTTGTCGACTGGAAGTCACAATACCATGCTATACTTGGACGCCCGACGTTCGCTCGATTCATGGCGGTGCCACACTACGCATACCTCCAGCTAAAGATGCCTGGACCAAAAGGAGTAATCACAGTCAAGGGAACTTCCAAAAGTCTGACTCTTGCGACCGAGAGTTTAGCAAAATCTCTGAGATGTTCGGCATGGAAGCAACACTCGCCGATCTAGCGGTCTCCAACGATCGAACACTTATGCCAGAGCACAAAAGGTGGCAGTCGACAGAGCATTCAATGCCACCAATGACACAAGATCGCATCAGGTGCACCCGACTGACCCGACCAAGACAGTCAATGTCTCGTCGAGTCTGCCTATCGCATAGGAAAGCGCGCTCGTCGAATTCCTCCGTGAGAACTGGGATATATTTGCGTGGTGTCCAGCCGACATGCCAGGTATTCCCAGGGAATTCGCCGAGCACTCTCTCCAATTATTTCCAGATGCTAAACCAGTCAAGCAAACAATGCGCCGCATATCCGGCCCAAAAAGAACTGCAGTCGAAGCCGAAGTCGACAGACTACTCGCAGCAGGTTTCATCAGAGAATCAAGAAATCACAATGGGTGGCCAACCCCGTACTCGTAGAGAAGAAGAACACAGATATCCTTCGGATGTGCGTAGATTTCACAGCACTCAATAAATGCTGTCCAAAGGATCACTTTCCACTACCTCGAATCGACCAGATCGTCGACTCCACCGCCGGGTGCGCTCGCTTGTCCTTCCTGGATGCTTACTCGGGTTACCACCAGATAAGGATGAAGGAAGAGGATGAAGAAAAACGGCGTTCATAACCCCACTCGGGGTCTACTGCTACACAACATGCCTTTGGGCTCAAGAACGCAGGCGCAACCTACCAGCGCATGATGCAAGACTGCCTCAAGAAGCAAATTGGGCGAAACGTCCAGGTCTACGTAGATGACATCGTCATCACCACAAGGGAGGAAAACACACTACTCGATGACTTGCGAGAGACGTTCGCAAACCTCAAACGCTTCCACATCAAGCTCAACCCGAAGAAGTGCACGTTCGGTGCCAGCCGGGCAACTCCTCGGGTATCTAGTCTCAGCTCGAGGAATCGAGGCGGACCCGGAGAAAATACAGGCCATCTTGACGATGCAAAGGCCTTCAAAGCTCCATGACGTGCAAAATTAGCGGGTCGAGTGGCAGCACTCAGTCGATTCATCAGCAAGCTAGGCGAAAAAGCACTCCCGTTCTATCGACTGATGAAGAAAGCAGATAAATTCGAGTGGACAACAGAAGCCGAAGCAGCCTTCACGGACCTCAAGCGAGTCCTCACAAGCCCTCCAATCCTCGTCGCACCAAGGGAACGCGAGCCACTGTACCTATATGTCTCTGCAACTAACAGGGTGGTGAGCACCGTACTGGTAGTCGAACGAAGGAAGGGACACGCCCAAAGCATACAACGTCCAGTCTATTACTTGAGTGAAGTGCTCTCCATATCAAAGCAGCGGTACCCGCACTATCAAAAGCTGGCTACGCCGTGTTCATGTCCTCAAGGAAGCTGACGCATACTTCTCCGAGCACCCGATCACTGTAATCAGCACCTCAGGGATCGGACATCCTCACAAACCCCAACGCAACTGGGCGAGTAGCAAAATGGCTCATCGAGCTAGCACCACGAGACATCAAGTATGAGCACCCGAAGGCCATCAAAGCACAAGTCCTACCCGATTTCACACCGAGTGGATCGAAGCCCAATTGCCTGGTGCGCCAGATTTGTCCAACTCGTGGACTATGTACTTTGATGGCTCCAAGAAACATGAGGGTGCAGGGACAGGTGTCATCCTCATATCACCAAAAGGCGACAAGCTTCGCTATATTCTGCAAATGAGATTCAAGCTACCCTCCAACAACGAGGCTGCATACGAGCCATGATTCATGGCATGCGGATGGCCAAAGCACTTGGGTGCACTCGATTGATGATCTACGGCGACTCGAATCTTGTCGTGCAGCAAACAATGAAAGCCTGCGACGCCATAGCGGACAACATGATTGCCTACCGTGACCTATACAACACACTGGAGGGCAGCTTCGATGGCTGCGAGTTGCGACACATTGGGCGAGAGAGTAATGAAGATGCGGACATGCTAGCCAACCTCGGCTCTACTGGCGCACAAGTTCCACCTGGTGTCTTCCTCGAGCGCATTGAGCACAGATCCATAAAGGAGAAGCGAGCACCTCCTACATCGACTGCACCAGTCGAGAGCAAAGCACCTAGCACAGAGGACCTGCCAATCGAGGTGTTCCTCATCGAGCCAACGTGGACTCAACCTTTTCTCGCATACATACTTCGCGGCGAGGTACCTGAAGACATAACAGATTCACGACGTGTGACTCGACGATCCAAATCGTACACCGTCATCAACGGTGAACTGTACAAGCGCAGCATATCAGGTATGTTCCAACGTTGCATAGCATTTGAAGATGGCCAAGCCATCCTTCGTGATATTCATGCAGGTACCTGTGGGCATCACGCCAGCAGTCGATCACTCGTAGCCAAAGCCTTTCGCGCAGGCTTCTACTGGCCCACAGCACTCAAAGACGCGGAGGACATAGTCAAAAGGTGCATCGGCTGCCAAAAATTCGCCACAAAGCCCACGCACCCGCATCGGCGTTGAAGACAATACCATTGGCCTGGCCTTTCGCCCAGTGGGGGCTCGATATGGGGGCCACTCAAAAAATCCTCCCATGGAGGGCATACTCACCTTCTGGTGGCGGTCGACAAGTTCACCAAGTGGATTGAAGCAGTACCTATCACAAGTTCGACTGCCACTACAGCAGTCAATTTCATAAAATCCATCATATACCGCTTTGGTGTGCCAAGCAGCATCATCACTGACAACGGTACAAACTTCACGGCTGAAGAATTCCGACTTTCTGCAAAGAGCAAGATATCATGCTCAACTATGCATCTGTGGCACACCCGCAGTCCAATGGCCAAGTCGAAAAGGCCAATGGACTCGTGACGAGCGGAATCAAGAAGCGCCTTCTGGTGCCACTCAAAAGGGCCGCGGGTGCTTGGGTCGAAGAACTCCCATCTGTGCTGTGGAGCCTACGCACAACACCCAACGCGTCAACACAATTTACTCCATTTTCATGGTCTATGGTGCAGAGGCAATCCTGCCATCAGATGTAAGTTCAACGCACCAAGAGTCGAAGCATACAATGAAGAAGACACAGAAGAAGCACTCGAAGACGCAGTCGACTTGCTTGAAGAGGCGCGCGACACGGCGCTAGCACGCACAGCTGTTTATCAGCAGGATCTCCGCAACTACCATAGCCGTCGACTGCGTACCAGGTCCTTCGAGGTTGGCGACCTGGTACTTCGACTGAAGCAAAAGAAGGTGCATAAACTCGCTTCTCCATGGGAAGGACCCTTCATCATCACCGAAGTCATTGGAGGAGGAGCATACAGACTGAAGCACGCGAAGACAGGAGAACTCTCGCACAATCCTTGGAACGTAGCGCAGCTGCGCCGTTTCTATGCTTAGATTGCTCAGTCGCACAATGTAATAGGCACATATGTCGGATGGCTGCAGGTTTCAGACGCGCTCTTTTCCTTACCAGGGTACCTAAGGGGACTGGAAGGTTTTTAATGAGGCGGCCTGCAGCCTAACATTCATAAATGGAATAAAGTCAATAATTCCTCATATTTCTCCATACTTACTACTCGCATAACTTATCGGCATAAAGTTGGCCTCACCCGAAGGCTCGGGGGCTGAGCTACCTCAAAGAATGAGCTTCAGCTCCTTTTCAAACATAACACTCCAGCCGCACTCGAATACTCGGGGGCTGGGTCGTATAATTCATACATAAAGGAAAAGGTTGCTCATCCCCACTCGGGGGCTGAGCCTACAGGCATAAGTTGAATCTTCAACTCTCATAAAATTCATAACCTCACCCGAAGGCTCGGGGCTGTGTAGTTTATGCATATATTAAGTGTTTTTCATAAACCCCACTTGAAACACTCGGGGGCTGCATACATATAAACGAACAATGTATAATACTCACAAGTGTTGCGTTTTACACTCGAGGGTCACACCCTATACACTCGGGGGCAGCGTCCGTGCAGTGGATGCTGCGCTGCTCTTTTCCGCCATAGGTGGTGGAGGCATATCCTCATCCGAGGAAACACTGCATCACACATTATAAATACACAAGGTGGCATTATTCATAAAGTGACAAAGCATGTGCACATAATACTTACTCTTCAGTGAGGTCGCATAATCGACCAGGTGCAAGCCCACCTACGCTCGGGCGCGATTTCTTCGGTGGTCGCGGGGGAAGCGAGCGAATTGGAGGAACGTCGAGTGGCTCATTCCTCGACTCCGTCTTGTCTTCCTCCTTTTCCTCCGAGTCAGCAGTATCTTCCTCCTCGCGTGACCGCTTCTGCTTGCCCTGCACCTCAGCGTCGCCCTCATCGGCTTCTGGCGTGTGCGCGGTGGTGAGTGAGGCCATCTCATCATCAGAGTCCACCTCGAGTGGCTCATTGTCCGGCACTGCGCCGCTTTCTGGCAAGGGAGGCATCGACTCATACATTTTGTGTCCCTGCACACATAAACAGCAAAAGAATCAACATCACACATGCATAACATATCAATTGACTTATAATCTCGACTGTTACCTCTAGTAGAGGGTTGCTGGTTTCATAAGGAGGCACAGGCGAGTTCATCTCACAGGGATCTTCATCAGTCAATTTGGTAAGGCTTCTTACCAATTCTCTGCTTCCGCGTCGGACAGCTCGACTGCGCGTGAGCGGGTTGGATCAGAAGCCCCACCGTATGCCCACAGAGCATGGGCTCGGGCTCGGAGGGGTTGCACTCGCCTCTTGGCCATAATGGCTAGCAAGTGGATGCCTGTAACCTCCTGACCAACAGTGGTCTGAAGCTTCAGCACCTTCTCCATCAGAATGTCAGCCTCTTCGGCTTCGACTCCGGTCGGCTGGGCGATCCAGGAGGGTCTCTTCTTCACCAGAGCGTCTGCGTCAAAGGCAGGCAACCCGAATGATTGGGTGCCAATGGTCACATCCTTGATGTAGAACCACTTCTGGCGCCATCCTTGCACAGACTCCAGCAAGTTGATCTTGAAGTACTCGACGTCTGGTCGAGTCTGTACTCCAAAACCACCTGTTCCCTTGACGCTGTGCTGGCGCTTGACGTTGAAAATGCGGCGAAACAACCGAAGTGGGGTGCAACACCCAAGAAGCATTCGCAAAGAACAAAGAAACACGCAATGTGCAGAAGCCCATTGGGCGTAAAATCGTGCAATTGCACTCCATACACGTGCATCATTGCATGAAGAAAATTGTGAACAGGGAAGGAGAATCCCCTGTTCACAAAATCAACAAAGCAGACCCGCTCATTGGGGCCTGGGCGCGGGATTACCTCGGCGCCGGGATGCGAACTTGCGAGGTGTCCTCAAAGATCAGCCCGTCGTTCCGCAGGCCGGTGAGCATCCTCTTGCTACAGGTGGATTTGGTCCAAGCGCCCTTGTCCCTCTTCAAACCGCTGGCAGCGGCTCCAGCGGCGCTGTCCGCCGATGCGTTCGCAGCACTCCTGCCCTTTCGGGTGGTAGGCTTCGTCATCGCGGAGGTGGTTGCAAAAGCTTCGCTAGGAGGCTATGGCGATGCGTAAGGAAGAAGAAGAAGAAGCAGCGGCGGCGGAGAGCAAATGGCAAGTAAAAAGCACTATTTACTCCACCGCACCCTTTTAACCTCAACGCAAAAGAATCCACACCGTGGATGCGAGATCGTGGGCAAAGTAGCACATCCAGCCGTACACGTGACAGCCATGGAGGGCAACCATCGTCAGCCACTCCGCCCACGATGCACGGGAATCTAGGAAACGTCATCATAACCCCGGAGAAATCGTGCCTGAACGGTCAAATCCAGTCCAAACCGCTGCACCGCGGGCCCACAAGACGTGTCACGTCCCATCTATCGCAGCGCAACGCACGCCATCGCGTGTCAGGGAGCGCAGTCGCCATAAAACGTCATCCCTGATGTCATCATATGCGCTTTGTTCAGAAAATCAATCGAGTTCGTCAAGGTGTGAACCAGTCACTCGATTACATGTCGGGTAAGAAAAAAGCAGTATTAAAGCAAAATTGGTCACTCGACCGCTCCTTGGGTTGAGCAGCACAAAGTCATAATGACAGTCGATAGTTTCTTCGACTGAAACATATTACTCCCATCGGGAGCGCATCAAAAATTTCTTCGACTAAAAGTAGATGGGATAAAATGATTTTGAGATTATCCTCCATTGCAAGCAATAAAACACAATCTCGGGGCTACTCCCATCGGGAGCGCTGTCGCGCACCCGATAGAATAACGGCAAATATCAGTCGACAAAGGACACGACTCGTCCAAAACATTTCAAAATATTACAAAAATCATACTCAAAACATTCCCGAGTTGCGTCAGCCGCAAATGCCTCGGATGCTGCATGCATAGTGCAAAGGTAAGACCCGCCGAACTTTCGAGCTGGGCTAAGAACCGTTCCAGCAACGTCAATCCTTAAGCTTTCCATGTCAGCAGACATGATGAAAAATCCCGACGGACGTGTTGGGTAAAGCTCAAAGTTGTACTGCAGATCGACTCAGTAAGACCTCAGCGGCCTAGTCGAATCTGACCAGTTTGTTCCAGATTCGAGTCCGGGGACTCGAGTTTGATTGAAAGCTAGTAAGGTTTTACCCAAATGTGTAGTTAACCAGTCCCGATCCGTCGAGTGAACTTGGCCTGCTAAGCTATTATCCCTTGATCATCATAAGCAAAAAACCACAGTCGATGAAATACTCGACATAGCCAACATGTGCTATTCATACAGGAATTCCAATTATAATATACATAATACAAAGCATATGACGTGCACTAACGAACGAGTCCATGCCCGATTCTTCGAGTCAGACAAGTACTCGGGGGCTACTGACAAGGATATACATCTCGGGTACCCTACCGTGAGGGTACCTGGTGCACGTGATGACTAAAGGCCCAATAGCGAAGAGACAACTCGAAGCCCAGGACGAGAGGCCCAACAAGATGGAGTACCCTCCAAGATTAGACATAGACATAGTCGGTTTATACTTTCCTTATGTGTAAACTAGGTCGGTTACGAACTCCTGAGACCCAGCCTATTTAAAGGCTGGGAGGGGTGCCGATCTAGGGACCAAGCCATACCAGAACCACCAAAGCTCTAGCGAGATCGATACCTCGCCGGAGCCACCTTGTAACCCATAATCTCACACGATCAATAACAGACAGGCAGGAAGTAGGGTCTTTACCTCCACCCGAGGGGCCTGAACCTGGGTAAATCTTTGCCTCTGCTTGTCAGCCGACGAAACTACCAGTACTACCACGTTCTCTCCCCATAAATCTCAACCCTAGGTCCTTAACCATGGGATTTGATGAGTGTACACCTCGTCAGCAAGCATCTGGCCTAGTTGTGAATTACACCAAATCCTCGGCAACTCTCATTCGTGGAGGGGAGCAGGAGCAAGAAATTGCGGGGAGAGCGCTGAATTGCAGGATTCTACCGTTTCCGATCTGCTACCTAGGATTACAGTTAGCTCTACAGCCTCTCACACGGGCGGAGTGGCAACCGATGCTTGATGCCACGATCAATATTGTCCCGGCGTGGCAACGCGGCATGATCGCACGACCAGGACGCTTGGTGCTGGTGAAATCTGTCATGGCGGCAAGGTCAATTCACAACTTGCTTGTCGCGGAGGCACCGGTCTGGCTCATTGAGGAAGCAGAGAAGTGCATGCGCGGCTTTTTTTTGGGCAGCTAAGGACAGAGCAAACGGCGGGCAGTGCCTTGTAGCGTGGAATAGAATCTGCAAGCCGGAGGAGTATGGAGGCCTCGGAGTAAAGGATATGAGATTACATGGACTCGCAATGCGGGTGCGGTGGGAATGGCTTAGGCGCACAGATCCGTCTAGGCCGTGGCAAGGGCTTCCTATGCTGCGCGACACGGATGCTCGAGATGTGTTCGACAGTTTGGTGCGAATCTCACCTGGTGATGGTGCGAAACTTCTGTTCTGGAGAGATAAATGGATCGACGGTCGGAGGGCGGTAGACATTGCGCCGGCTCTGACGGCGATGGTCAGTACTAGGAACCGCAATCACAGAACAGTTAAGCAGGGATTGCAAAATCACCTGTGGATCTCAGATGTGGCAGGAGAAGTGCAGGGCGAAGCCGCGCGGGAATACATCCTCCTGTGGCTGGCGGTGTCTCAAGCGCCGAGGAACGCCGGCGCGGCGGACGAGTTCATCTGGCCTTGGACTCCCACGGGACCTTCTCGGTCAGCTCAACCTACAAGATGCTGATGCAAGGGGGGATCAAATTTCCAATGGCGGATTCGATCTGGCGGAGTAGGGCGACACCGAAGAGCAAGATCTTTACCTGGCTAGCAATCCAACACAGGATCTGGACCTCGGACAGAAAATGCAGGCACGGATTGCGAGCGAACACATCTGCCTGCTTCGTTTGCTTGCAGGAGGAAGACACAGCCGAACACGTCCTTGTTCAGTGCGTCTTCGCGAGGGAAGTGTGGCACCGCTGCTTCCAAGGATTGGAGATGGAAGCGGCGGCGCCTAGAGTGGACCAGACGCTGAGGCAATGGTGGAGCGAGCAGCGGGACAGACAGCAAGACCGGAGGAAGAAGAAAGCAGTCGACAGCCTCATCTGCACGGGGCTGTGGTTTCTGTGGAAGCAGCGCAATGCGAGGGAGCACGGTAACACTCAGCAGCATTTTCAGCCGGCCCGCGTAGCATCGCTTGTGTTGGAGGAAACGAGGATGTTACACGCTGTGCGGCAGATAGCGGAGGGAGGCCCAACTGATAATGTGAGAAGTTAGGTGTGCGTTTTTTCGGGAGTTTTGGAGTATCTCTTTCCCTCTGTGTTCCTTGTACGCAAGAAAAATAAGGATGTAACCTATTTCTACGGTACGCGTTCGCGTACTCTCTAAAAATAAAATAAAATAAATATTCGTGCCCATCCTCCCGATCCCCATCTCGTATCCCCCTCCCTCCCTCCCTCCCACTCGCGAAACTAGGGTTGGGCGCCGCCCTCGCCGCCGGCGAGCTCTCCACCGGAGCACCCCCTGCCTCCGCCCCCGCCGCCCTGGTCCACGGCGACCTCTCGTCCCTGCCCCCGCCCCCGCTGACACCGTCGATGCCACTGCGGTGGCTCCTGCAGAAGGGTAGGTCACTCCCTCCGTCCCCCGTATCTCCTCGCCTCGAGGATTCCATCCCGCTTATTACATGATCTGAATCCTTGGGCGCCCAAATACCTAATGCTCCTCAACGACGAGGGTGCTTCTAGAGCGGATCCTATAGGTGCATAGATTCATAGGGCGATGGTAGTTTTTCAGGCATTGAAACGGGCCATTAGTCTTTTGATGATGGCATATTATCAGTGGTACGGATTTCCGTAGACCATTGTCGTGTGCCAGTGCTGTACGCCTTTAACTGACCCACGTATGCCCCTCGCCTGGCTTTGATGTACTTGTTCTGTAGAAATTATGGGACTGGATGTATGCACGTACTCATGATTCGTGTAAAATCGATTGCTCCCACCATGGTTTTGTAAGGCGTCCTAAGGCGGAGGGGGGGGGGGGGGGGGGGGGGGTTGCCTTAGGGACGCTTTGTAAACCATGGCTCCCACAGATTTCAGGATTTGGGTCGATGGCGCATTGTTGTTTTTAGCCCAAATGGGGGCGTTTGCCATGTCTAGGTATTGGTCTCAGTACTAGTGTCATATCATCCTTAGTCTTGAATTCAACAAGGTGTATATCATGTATTATGTACTGCCGACTGTCGCGTGATAACTCTGCTACGTTTTCTTGAATCAAAGTATTAAGTAGCTCCTGTTGAATGCGAGCTTTGGTTGAGTGCAAACACTTAGTGTTTTTATGGGAAAGAATTAGCTCAATGAACCGAAAGGAACTACACATTGTTTTTCCGTAGTCATGAAGCGGTAAATCTACACAGTTCCTGTAAAGGTGAACTAAAATGACCGCATCATTTTCATATTTAAACTGGATCTCTGTTATGTGTTCAGGCATGTTTATTTTTGTTTGTTTGTTCAGCCATACATATGTTCTGAAATGCTATTCACGCTCCTAAACAACACCTTTGTTTCTAGGTGCTGAGTAAATCACAAGTGTTTATGGACTTCAAGCCAGTAGAGGAATTATCCTGAACTGCTTTTAGAAAGCCTGCTTTGTTACGCGGTGTGTTGGCAGATCAGCGCTTGCCAAAGAAATGCTGATGGATCCTCCTGTTATGCAAGCTGATTGCCAGTTACAGAATGATGTGGAGAAAATACCATCTATTCCTTATTTTAGGAAACATGCCTTATCACATGATAATTATGGGTGGCAAGGCCCTGATGTTCACCTAACAAATGATGCCCATCACCCTGTTGAAGTCAACAATTCTTCTCCAACAGGCACTGATGAGAAATTAGATGGCTCCACTGAAATGTCTTCTGTCAGTTTGGATGGTTTACCTCAGGTGAATTTTTTCGTACCACATAAAGGAAAGAATGGCGAGGATGCTTACTTCAATGATGTAAGATTTCAGTTGAATGTAAGCCCGGAGAATAATGGCTCCTCAGGCGACGATATCAACTGCAATAAACACTGCGTTGGTAAGGAGGATTTACATCATTCTCAGGAAGAGATGTATGCACCTGCCGATAGAGTGACAGGACTTGGGTCATGCCTGTCGAACGGAGATGCCCTACCTTATGAAGGCAAGAAAATGATAGAAGAACAGATCAAACAGAATGCCAATGTTGATGCAGAAAGTAGGGAAGTTGGGACTGACATGATATGTAAGCAAGTTGGGACTGAC
Organism: Poa pratensis; assembly: GCA_947311845.1. Taxonomy (NCBI): domain Eukaryota; kingdom Viridiplantae; phylum Streptophyta; class Magnoliopsida; order Poales; family Poaceae; genus Poa; species Poa pratensis. The sequence continues at coordinate 40,174,291 of CAMZMU010000090.1, forward strand.
ATGGTAAGCAAGGAAGTCAAGACTGATATGGAAGGGTCTCACGGAGTGCAAGGTCTTTCAGGAATAGCAAATGACATTGGGTTGGTATGTAAAAAATCTCAGGAAGAAAATGAGACTTCTGTCTCACCTAAAAACTGTATGGATCTGCTTGTTCATAACAACAGTTGTAATGGTAATACTAATGATACTGGCGGAGAGATGGATACAGAAAATATTGAAGAAGATCATGCTGTCGCAGTTTGGGTGAAGGTATGTTTGTTTATGTTGAGCTGCATGATTGTTATGTGATTTATATATCTTTGCATTTTGAACTACATGATTGTGTCTGTGATTTATATATCTTTGCATTAATGCTGTTGCGACCTTTACATAATTCTGTCTTCTTTCAAGATTTTGTATTTTTAGATGTTATAGCTGGCATTTTTTCCTCTAATTTCCTGTGCAATTAATTAGTACAGAACGTGCACGGCAGGTCACAAGGTTTTCAGTTTATTTAGGAATCTCTATTTGTAGCTATAGTAGCAACTAATACTTAGTAACTAAATTCAGAGACTCTTACTTTCTAAATACTACCAATTTTTTGTTTACATTTAGCAATTGTCAGCCCTGTAGAACCTGGTCTGTACACAATTATAATTGTGTTTCTACAAGGTCTGTTTGTAGTTAGTAGTTACGAGGATTCCTGATGTTGACATTCTATGCCAAACTGTGAACATATTAAATTTGGAAACAGCCCTGGAAACTACACAAAATAGCAAGTGATACATTAGAGACAACTGTGAAATCTTATCGAACAATCGGAGTCTGTGTTTTCATTCTGTTACTTTAAATGTAGTACCATTTCTACTAGATACCTCTATAAACTACACAAAGGCATTTCTTTCTTATCACAGTTTTTATGGCTTTGTCTCAGTTTTGTGATAAGCATTGTCTAAGTTTTGTGACACAAAATTCACATTAAAGTTTCTAAACAGTTATTTTTTGCTCTGTTTACTCCATTTCGTTACTTTACCATTAAGCCAACAATGGGGTTTCCTGTAACTGAAATGACTATGTTGGCTTCGTTATTGCAATAACGGGGTTCTATCTTCTTTGCATGTGAATCGCTTCCGGTATATCTAATGACTTCACCCTGAATTGTCATTTATTTTTTCGTTTGAAAACAGTGGAGAGGAAAATGGCAAACAGGAATTCGATGCTGTAGAGTAGACTATCCTTTGACTACTATCAAGGCAAAACCAACAATTGACAGAAAGAGCTATATCGTTGTTTTCTTCCCACGAACTAGAACTTATTCTTGGGTAGACATGCTACTTGTTCTTCCTATTGATGAATATCCTGTGCCACTTGTGAATGGAACTCATCGCAAATGGCGAAAGCTGGTCAAGGATTTGAGTGTTCCTCAACGATTCATCATGCAGAAACTGGCTATCTCAATGCTAAATCTTGGCGATGAACTTCACACAGAGGTATGCTCTTTCCTTTAAGTATTATTATTGTAGTCATATAGCGTCATTCTTGCTGATGACACCGTTTATATGTTTAATAGGCCATAATTGAGAATGCTCGAAAGGCGACAGCTTGGAAAGAATTTGCTCAGGAAGCATCCTTCTGTAGAGATTATACTGATCTTGGGAAGATGCTTGTCAAACTTCAAAAAGTAATGACTCTATTCCATACCTGTATTAGTTTCTCCTAGCGAGTTTGATGCTTTGTTTATTGAGCCAAGTCTTCAAGCATTTTTCCCTCTCATTTGTACTCCTGTAATGGAAAGATATTACAGAAAAGATATAGCTAACTTTTATGTGTGATGGCCATATGTGTGTCAGGTACCACTGACAGTGATTTGGCTGTATATTTCTATAGACATTTTTGCATGGTAAATAGCTCTGTTTGCTGTTCCTGGCTTAGAGAATAGCTCTGTTTGCAGTTGCACTTGATACCTTGTCTGTTCTATCTTGGAGTGTCGTGAAATGTTGCTATCATGTAATTGCCACAACTATGTCAGGTCTTGAAAATAGCTTTCTGTGCAGCAAAATTAGGCTATTACTTTACAATCTTCATACAAAAAGTTAAATCTCCTTTATGGCTTTATCAGAAATTGATTTGATTGCTCAAGGTGTAAGGACATGCTTGAGTATTTTAGGAGAAGACCTATATGTGGTACATTGATTAAGGTCCAAGGCCTGCTGATCATATAAAAAAGGATATACAAAAATAGTATTTGGCTGCGTTAGGCCAATGCATCCTCCTGTTTATCAGTGCTGTAAAGAATTCTAAGAGCACAGCTGAGCAGTAAGATGTTCATTATGGGCTTATGGCCATCTATGCTTCATCCAACATACAATGCTGATGCTGCAAAAATAACAAAAACATTTTGATTCTTTAATAACATCGTAACAGCCTCATCCTGGCATTCTTGGCATAGTTTCACCTTCGTTGTTTAATTTCAGATGATTCTTCCAGACTACACAAGCTCTCATTGGCTGCAAAGTTCTTCCGACTTGTGGGTCCAGAAGTGTAATATTGCTCATGATGCTGAGACTGTTGAAATCCTAGCTGAGGTAACACCTTTATTTTGGAATGTGTGATCTAATTTGTGTAAATAATCACCAAGCAGTTTTTTAGTCTGTGACTAAGTTTGTGACGAATAGCTGTCCAGTTACTCTCAATCTGACTGTGGCTAGTATTTGTTGCCTACCACGTAGATATCCTGACAACATGTACCTTGTGTGATTAAGTGGATGAAACGGTGCAAGATGGATGCACCCAGTAGGAAGTATTTTCTCATGTACATATTTTTTGAAAGAATAATTCATTTTTATGTAATTGTGTAGAGCTGGGAAATTTTTGTTTGGTTTACTTAATACTTTCTCTTTTCACTATATTGGCATCAGCTTGGCCTACAGACAGACAATAAACACTGAATATGAGACATAGTTAATGAGAAATGACATACAATACCCTAATGAAAGGGTACAACCACTTGACCTGTTCCAAAGCATTAAAATAAGGTTAGAGGCGATACATGGGAGAGAGTGTGTCGACATGTAGAAATTTCCACTCTTCATTAAAATTAAGTAGATCACCACGGCCTGAAGAGGGGATGATAATAAACGAATAGAAGCCTGTAAATTTTCAACTTGTAACTTGAACTTTGTGCGGCATAGAATTTGTCAACGATGCCATTGGATTACGAATCAAACTCTCTAGCCAAAGCTCTAGGTCCCTAATGTGGCTTAACTAATGAAATTGCATCATGCATAATTGTGCATGTAAATTTTTTTCTGCACTTATCTTTTTTTGGCTATACTCCGTATGTATTATTTCCTTTCTTAGTTTTGACGTATTATACCGTTTTTAAAGCTGGTTAAAACTTGGGCGACCTTTCTAATATCATCCTTTTAACGCAGGAACTTAGGCAATCTATTCTTTGGGACAAGGTTGATGAATTGTGGAATGCACCAATGCAGCCTGAATTAGTACCAGAATGGAAAACATGGAAACAAGAAGTCATGAAACAGTTCTTTCCATCACATGCTATAGGTAACACGGGCAACTTTGAAGAAAGCACTAGCTATGATGATCCAGGTATGGATCAACAAACTCGCAGAAAGCGCCCCAAACTTGAAGTACGCCGAGGAGAAACACATTATTCTCACATGGATGATGCTAACTGCAGCAGTCTAAGTCAGGAACCAAACCGTAATAACCTCCCGAGTAGACCTATCACTGATGTAACTATAGAAGCATCGGTATCAACGGATCAGAATAACACTGTCACCTTCCTCAGTAGTTCCGAGCCCCGTGAGATTGCAGAATCAGGCAGCATCAACCCGGCTTTACAGAATGCTAGACATGAGTTTGATTCCTTAAGGAATTCTAGGCAGTGTTCTGCATACATAGAAACAAAGGGAAGGCAGTGTGGCAGGTGGGCAAATGATGGTGATATTTACTGTTGTGTGCATCAAAGTATGCATTTTGTTGACTATTCTTCTAGGGAGGACAAGGCACTCACGTGTGATACTTTAGTGTGCAGTGGTATGACTAATCAGGGTAGACAATGCAAGCATCGAGCCCAGCATGGTTCTGTTTTCTGCAAAAAGCACCGTTCCCAGACAAACCTGGATACAATAAGCTCAGATAATTTATTCAGTTCAGCTGAGGGTCATCATAAGAGGGAAGAGTCACCAAATAAAGGGATGGAAAAGAATTGCAGCTCGAATGCAATAGGTGTCGTAGGCTCAGAAAGGGCCAATGGCTCCCAAGTTTCTGTTCAAGTTAAATTGATCCCGACCATGTCTGAAGAGATTTCAGGTGATAAAGCTCGTGGATTGGAGAGCACTGATTTGCTCTACCCCATGTCAACTTCCATGGCAACAGCTGATTTAGATGCCCACCTTTGCATTGGAATTCTTTCTCATGACGACATTGTTGAATGCCAAGATTATGCTAGGCGTCACACACTTTACTGTGAGAAGCACCTTCCAAAGTTCCTTAAACGTGCCAGGAACGGAAAGAGTCGACTCATCTCTAAAGATGTCTTTATCAATCTGTTGAAATGTTGTGCATCAAGGAAAGAAAAATTATGTTTACATCGAGCATGTGAGTTTCTTTACTGGTTCTTGAGAAACAACATTTCTCGTCAACAGTCTGGTCTTGACAGCGACCAAATGCCCCAGATAGTAGCTGAAGTTTCCAAAGATCCTGATGTTGGAGAATTTTTGCTAAAGTTGATAAGTAGTGAAAGAGAAAAGCTCACAAATCTTTGGGGCTTCGGTGCAAATGAGTCTAAGCAAAGTTTACTTGATAACCAAGAGGGGTCTATGATGGTGCTACAAGAAGGAAGAAGTAGTGCTTCAGCTGGTCTGAAGTGCAAAATATGTTTTCAGGATTTCTCTGATGATCAATGTCTTGGGTTACATTGGACAGAAGTTCACAGAAAGGAGACTCGATGGCTATTCAGAGGGTATTCTTGTGCTGTTTGCATGGACCCATTTACGAACAGAAAAGTTCTTGAAAAGCATGTGCAGGAAAGACATGGTGCTCAATTTCTCCAGTATTCAATTCTCTTCCGGTGCATGTCATGTAACAGCAACTTCTTGAACATGGATCTTTTATGGCAACACATTGTTTCAGATCATGCCCATGAGTTCAGGCTTCTCGATGCCCCTCAACGACCGAAAGGTCAATCTGTAAAAGAATAGAAGGGACAAGTATCAAGCCCCTTTATGATATCCATAACCTTGGGAAGGATGATGGCTCTCAGAAGTTGACATGTAGACTATGTGGATTGAAATTCGATCTACTGCCAGATCTTAGACGCCACCATCAAGTTGCTCATATGGACCAAGGTCCCATTGGCCACATGCCACCAGGGCGTGGGAAGTATCAACTCAACCGTGGTCGACACTACTATTCTGCCTTCAAGAAATCCTTACGGCCGTCAAGTTCATTAAAGAAAAGGAGTAGTTCTGGAATTGAGAAGCATTTTCAAATTTCAAGCTCTGATCTATCTATGTTAACATCACAAATTGTGGAATCTGAAACAGCAAATCTCGGTAAGTTGTTGGATTTCCAATGCTCAGATCTGGCGCAAACTCTGTTTTCAAAGATACAAAAGACAAGACCCCATCCAAGTAATCTTGATATCTTATCTGTGGCCCGCTCTGTATGCTGTAAGACAAGTCTTCTTGCTGCATTGGAAGCTAAATATGGGACAATGCCCGAGAACATATACGTGAAAGCTGCAAAGCTTTGTAGTGACATTGGCATCCAAATCAGTTGGCATCAAGAGGAGTTCATTTGCCCTAAGGGTTGCAAATCTGGATATAGTTCAAACACCTTGCCACCTTTACAGCCTGGCCTAGTTTATATTCCTGTAGTTCCTTCTGTGACGAATCCTCCAGATAATGATGGAACATGGGGCATGGGAGACCACCATTATGTTCTTGATTCACAGGACTTCAGTTGGAAGCTTAAGAATGAGAGGGTTGTTCTTTGTGAAGATGTAAGCTTTGGTAGGGAGAAATTTCCAATTGTCTGTGCCATTGATGTTGATGCAAATGAATTCTTCCGTACGAAACCTGAAGATCTTTTGCAGCACTGCAGTTCTGTGCCATGGCAAGGTTTTCATTACGTCACAGCGCGTTTGATGGATTCATCCCTTGCTGATTCAGAGGTACGTACTCTTGGAAATAAATTATCATCTATAATAAAGGCATATAGGTTCTACAAAAGGGGCTTGGTCTTGGTTCATGTCTATGTAAATTTGCTTAATCTTTCATCAAAGTTTTTCTAATAAATTATGTATCTGCAGAATCGTGTGGTCAGCTGTGCATGTTCTCATTCCCATTGCTCTCCTGCGAAATGCAATCATGCGAACCTCTTTGACAGTGTCCACGAGAACCCAGTGGATATCTATGGTATGCCCATGCAAGGCCGATTTGCATATGATGAAAATAGCAAAATGATTTTGCAGGTAATAATTGTTGGCATTTACACATCTTTCCTCTAGATCTTTTTGACAAGTCTGCAACATTCATGGAATTTGGAACAATGAAAGATATGAAAAAAAATGTGGACTAAACAAGTGAAGGACTGTCCTGAACAATTGAATGTTTTTGTGAGTAAAATTCTTCTTCGGCACATAGTGTGTTGTTGATAGGGTGGTTGATATCAAGAGAAGCAACCAGCAAGTTATCTAATATTTTTTCTTTATGAGTCTAGAAAGGTTTTCGACTGTCCATTATCATGTCTGTTTCATGCACCCTGTACAGGGTCCATCCACAATGAAAGTTTTTCACTGTTTTTAAATGGCAAAGCAGCCTCCCCTGTATCACGTATGGTTGTAGCTGTGTCAGGACCCAAAAGCCTAATTTTGGCCTTCTCCAATGTGAGTTGCACAAACAATACTATACAGGCCCGAACCAGCATTTACTGTTTTTTACATCCATGGTGACAATTTCTGAACCACGAGAGTATATCATCTCATGCCCCTTTTTGAATGTAGAAACTCAATAATAGAATGCAGTAAATGTAAAATGGATGTGCTTTGCCAGACAGGGCATGAGTTCTGAATAATGTGGAGCTGCTCTACATGTCTGTAATTTTTGTACGATGGGGTTCTCCTTTCTCTTATATTTTCTTAAATTTGCAGGAAGGGTATCCGATATACGAGTGCAATTCGTTTTGCACCTGTGAAGCATCCTGTCCAAATAAAGTATCGCAGCAAGGGCTGCCGGCAAAGTTGGAAATCTTCAAAACCGAGAATAAGGTGAATACTCTCATAACCACAATTTGGTTACCCTCAACCCTGCCTGCTTGTAGACCGTTGCTATATTATGATAGAACATGTTGCACAGATCGTGTTGTAACGGTTTCGAGTGCTACTGCAGGGTTGGGCTGTTAGAGCGGCGGAACCTATATCACGGGGCACTTTTGTGTGCGAGTATGTTGGGGAGGTTGGGGAGGATGATGATGCCATGAGAAACATTGAAAGGTTTGCTGATTCTTTCTCACAATTTTCTGTTTAAGCAAAAAATTACTGATGTTTTCACAAGTAACAGAACACAGGCATCATTGAAAATTTTCATGTTTAATTCGATGCCCATTTTATAATTAGAAACTGTAGGGAGGCTCCAACAGTATAAAATTATAAAAAGGGGAATACTTACAATATAGACAGGTGATGTACAAGGGGGCTGGGGGAAGGCAGAAGGGGGAAGACTATTGTACAAGCCAGTCTTTTGAGGAGACGCAATCTCCTTCATCCTAGAATAACAGAAGAATTAGATCCCTTTTTAAAGAGAAAAGACCAAGATGCTAGACTAAGATTCACATTGTCAAAAAGAAACCGTGTTTCCAAATATACCATGCCGCCACGTGGAAGGCCTTCAAAAAGAGAAGGGCTTGCTGAATTGATGCAATTGTCTGGTGCTTGACATTACAACTTATAATTGCTGGGCGAGTTTGAGCTATTGGTTGTTATGTGTTTTCGTGTGTGAGATTTGCATGGTTGGGATTGTATTGTCCTCCCATGTCATGGTCGTTTCCCATACTTGATATATGCTTTGTTTTCAGGGCGTCGCCTAATCGTCGCCTAAACGTCGCCAAGGCGTCCAGTCGCGCTGGAGCCGACGACTGGGAGCGACGCCCAGGAATTTCGAGTTAGGCGCGCGGGAGAGGGTGGAAATCGACCCGTATCGAAGCGAATCGAGCGGGAATCGACCCCTACAGAAGCCAATCGAGCGGGAAGGGAGCGAATCGAGCGGGAGAAGGAGGGAATCCACTACCTTACAAGCGAATCGAGCGGGAGAGAGAGGGAATCGAACCCTGCAGAAGTGAATCGACGCCGTCACCACCAAGCTTCACCGGCGGCGCCGCCAAACTTCTGCGTCGGCTCCAACTCCGTCCTGCCTCGGTCGGCCCTCCCCTGCCCAGGCGCGTGGAGGACGTGGGGAAGGAGGGAGTAATCTCCGGCGCCGTCCATGGCGGGGCTGGGGAGAGGCGGAGCGCGGAGGCCGGCCGGCAGGAGGAGAGTGGGGAGAGGCGGAGCGCGGAGGCCGGCCGGCAGGAGGAGAGTGGGGAGAGGCGGAGCGCGGAGGCCGGCCGGCATCGGGCCGCTCGTCACGGGCGCCGTGCAGCAGGTCATGGACGTGGGGATTGAGATGTGAGTGAGAGAAAGGGGATCGACTCGACTCGACCCTTTCTTTGTCTGTGCCGCTGTGCGTTAATGTGTTTGGTGTGCGGCCTGAGGAAGTGAGCTGTGGGTAGTCTTGGGGATGTGTGTATGCTACTGCTAGTTGTTATTTATGTTCCTAAATCTCCAAATTTGATGCATAATTTCATTTTCCTGTCATATTATTTATTTATTATTATTACGCCCAACGCCCAGTTGTCGCCTAAGCGTCGACATGTCGACATGTCGACTCAACTCTTCGAGCTCGACTCGACTCGACTCGGCGACATGAAAACAAAGGATATATGTAAGAATCACTAAACTGACATCAAAGTTGTTGAGTTTTCAGCGAGGCAAAAAGTGGGTGCAGCTACCTGTTTGACATGGCTTCACATATTGACAACCGAGAAAGAGCTGGGACTTGCCCGTACACGATTGATGCCACAAGATATGGGAATGTGTCCCGCTTTATTAATCATAGGTAACAGCACTATTTCAATGTATTTTAGGAGCATATTGATGATTTTGTGACGCTAATTTGTGTGTTTCTTCTTCATGACAGCTGTTGGCCTAACCTGAGCACCCGTCTAGTCGTGGTGGAGAGCCAGCTGCCTCACGTTGGCTTGTTTGCTAATCTGGATGTAAGCAGCATGTCTGAACGCGAGTATTTCGGATTACATAAATAAACGTGTTGAATTGTGAAACAAAGAAACTCGATAGTTATTTCTAATTGCGTATTATCTCCAGATTGCCGCTGGAGATGAATTGACCTACGACTATGGGCGAAAGCTGCTACCTGGTCCCTGCCATTGCGGAGCTCAGAATTGCCGAGCCCGTGTTTATTGAACTGAATCTGCAGGGTGAGTCCTGAGAACGGTAGCAATTGTTTTTCCTAGAGCTTGGAACAATCTCACTCTTAATTCGAATGCAGGGGCAACCAATAGGCGTTTGTGATACAAGAGTGGCATCATAGCATTAATTTTAGCAGATGATTTGTTAGAAGCAAGCAAGCAAGCCTGAAATTAGATTAGAGGCTGCATTTGTTTTAATTGTTTGTAGGCTGAGTGTCTTTGTAGAATAAGTTGATTCTTCAATTCTTACTGCTCATAAGCGCCATCATCCAGCCAAGTTCAAGCAAGAATTTCGTCGGCGGCGGAGGCTGATGCCCCTTGGGTGGAGTTTTGCTTGTGTTGCATTGCCTCTTTTGACATTGTTGTAGGAAATTTAAGCCAAAAAGGAAAATCACATGTCGAGTCTGTTGTAGCTGGTAATTTTCTTTGTGAAGTTGAATTTGAAGTGCAACAAAGAAGACCGCCAAGGCTGGCATCGTGGCTCTTGTTTGGCTCAACGACTAGGATCGAGCCACCTGGTCAGTGAAGATATATTCATTTGGTCAGACTGAAGTGTTTTGGGGTCCACCTATGTTGGTACTTGGTCCACCCGGTCAGCGGCAGTTCAGACAAACACAATCTTCCGCACATATTGAAAATCAACTCTAATCAGATGGGAAAAAATCTAGAAATTTTTGTTGCTCCTTTGTTGCCTAAAAGAAGGAAAACGAAACCGTCATCCTTGACCTATGGGTTCTTCCTACCGCTAGTTGGTGCCCGGTCTGCATCTTGCTTCCAGTTTCCCCCGTTGCCGGCTGGTGACTGCGCCTCAAGTCCACATGCACCCTTTTTTTGTCCTCCGTGATTGATTTTGAGAGATTTCTAAGACGATTGAAATATGATAACTTCAAATGTAAGGTCGCATATACATTGGCAGGATAAATCATAGATAAATTAAGTTGCTTGCTGCAATCCGTGAGCTAATGCCACCAATATATATTGGGTTGTTTGCTAGCATATTCAATGTTATACATTTTTTTCACGTATAGTCTGCGCAACTTTGACACAAAATATTTAACCTATGTGATTCATAATTTTAGGAACCAAGGATTTACAGAGATCTCTAGAAATTGAGAATTAACAAAACTGAAGTTATAGGCAGGACAATGAACAAATACTAGAACCCTGAAAAATAATACTAGTAAATTCTTCCACAAGTGGCCCATATGTTTGGTTGATATGCATGATCATGAGGAACAAGATGTAGAAAATCAATGGAGGGGGGGAAGAAGATTAGTCTTTTTTTTTTTTTTTGTAAAACACAAGACATGAACAAAGGATATAACATAACGAACTTTTTTTAATCATATTTAATTCACTCAGAAGCCTTATCAGTCAAAGATGATTCCTCGCGTTGTTTGGGTAACCCTCGAATCCTGTTTGAGTAAATGTAGCAGTGAATGCACCAAACTCTTCTCACGTGTTGTTTTTGAGGTTTCAGGCTTCCTGCTTGTAAATGCGGTAGGCATTGGCGATGATATCAACGGGCAAGGCATGTATGATGGAGCTCTTTCCTGTGATGTGACTAACCATATCCTATGTACTAACTCACACCACACTCAACACCACACACACGCACACCCCTAGTACACAAGCTAGACCTACAACTATACACACAGAGCACCCGTGATTTGAGCTTAGACGGTTGTGGCACGATCGCGCGTGGGACAACAACAACAACAACAACAACAACAACGAAGCCTTTTTTCCCCCAAACAAGTTGGGGTAGGCTAGAGTTGAAACCCATAAGATCTCGAAACCAGGTCATGGTTCTGGCACATGGATAGCTAACTTCCACGCAGCCCTATCCATGGCTAGTTCTTTGGTGATATTCCAATCCTTCAGATCTCTCTTAACAGACTCCTCCCATGTCAAGTTTGGCCTACCACGACCCCTCTTAACATTCTCATCCCGCTTTATTCGTCCGGTATGCAATGGCGCTTCCGGAGGCCTACGTTCTATATGACCAAACCATCTTAGACGGTGTTGGACAACCTTCTCTTCAATTGGTGCTACCCCAACTCTCTCACGTATATCATCATTCCTAACCCGATCCTTTCTTGTGTGGCCACATGTCCATCTCAACATGCGCATCTCCGCTACACCTAACTGTTGGATATGTCGTCTCTTGGTCGGCCAACATTCTGCGCCATACAACATCGCAGGTCAAATCGCCGTCCTATAGAACTTGCCTTTTAGCTTTTGTGGCACTTTCCTATCACAGAGGACACCAGAAGCTTGGCGCCATTTCATCCAACCAGCTTTGATTCGATGACTCACATCTTCATCGATATCACCATCCTTCTGGAGCATAGACCCCAAATATCGGAAGGTGTCTTTCTCAGGTACCACCTGTCCATCAAGCCTAACCTCTTCCTCCTCGTGCCTAGTAGTACTGAAACTGCACCTCATGTACTCAGTTTTGGTTCTACTAAGCCTAAAACCTTTCGATTCTAGAGTCCGCCTCCACAGCTCTAACTTTCTATTAACCCCCGCCCGACTATCGTCAATTAGCACCACATCATCCGCAAAGAGCATACACCATGGGATATCTCCTTGTATATCCCCTGTGACCTCATCCATCACCAAAGTAAAGAGATAAAGGCTCAAAGCTGACCCTGGTGCAGTCCTATTTTAATTGGAAAGTCATCGGTGTCGCCATCACTTGTTCGAACACTTGTCACAACATTATCATACATATCCTTAATGAGGGCAATGTACTTTGTTGGGACTTTGTGTTTCTCCAAGGCCCACCACATGACATTCCGTGCTATCTTATCGTACGCCTTCTCCAAGTCAATGAACACCATATGAAGATCCTTCTTCTTCTCCCTGTATCTCTCCATAAGTTGTCGTACCAAGAAGATGGCTTCCATGGTAGACCTCCCAGGCATGAAACCAAATTGATTTTTGGTCACGCTTGTCAATCTTCTTAAACGGTGCTCAATGACTCTCTCCCATAGCTTCATTGTATGGCTCATCAACTTGATTCCACGGTAATTAGTGCAACTTTGAACATCCCCCTTGTTCTTGAAGATTGGCACTAATGTACTCCGCCTCCATTCTTCGGGCATCTTGTTTGACCGAAAAATGAGGTTGAAAAGTTTAGGTAGCCATACTATCGCTATGTCTCCAAGGCCTCTCCACACCTCGATGGGGATACCATCAGGGCCCATTGCCTTGCCTCCTTTCATCCTCTTCAAAGTCTCCCTAACCTCAGCCTCCTGGATACGCCGCACAAAGCGTCGACTGGTATCATCGGAGGAATCGTCTAGCTGAATGGTAGAGCTCTCATTCTCTCCATTGAACAGGTCGTCGAAGTACTCTCGCCATCTACGCTTGATCTCTTCGTCCTTCACGAGGAGTTGATCCGCTCCGTCCTTTATGCATTTGACTTGGTTGACATCCCTCGTCTTCCTTTCTCTCGTCTTCGCCATCTTATAGATGTCTCTTTCGCCTTCCTTCGTGTTTAGACGCTGGTAGAGGTCCTCATACGCCCGACCCCTTGCCTCGCTCACCGCTCGCTTTGCGGCCTTCTTTGCCCCCTTGTATATCTCCATGTTGGTTGCGCTCCTGTCCAGGTATAGGCGTCTGAAACAGTCCTTCTTCTCCTTAATAGCCTTCTGGACCTCAACGTTCCACCACCAGGTATCCTTAGCATCCCTTCTACTTCCCCTGGTCACCCCAAACTCCTCTGATGCAATCTTCCGAATGCAAGTTGTTCCTAGTGAATAGTGCCGCGCGTACTGTTCCTAGTGAACAGTACCGCGAGGTGAGACACCCGGGATTTTCGCTCCCCAAGGATTCGAACCCGGGTGGGTGGGCTGGCCACTGCAAACCCAGCCATCGGGCCACTGGCTCGTTCTCAGGTTATTGACAACCTGAACCCGAGCATGTCTTTGTATCATGTGAGCAATGCATATGGACAACTAATACCACCAATATTGCATTGTTTGCTAGCATCTAGAAATTCATCGTCCAAAGCCAATCTTTCACCATTGAATATTAAACCTGTGTGATTCATAATTTTAGGGGCTACGGTTGCATAAAATCTTAAAAAACTGAGAATTAACAAAATTGATATTATAGGTGGGACCATGAACAAATACTAGAACCCCGAAAAACAATACTGGAAAAGTTCTTCCACCAAATGGCCCATGTGTTGGGTTGATATGTATGATCATCAGGAACAAAATGCAGAAAATCAATGTAGGCGGGAAGGAGATTAGTCGTAGAAGATAAAAATTTTGAAGCACAAGACACGTAGCAAAGGATATAACATACCTAACTTTTTTATTCATATAAGCAGTTCAACACCACCAATTTACAAACTTGTGATGCTTTATTTACAATATACTAGGTCTCATAACACTAAATAATTCACTCAGAAGCATGCTGTCTGGATAACTCTCGGTTCCCATTTGAGTAAATTTAGGAGTGAATACACCAAACTCTTCTCCCCTATTGTTTTTGAGGTTTAGAGCTTCCTGTCTAGAAATGCGTTAGGCATTAGTGATGACATCAACAGGTAAGGCACGTAGGATGGAGCTCTTTCCTGTGATGTGACTAACCATAGAGTTTGGATTGGTCTTGAATGAAATGTACCGGCATCCTTCACACTCCGACTTTATGAGAACAACGTAATGTTGTGGTATGATTAGCAATTGCCCTTGGCGAAGATGGTCATTGAATACTGTCTGACCATGGTTGTTGACGATCTGAACTCGAGCATGCCCTTGTATCATGTGCATGACACTGTGCGCATTGATGTTCCAAAATGGTGAAAGAACTGCATTCTGCAATAACAATTATTGATATGCCATATTATTAACCATATATTATGAAGCCTAAAATATCAAATAATAGGATAGTGTGCTCAAATGTAGCTTCATATATACCTGGTACAGATTTACTCTCATAGCACTCATTTGCACGAGGTTAAGGATAGGGAAATTCTTGCTGTTGAGGCGCGTTATCCTACCCACACGTGGGTTGTATGTGTCAGAACGTTTGGGGTTTGCGATGTTTAGTGTTGACTCCAATGAGCAGAAATTCTTTTCCAAACCATTGAGACTGCCACCCACGGATTGTCCTTCCTTGTACTGGGGCAATTGTCCTTGTTGATATTGAGTCGATTGTCTTTCGTGGTTTTGAGGCAATTGTCCTTGTTGATATTGAGCCGATTGTCCTTTCTATTATTATGTCGATTGTTCTGCCCCATGTTGAATTGGTTGGTTGCCTTGCTGCTCCACCGGTCCTTGTTGGGACAAAATGGGCTTCAAGATTCGAAGCCCTTGGACAAAATGGGCGTCTCTGACGTCGTTCCCCTCTCGAGGCATCGTCGTTGCAGGCCGTGTAACCAAGATCGGTATGTTCCGGGGGAAACCCTAGATCTGGGTCTCCCGGATTGGACGATGACAGCCTTTTCAGGGTCGTTCTCCCTCCTGGGGGCATCGTTTTGGAGCAGCTGCTGGTTGGGACGGGCAAGAGGAGGTGGCGTGTTGAGGCATCTAGCACGTCGACGACGACGAGTCTTGGCGGCGCGGCGCAGCGGAGTCGACGACGACATGCCCGACAAGGTTGATACTTGGTCCCTGTCCTGAAGATGATGGTGGGTTTTGAGGAAGACGGTGGCGGCGACTTCTGTAGCAGGTGCATCGATGCCGCTGAGAGTCGGCTGGACTGGTTGTGCCCCTTGGTCGCTATCGGGCGGCTTGGTGTGGCCTTCGGTTTTTTGATGATGTGCGTTGGTGTGTGTCACCCCCTTCATCCGGGTTGTAGGTGTAGCGAGCTGTCGCTAGTTTGGTGGTTCACTTCGGGTTGATCCTTGTATTCCTCTTGTAAGGTTTGTTTGAATAATTGCGGATGGCTGTGTGCATCACTCGATGCAGAGGCCGGGGATCCGCACCTCCTTTTCTGAAAAAAAACACGAATTATCTCGCCTCTTTGGTTGTTTTGACTCTTCCTTTGTGATGTTTGTTGACTGATACCAAGGGCCTCACTAAGAAGTTGGACATTGAATCCACCGAATATGTTAAGACGAACACAGGGCAAGACATGTACCAGTGAACACTGTTAAGAATACCTAATATCTGAGTTCGTGTCGGTTTGACTTCTGCTAAGAACACTGTTAAGACGAACACTCCAAGATGGCGCATCCAAACTTGCATCAAAACTACACATGCATTATATAAGATCCTTGCAATATCGAGTACATACATCAACTTCATGATGAAAGCTCCGTATCATCATAGCCAGGGCTTAATTAGTGGCTACTTTAGTTACCACTTCTATATAGTACTTATTATTATTACAGTACAATTACCGTTATAATCACTTCACTGTTATTTTGTGCTCACATTCTCATATTCATATTTTTGCTTAATTAACCAGAAGCCCAACCGATGGAAGAAGGTTGTTAGTGCAGGTAATTGATGGGCCGTTGGCGGCACGCCGTGAGCGGTGCCCCGCAGAGGCACTTGTTGTGGAGGTAGCTGTAGCGGTCAAACCTCGCCATGTTGCCGCCGGCGGGCACCTCGCCGCACAGCCTGTTGAAGCTCACGTTGAACTGCTGCAGGTTTGTCAGGTTCGCCACCTGCGTCGGGATGCCGCCACGGATGCCGTTGTGGCTGAGGTCGACGTAGGTGAGGTTCTCCGGGAACTCCACGCCGGAGAGGTCGAAGCGCAGCGCATTGCGGGACACGTCGATGTGCTGGAGCGACGACTTCCCGGCGCCGAAGAGGTGCGTGGCGTCGCCGGTGAGGGCGTTGCGGGAGAGGTCCACGTGCGCGAAGTCGACGGCGGCGAACTCGGCCGGGATGGCGCCGGAGAGGTTGTTGCTGGAGAGCGAAAGGTTGCGGCGCAGGTTGATGCTGGAGAGGTTTCGGAGGTCGGCAAGAGACGCCGGAATGGTACCCGTGAGGGAGTTGTAGGAGAGGTCGAGGAGGCTGAGCGCGGTGAGCGTGCCGATGAAGGAGGGGACCGGGCCGGACACGCCGGTGTAGGAGATGGTGAGCTGCGAGAGGTTGGAGAGCGCGGCGAGAGACTCCGGGATGGCCCCGGAGATGGCCGGGAGGTGGTGGAGGGTGAGGGTCTGGAGGTAGGTGAGGTTGGCGATGGCGTCCGGGATGACGCCGGACATGTTGGCGTCCTGGAAGACGCGGAGGCCGACGACGCGGCCCGTCGCGGCGTCACAGTCGACGTCGTACCAGTCGCAGCATGCAGAGTCGGGCGTCCACGACGCGAAGTGGTACGGGCTTCCCAGGGCGGTGTCGATGGCGACCAGGGCGTCATGGTCGTCTTCATGGCACTGGTCCGCCACCGCCGAGGCGGCAAGGAGCAGGAGGAGGAGGAGAGGGAAGGCGGCCATCTCTTCTTCTTGTGTCAAAGTGAGCTGATATGAGATCACTGGCTTGATTTTACTGAGCTGGTGGCTTGATGAGTGAATTTGCATGATGCTGAGCAGTGTACTTATAGTGTGGTAAAAGTGCAAGTTTGGAGGGGCTGCACTAACCAAGTGGGAGATTAAACATTAGCAAAAGTGCAGCTTAATGGCCAACAGAAACGCATGCCTGCCTGGGCAGCGACCCTTCACTCAGCTTAATTGGGTCAGATATTTTTGAAGCTAATAGGTGCAGGCTAATCGTCTCTTTTTACCGACATGGATAGAAATTAGGACATGGATTATGGGTAGGCATCATTAGCCATTACTACTACACTCGGCTCAGTTAATTGGGTCAGATATTTTTCAAGATACAATCCTCTCTTTTTCACTGACATGGATGGAAATTAGGACATGGATTATGGGTAAGCATCATTAGGCATTAAGATAACATGATATCAACAACGAGGTGGCCTTTCAACTGATGTATGGACAACACAGAAAAATGCAGAGTTTGCCTGCCTTGTCATTCCAACTCATTCAGGAACTCTTTGGATCATGCAATTACCAGAAGGGAATACACAGTTTGTCTCGTCTTTATAACATACTCCCTCCGTTCCAAATTATAAGATGTTCCAAATTATAAGATGTTTTACATATTTTGATATGGACTACAATCATAATGAAATAAGTGAATCGACACATTAAAATATGTCTAGATACATTCAAACCAGAAAAATGCTAAAACATATTATATTTCGGAACGGAGGTAATAGTTCTAAAAACCTGACAGACCGGAGCCTTATCTGATTGCGCCGTAACCATGGACAATCTTCCTCATTCAACGCGATGGTTGGGTCAATTTTCACTCTGAAGGGTGGAATTTCCTGAAACTTATTGTAATATTCTGACATGTCTGTCTTGTCTTCCACTCCCACGATGTTTCTTTTCCCTGAAAGAACTATGTGGCGATTTGGCTCATTGTCTGATGTATTCGCTTGCTTATCTTTTCTTTTTTTCGGTTTGGTAGACATGTCCTTCACATAGAAAACCTGAGCCACCTCACTGGCTAGGACGAATGGTTCGGTGTCGTACCCAAGATTTTTGAGATCCACTGTAGTCATTCCGTACTGCGGGTCTACCTGTACCCCGCCTTTCAGGTTGAACCATTTGCACCATAACAAAGGGAACTTAAAAGAAGGTCTGTAGTCAAGTTCCCATATCTGCTCTATGTAACCATAATATGTTTCCTTTTGCCCATTGTTGTTGGTTGCATCAAAGCAGACACCACTGTTTTGGTTGGTACTCTTTTTATCTTGGTCGGCCGTGTAAAATATATTCCCATTTATCTCGTACCCTTGAAAAGTCAATATAGTCGAAAATGGTGCCTTGGCCAACAAGTATAGTTGTTCTCCAACAGAGGTGTCATTAATGAGACGTGTTTGCAACCAACCGCTGAAATTCTTCACGTGTTCATTCATCCAATCTTTAGGTTGCTCCAGATATTTCAAGCGTAAGATATTCTTGTGTTCCTCGATATACGGAGCCACCAAGCTGGAATTATCTAGAACTGTGTAGTGTGCTTGAGTGAAAGAATGTCCTCTCATACATATTGTTGCTTTCTTTCCTAGCGTGCATTTTCCACGCAGTCTCCCCTCATGGCGCGATTGAGGATGCTTCCTTCTGGCCTAGCACGGTTATGAACGTATTTCTTTAAGATTCCCATGAACCTCTCAAAGGGGAACATGTTGTGTAGAAATACAGGACCGAGAATCTGAATCTCTTCGACTAGGTGAACTATGAGGTGCGTCATAATACTGAAGAAGGATGGTGGGAACACCAACTCGAATCTGACAAAACATTGGACCACATCCTTCTGTAAACTTGGTAGAGTTTCTAGATTGATCACCTTCTGAGAAATTGCATTGAGGAATGCACATAGCTTCACAATGGGTAATCGAACATTGTCCGGCAGAAGCCCCCTCAATGCAACCGGAAGTAATTGTGTCATAATCACGTGGCAGTCATGAGACTTTAGGTTTTAGAACTTTTGCTCTGTCATGTTTATTATTCCCTTTATATTCGACGAGAAGCCAGACGGGACCTTGATACTGCTCAGGACTTCAAAAAAGATCTTCTTCTCTTCTTGGGTAAGAGCGTAGCTGGCAGGACCTTGATACTTCTCTGGATTCAGGTGATTGTCTCGTTCATGCATACGTTGCTGGTCTTGCCGTGATTCCGTTGTATCTTTCGTCTTACCATACACGTCCAAGAAGTTTAGCAGGTTCACGCAAACATTTTTTGTCACGTGCATCACGTCGATTGCAGAGTGAACCTCTAGGATTTTCCAATAGGGTAGCACCCAAAATATAGAGCACTTATTCAACATGGGTACATGTCCGTCAGCGTCATTCGGAACAGATTGTCCGCCACGACTCTTTTCAAAGATTACTTTTAAATTCTTGACCATATCATATATAACATCCCCAGTAGGGCGGGTAGGATGCGTCCGGTGATTTGACTCACCTTTGAAATGGTTGCCTCTCTTTCTTACGGGATGCTGCCTTGGAAGAAATCGACGATGTCCCGGGTACACATTTTTGTTACCTAAATATATACTTTCAGTCTTATCTAAACAGTGCGTGCATGCATTGTATCCCTTGTTTGACTGTCCTGAAATGTTACTAAGAGCAGGCCAATAATTGATGGTTACAAACAACAACACTCGTAGGTCAAATTGCTCCTGTTTGTGCTCATCCCACACACGTACCCCTTCATCGCGTCACAACTGTAAAAGTTTTTCAACTAATGGCCTCAGGTACACATCAATGTCGTTGCCGGGTTGCTTCGGGCCTTGGATGAACACTGGCATCATAATGAACTTCCGCTTCATGCACAACCAAGGAGGAAGGTTATAGATACATAGAGTCACAAGCCAGGTGCTATGACTGGAGCTCTGCTCTCCGAAAGGATTAAAGCCATCTGTACTTAGACCAAATCTTAAGTTCCTTGCGTCATCTGAAAATGTCGGGAACTCTCTGTCTATTTTTCTCCACTGCGACCCATCAGCGGGGTGTCTCAGCATCACGTCTTTCTTACGGTCTTCTTTGTGCCATCGCAACAACTTGGCATGCTCTTTGTTTTGAAACAAAGGTTTCAACCGTGGTATTATAAGAGCATACCACATCACCTTGGCAGGAACCCTCTTCCTGGGGCACGGCTCGCCCTCAACATCACCAGGGTCATCTCGCCTGATCTTATACCGCAATGCATCTCATACCGGGCATGCATTCAAATTCTCGTACTCCTCACCGCGGTAGAGGATGCAGTCATTGATGCATGCATGTATCTTCTGCACCTCTAATCCTAGAGGGCAGACAACCTTCTTTGCTTCGTATGTACTAGAGGGCAATACGTTATCCCCTGGAAATATCTTCTTTATTACTATTTTCAGCAAATTCTCAAATCCCTTGTCAGAAGTACCATTCTCTGCATTCCATTGCAGCAATTCCAGTGTGGTACCCAACTTTTTCTGGTCATCTACGCAATTTGGGTACAACAATTTGTTGTGATCCTCTAACATTCTCTCCAACTTCAACCTCTCGTTTTCACTTCCGCAGTTTATCTTCGCCTCAAGAATGGCCCGACGAAGATCGTCATCGGGCTCATCTATAATGGGCTCTTCTTCAGCTTCGTCTTCCCCCATTGTAGTACCACCGTGTTCAGTGAACATAGGATAGTTGTCATTATCCTCTTCTTCTTCATTGTCTTCCATTATAACCCCTCTTTCTCCGTGCTTGGCCCAACAAATATAGCTGGGCATGAAACCAGACTGAATCAGGTGGATGTGAATGGTTTTTGAGCAAGAATAATCCATAGTATTCTTACATGCACTACATGGACAACAAATAAAACCATTCGCCCGCTTGTTTGCCTCAGCCACATGGAGAAAATGATGCATGCCACTAATGAACTCGGGACTGCGTCGGTCACCGTACATCCATTGCCGGTTCATCTGCATTATATAAGTATATCAAAAACCATTACACTACATCATGAATAGATAAGTGACCAAAATAATTAATATAAGTTCATCACATTAAAAGCAAAAGTAGAGTAGTGACCAAATGTAATACATATTTCTCATAAAACATACAGTGAAACTAACATTCAACTCTCTAAAAAATTTAAATCCAACAACAAATGCGATCAAAATCGCAACTAAGGTAATTACCGAACCAACATCATAATGATATCAAGCCTCTTGACTAATGGCATAATTTCTAATATTTTTAATCTTCAAGCGCATTGCATACATCTTGATCTCGTGAGGATCGACGACGTCGGCAAGCTTGAACTCGTGTTCAGCGACGATGTCGGCAAGCTTGAACTCCAATTTCATCTTCTCTTCTAGGCATTGGAGACGAAGATCTTCACTTCTTTTCAATTTTGCTTTCAAATCATTATTTTCTTTTTCAAATAAATTTAGCATATCGACAAGAGGGTCGGTTGGAATTTCCGGTTCAACTACCTACGAGATAAAAATATGTATGTCAAGTTGGTCGGCATAATTAGTCATAAATCAAAATGAAAGTAATAATTATAAAAGTATACCACATCCGAATCATAGACCGGACGAGGGCCGACGGGGACGGATATCAAAACCATGACACTATACATATAAAAAACAATTTAAGAAAATTATGCAACTAATAACTATGCATAGAAATCATTAAACTAAGTTTTTTTAAAAAATATATAAAAAACAAGAGGCTCATCGAGGTGGTGCCGGTGACGGGACGGCGCGGGCGATCGACGGCGGTGAGGATGGGGGCAACACTAAAACCCACAAATCATACTTTAATTTGAGCTCTAATTGCATATAAAACAAATGAAATCCCTAACTTAGTCATTTCATCAAACACCTAGCTAGCACTAGAAAAATGAAATGAGCTAAACTAGCAACAAAACGAGCTAAAGTAGCAACGCCGGAAGTGCTCACCCTTGGATAGATGGGGCGCCGTCAAGGTTGACAAATGGTGGCAAATAATGGGGACGAACTCGAGCTCGGGAGAGCAAATAGATGAGAAAATGTTGATGAACTCGAGCTCAACAAATGGCCATGGCCGGCTCGGGGGCGGGAGCTGGGAGCTGATATAGGAAATAATTTAGTCCCGGTTCGTATCACGAACCGGGACCAAAGGTCCACCTTCAGTCCCGGTTCGTATCATGAACCGGTACCAAAGAGGGCTCGCGCTGTCCCCACCTCTGCGGCCGCCTGCCGCGACCCTTTAGTGCCGGTTCGTACGAACCGGCACTAAAGGTCCCCTACGAATCGGGACTGGACCTGGCCGGCGCCCTGGGCATTCGAACCGGGACTAGTGCCCCCATTGGTACCGGTTCGTAAGGGAACCGGGACGGAAGGGCCGAACCGATGGCCCTGTTTCCACTAGTGTTTAGCTAGGTTACACTAAATACATAGGCAAATATGAATTCTTATCGCGTTCATTCTGACAACCTAATGCATGCATGGGTATATATAGGACTTCAATACATCTCTAGTCTTCTATAGATCTTTCTATGAAAAAGTTGAGGTCATTGAGGATATGTGCATCATGTCTTTTTAATGATGCCACTGGACTACAAAATCATGCCATTCTATTTTTTTTTTGTGAATAACACCTCAGATCTAATAAGCAGCAGTGGCATACACCCCAAAGAAAACTGAAAATACATCCAGGTCCCTGGGACCCCTAATCCCTACCACCTCCGACGCGGAGCGAGGACGCGCCGCCGCGCCGCTGCCGCCGCTCCCTCCTGGAGCCGGCGTCGCCTTGTAGCCTGCAGTCAGTTTCGTCGCGGCCGGGAAGTCGTCGCTCTCGGCCTCTGCGTGCCCGCACGACGGAGGGGAGGAAGAAGGGAGCACCGCCGCTGCTCCAGAACGAGGCGGCCGGCCCGGAGCCAGCACCTGCAAGAACTCGAGGCCTCCGACGAACCTCGAGCTCGGGGAAGTCACGCGCGCCGCGGGAGAACTCCAAGGAGCGCCACCGCAGGAGGGGGAGCGCGCCGACGCCAAACAACCCACCACCGGCACCACCGCCTCCATAGCGCCGCCGGCCGGGTCCCTACCGAGTCCGACACTATATACACACCGAGAGGAGGGGTTCCCCCACCATCCCGCCGCCGGAGCGGCCGACGGAGGTGGAGGAGCCCGGGGATCTGCGGCGGCGAGGTGGATCGACGGGGCGGTTCCAAAAATCGCCCTCCGGGCACTGCAGACGGAGAGAGGGGATTTGCTTCTCTCATGCCATTCTATTTACATGGTTCGTTTCCGATTCTAGTCACACACATCCACAACCCTGACACTACCATGTCTAGCTGTCAATTCCAAACGATGCTGCACAAACATATGATCACTAGCACACTCGGTTCCAAGCACCACACAAGTACAAACTAGTCCGATTGACGAAAGATTACAGATTTGGCAACATCGGGAACTGAACCCAACAGAATAAGCCGTCCATTACCTTCCACTTCCAAGAGGGCATCACGCACTTCCTCCTCTGAGACACACAATGGCCATCCCAACGCCGTGGCACCACGAAGCGCCGTGCAAGCAGACCTCCCTCGCTGCTGCCGCCATAGCCGAGTTGTTCAGGTACATCTGGATCATGTCATCCTCCATGCTACAGAGCAGAAGGCAGTCAGTGTTAGCATCAAATCCAATCGCCAGTCAGGGGCGGATCCAGGATTTAAACATAGGGGGGGCAAGAAGACAATGATAGCTTAAGATAAGACATATCAACTTTTTTGGCTGGACACATTGTGTATATCAATACAAGAAAAAAGGGACACCTCTATTAACACTACGGGAAACAGTCGAAACGCCGACGGCGGGCCGCCGTCGGCGTAGCAACAATCGCCGTCGTCGTAGGCCTACGCCGACGGCCGCCGTCGGCGTATCGTCGTCGGCGTAGGACGCTGTCGGCGTACGAACAATGCCGTCGGCGTATCCCGCCGTCGGCGTATCTGTGGGACCCACAAAACGGACGTCGAACGTCTCCGTCTGCTCCACCTATACGCCGACGGCAGTGCCGTCGGCCTAGGCTGCCACGTGTGCTGATCTGGTGCGTCTGGGAGGAGTCTTACGCCGACGGCAATGCCGTCGGCGTAGGATGACCATATGGTCCTCCAGCGTCGACGTGGCGCCATCCTGTGCGTCCCCGCAGCATACTACGCCGACGGCAATGACTTGACCATATTTTCAGTTTCTGAAACTTTTTGCTGCTGGTTTCTGGCGCATTTTAAATACAATTAAAATTGCACAAATTATAAAACATCACAGAAACATCAAATAAAACACACATACATATCCAAATGACACAAACATGATTCAAATTCATCCAAGCATTCATACAAACTCCAAACAAGTTCGAATTCACACACGCTACACCCGAACACATCCTACACCTCCCGAGAGCCCGAGGCCGATGATTCCTTGCCTTGGCTCATCTTGGTCAATCACCTGCATTGAGAAAGGATAAACTTTTAAGCATGTTGAAAAATGTAGTAAATAAGAATAAAGACGTAATGCAATTAAGAAGAAGCATGTTGAAAAGTAAATAGTACGCAAAAGGACATAAAAGACCCTCACCCCTAATCATCACTCTCATAGTTAAGTCCTGGGTTGTCATCATCACTATCAACATCACTATCAACATCACTATCACGAGTGTTGTATATTGGAACCTCCTCGCACGGTGGAGGCTCATCATCGTCATCACTATCACTCTGTAACTTGTTGAGCATATCTATATCCTTTAGATTCACCACTACGTCACCACCTGTTTGTGCATTGTCCTCGCGGTCCTCAAGACCTTGTATGCCAAAGTCCCCAAAGGTTTGTTCCTCTTGATAGAAAATCCCCTCGTATGTTTTAGGGTCAATGTTGTTGTAATCGTCTTCGGAGGGCATGGGTAGCTTACCACGTGGCGATACATGGAACACGACTTCCCAACCAATGAGTCCCTCTTTCTTGCATGGGTAGGGCAAATAATAAACTTGAAAGGCTTGGTGAGCCACAACAAAGACATCGGATCCATTGTAGGTGGTTGAAGGCTTAACTTCAACTAACCCAATGGAAGGGGTACTTTTGGTTCCATGCTCAGGGTCGAACCAGTGGCATTTGAACACAACAAGCTTGAGTGATATGTTCGTGTTATTGAACGTCAGCTCATATACGTTCTGTAACCTTCCGTAGTAATCATAATTACCGGCTCCTTTGGTGAAGACCCCGGTATTTATAGTCTTTGCATTAGGCCGACTGTTCTGGTGATGCTCTGTATGGAAGCGGTACCCATTCACATCATACTTCTCATACTTCTCGACTCTACGGTTACAACCTTGGGAGACACATCTCAACTCATCTGACATCACAACGTTGGATCAGCTCCCTACAAGTACAAATTGTTTTGTGCATTAGTAAGAGGGATAATACACGAATTGCAAGGTAGAAGGGACAGGTTTGAAATTACCTTTTCCCTGAACCAAACCGTGAATTTTTTCTTTCCGGGGGCAGGCTCTTTCAAAAGAGTGTCCAACGCGGCTTCATTGGGTCCATCTGATGTTCCCGACCACATTTCATCCGTGAATTGACTAAAAGGAGAAAATACGTATTAGAACGAAATCATGATAGTAGTTGCAAAGTAATTTGTTCCCCATTTTACCTAAGGAAACTGCCCTCTTCTCCCTGCTCGTCGTGGGTCACTTCCTTCATGTTCATAAGCACATAGAGCATTATGCACTCCAGCTCATCATTGGTCAAGTTATACCTTGTTGGGCCACCGCTCTTGCCACCGGGACACTGGAAGAGGACGAGCTTGGGGTCTCGCTTGGGCTCGTCGACATTGTACCGAGAGGCCTGGTTATGCATAGTGGGAACATCATCGGGGTAGTACGTTAGCCTGGCGTCTGCCATCTCCTGAAGGATAGTTGCCTCGGCTATGGATGACTCAATCTTATTTTTGTTTCCACATTTGGTTCGAATATACTTAAACTCTCTCTCAATACAAAACTGCCAACGAAACTGCACCGGTCCACCCAAGAGTACCTCATTCGCAAGATGCACAACAAGATGTGCCATCGGAGTAAAGAAGCCTGGCGGAAATATCGTCTCTAAGTTGCACAGCAACTCCGGCACTAGTTCATGCAGCTTCTGAATAATCAGGGGACATACTTGCTTAGCACAGAGCGTGCGGAAGAAATGGCTCAACTCCGCGAGCACTCGCCAGACACGGTCGGGGAGATACCCTCGAACCATCACCGGTAGCAGCCGCTCAATCCATATATGATAGTCGTGACTCTTGAGCCCGGTGACTTTTGCCGATTGTATATTGACTCCCTTACTTATATTCGAACAATAGCCATCAGGGAACATCACGACGAATTTGAGCCAATGGAATGCCTCAGACCTTTGCATACTATTAAGGCAGAAGTCAGCATGCGGCTTGAACCAGTTCTTTTGACGGCCTTCAGGAGGCTTCATGTGCATTCTCTCCCTATCACAGAGCTTCTTAACATCAACTCTAGCCTTAACATTATCCTTCGACTTCGGGGTAATGTTCAGGATTGTGTGAAAGAGGGACTCTCCAACATTCTTTTCGGTGTGCATCACATCGATGCTATGGGGAAGTTCGAGGTCCTTGTAATATTCGAGTTGCGTCAAGCCTGCCACGTGAGTCCAGTTGTGCGACACACCATATCCCACATATCGTGGGCCTTTTCTCCCAGCAGGCACGAGAGCACTTAGCTCGGCGTCAACAGCTGCACCATCGAAAGTTGGTATCGCTTTTTCTTCACGCTCAACTCTGCCCTTCTTGAAGTTCTTTTTGTCTTCTCTAAACGGATGCCCTCTTTTGAGGAACTTTCGATGTGTGTCAAACGCGGAATACTTCCGTCCCGCCGTTAGCCACATGAACTCAAGTCGGTTCCTGCACACTGGGCATGGCCACTTACCAGCTGTACACCATCCGCAGAATAGGGCGTACCCGGGCATGTCATGCATGGAATTGTGATACCAAACTTTCATCAAGAAGTTTGTCTTCGATGCACGATCATATGTCAACGTCCCGTGGTGCCAAGAGTGGTTCAGATCATCCACAATTGGCTGCATGTACATACTTAAATTCTTCCCCGGATATTCAGGACCTGGAATGATCAGCGAGAGGAACATGGTCTTCTTTTGCATTAGGGCTCCAGGAGGGAGATTGAGCGGAATAACAAACACGGGCCAGCAGCTGTACGCGGTAGTCGACAAACCATATGGATTGAATCCATCGGTTGCTATCGCGATTCTCACGTTTCGAGCATCTGCTGCCTCATCGGGGTGGTTCGCATCAAAGTTCTTCCATGCCGTACCATCAGATGGATGTCCCATCAATTCCCGGTCGTGCTCATCCTTGTATCTCTTCCCCGTTTTGTGCCATTGCATCTGTGTGGCAGACTCTTTGTTCATGTAAAGCCGCTTGATTCTTTGTATGAATGGGAGGTAACGAAGAATCTTAATGGCGACATTTGACTGCGTCTTCGTACCATCGGGTCCTTTTACCACATGATACCTAGAGGCCTTACACAAGATACAGTACTTGTCATTGGCAAACTGTTTCCAAAACAAAAGGCATCCTTTTGGACAACAATCTATCTTCTGATAATCCATGCTGAGATCTCGCAGGATTTTCTTCGTTTCGTACATGCTTTGAGGCAGACAATGCCCTTCAGGCAACAGGTTACCAGTTGTTTGCAGATGCGCTTCAAAGCATGAACGGGTGCTGCCATACTGGAGCTTGTTGGCTAGTGCTTGCGAGATGGCATCGAGCTGAGAAACTTTTGCACCCTCGTACAGAGGCCTCTGAGACGAGGCCATCATAGCAAAGAAGGCCTTCGCGGTTGGCTCTGGGTCCTCCGGTTCACGCGGTTCCTCCGGTTCTGGAGGTTCCTCCGGTTCCTCCTGTGATGGTGGCGAATCTGGCATGTCGCCAGCACGGAGATCATCTAGCCAGTTTCTAATCCCATCATCTTCATTGCCATTGATCCGCTGCCGCATCACCCTGCCACTCTCGCGCTCGTACTCATCAAAGTTGACTGTCGTCACGAAGTTCGGCATATACCCACGAGAGAAGAGGTGTTTAATCATATCATCCTTTCCCTGACGTGTACGAAACTTGCAACGAGGGCAAGGGCACTGTCCACGAGCGCCTGACTCTGAACCCTTACGCGCTAACTCCTTCACTAACAAATGCGTCTTCCATACCCACTCATCTGTTTTGTCAACCAAACTAGTTCGGCCACTGTACATCCACCCATTATCTGCCATCCTCTGCTGCTTTACTGTGAGCCAAATAATAATAACATGAAATTAAATGCATCATATTTTTATTTTCTTGCATGCAATGTCACCATTTTATTACGGCCAAATTTTATCTTTTACAACATGCAAGGGTTCACATACACTTCTAATAGGTAGGGGCCTATCCCGCCCGAGTACGTGTAGATCGAGTCGTGTCCCATGTTCTACCCCGACCCGAGACGGAATTTCGGCAGCACCTCCCCGCTGTTCTTCAGAATACACGTCTCGAGCTTGTCAAGCCGAGAGGGTGTGCATCCGAAGAACAACAGGGAGGTGCTGCCGAAATTCCGTCTCAGGAAGGGGTAGAACGTGGAACACGACCCGATCTACACGTACTCGGACTGTCCAACAGGACAACCCGGAAGTGTTACGGTTATAAATATGCAAAGATGGACAATCCTGCATATTTATAAATTTGTAACCCTTCCGGATGGGATCTGACTCGGGTTACGCGACTGACTTGGTGATCTAGACCAAAATAAACCTATGCAGCAAGAGAGGCGAAAGATTTATACCCTCGAAGCGTGATCGGTGGCCGGAGAAGGCCGAGAGGAAGCTACGTCATCTGAAAAGTACAAACAATCGAAATATATAAGCAAATATCCCTCCATTTTACCTAATAATTAAACATAAAACAGAATAAACCATAGAACGATGTAACCATATTAGCTAAACATAACACATATAGACAAGTAGCACAATAATACATAGGTAGCATGTATGATAAGTCTAGCAGTACAACAGGTAGCAAGATAAGTCTAGTAGTACGACAGGTAGGATGATAGACATCCTAAACTCGACTCGCGCCGGTGTCAGTGACGTCGTCCAAGCGGCCCCAACAAGAGGACAGGCTGCTGCTAGAGTCCTCGCCCTGCTGCTGCGTGCCGGAGGGGCCGGCCTCGCCCTGCCCGCGCTGCTGCCGGCTCTCGCTCAAGACCTGGTACTGGACCGCCATCACCTGGGGATCAAGGAGGAGATCCTTGACCAAGGGGTCATCCTCGCGCTGGTGGCGCGCCCTGAGCAGCCTCTCTGCCTGCCGGTGCTCCCTCTCCTCGGCCTTCGTCGCGATCCTCATGCCATCTGGCGCTAACATGTGCGCCACGCTCCGCTCATCCTCAAAGTTGAGGATCGCTCTCGCCCCAAAGTGCTGGACCGCCGCGCAGTCGTAGGCGCGGGCCGCCTGCCACGGGCACCTGAAAGTACCAAGCTGGATCTTCCTGTGATCCACTGTGATCTGAGCTGCCCAAGTCGGGATCTTCGTGGGTCTCCGGTGAACACCACGAAACTTTCGCTCCGGCTCCGACATGATACTTAGTTAAGTAAAAGCATTTGATACAGGGTTAGTCATATATGAAATGAATATATGAAAAATAATTGTCAACAACATTTTATTTGCTACATTATTTTGCATGTGTTGCGTTATTAATCATTATTATGGTAGCAAAAACTTTGTTACTGGTTATTTCTTTGAAAATGTTCACAATTTAGTAAACCTAACACCAAACCATCCCGCATTAAGATAATAAGACCCATCCAACACTTCCCTAAATACAACATTCTTTTGTACTAAATGAACAATTATTATAACATGGATTTTGATGAACAAAATCTAATTTACAGTGGACAATACTACATTTACAGTGGATAATTTCTACTCCTAAAATCCCTAAAATCCTACTCCTAAAATCCTATAATTTCCAATGGTTTCTACTCCTAAAATCCCTAAAATCCTACTCCTAAAATCCTATAATTTTTAGCACTAAACACCGACACAATCACTAACACAATCCGTGGTGAGCTCAAATCCGTGGTGAGGACAAGGAGAGAGGAGGGGAAGGGAGGGGATGAGGAGGAATAGGGTGTACCGGAGAGGGGAGGGGAGCGGCGGCAATGCGGGATGGCTGGGCCGACGGGG
Source organism: Poa pratensis (assembly GCA_947311845.1). Lineage (NCBI taxonomy): Eukaryota > Viridiplantae > Streptophyta > Magnoliopsida > Poales > Poaceae > Poa > Poa pratensis. The sequence goes on from CAMZMU010000090.1 coordinate 40,204,561, forward strand.
CGACGGCGCTGCTCGACCGGGGCGGCGCTGCTCGACGCGGGGGGTGCGCGGTGGTGCTCGACCGGACCGGATGCGGCGCGGGTGGAGGAGAGGAGAGGCTGGGGTGCGGGTGCGGTCGACGTTGGGCTGGAGGAGAGGAGAGGACGAGGGCGGCGCCGCCGGTGGCCGGAGATCGAGCAGGGGGACGAGGGCGGCGGCGGCGGCGGCGCGGGTGGAGGAGAGGAGCGTGCTGTCTGTGTGTGTGTGTGGGTGGGTGGGTTGGGGACGACCACGCGCGCGGGCCGCGCGTTTTGGTAAGTGGATAAGACTACGCCGACGGCAATGCCGTCGGCGTATCCTTTTTTTTTAGTCAATATATTCCTAATTTAGTCCATATTCCCTAATTTAGTCCATATTCCCTAATTTATTTAAGTTGTACTATACAATAATATTATAATTTTTTAGACCTTTATTATAATATATTGTATTATGTGGTAGGCCCACGCGCAAATTATTCCTGCGCTCCGCTATCCTTTTCCAGCGAAACCCTAGATTTGGGTGGGGCTTGTGAAACCAACTTTTATCAAAATTAATCGAAACAGAGTAGTAGCAACTAAGATAGAACAAAACATAGACAAATGACAACAAACTTGGGTACATAGACGAATAACAACAAACTTGGGTACATAGACGAATAACAACAAACTTGGGTACATAGACGAATGACAACAAACTTGGGTACATAGACGAATGACAACAAACCATTTTGTCCTAACCAATGATGTGGCTCAGGTTAGTCATACTCTTGCCTAGGCCTATAATACTCGTGGGTGTAGTCGTCGTAGTCGCCGTCGTTGTCGTCGCTGTCGTCGGACGGCCGTGATGTAGTCGTTGACGGGGGTTGTCTCCTGGACTGTGATTGAGGGTAGCGCAGGCGGGGGTTATCACCGGCCGTGATGTAGTCCATGACCCTCTTGAGAGTCCGGCCGGCCCACCACAGCCGACGGCCGGCCTCGTTGAAGTTCGAAGGACGCGGGCGGTCCTCCTCGTACCTGGCGAGCGCCTTCTCACGCCTTTCGATGAAGAAGGCGTCCCAAGTTGGGCGATAGTCTGGATGCCAGCGGGAATCCATCCGCTGCTCCGGAGTGAGCTCGAGGTAGTAGTGGTTCGTGATGGCCGCCCGGCGCGCCAAACCTTGAGGGACAGGAGGGACTGGCACGCCTCCGGTGCTCAGCCTCCAGCCGGTGGGGACGTCGTAGCCGGGTGGGCAGGGGTAGTTCGAGGCGCAAAGCGCCTCCGCCTCCGAGTAGGTTAGAGTGGGTACGGTGGAAGCCATGGGAGAGTGATGAGGGATCAATGATGGATGTGAAGTGTACTCCTGCCTCTCTTATAGACCCGCCTCTCCGAGTGACTCCCTCCAGCTAGCCAATCAGGAACAAGTACGCGGATCGTGTGTTTCCTTCGAGAGCTAGGGAGCCGTTGGATCAAGCGAAAGAAACACACCGCTGATCCAACGGCTCACAAGCGCTGGGAGGAAGCACACGATCCGTGTGCTTCTTCCTGATTGGGCATACTACAGGTCACAAGCACTGAAAAGAAACACGAGGTGCTGATCCAACGGCTCACAAGCGCTCGAAAGAAACACACCGCTGATCCAATGGCTCACAAGCGCTCGAAGGAAACACATGATCCGTGTGCTTCTTCCTGATTGGGCATACTACATGCACTGGAATCTTGTGTTGATTTCGGGTAGACTTTGGTTTCTCATGTTCCTATGGCCTAACATAACACAACCAAGCAAAAAAGTCCACTGGGCTACCCCCTTTCGACGCACGTCTATGGGGGTAGACGGAAACGTTAGGGTTTTTCCAGCGGATTCAGGGTTTCACCGAAGCGGGGCCCCAGAGCATCGGAACCCCACCCAAACCTAGGTTGTGACATACCATATGTATACAAGTGTGTTGTGTATTGTAAATGTGCAAGAATCTACTCCTACGTGTGACCGACATCACCGGCTTCACTTTCTCTCTAGTGAGTTTCTGCACTTAGAGGTGAAACTCCCCTTTCGGGCGAACCGGATGGAATCGTGTGTCGATTTGGGGTAGACTTTGGTTTCTCATGTTCTTATGGCCTAACATAACACAACCAAGCAAAAAAGTCCACTGGGCTACCCCCTTTCGACGCACGTCTATGGGGGTAGACGGAAACGTTAGGGTTTTTCCAGCGGATTCAGGGTTTCACCGAAGCGGGGCCCCGGAGCGTCGGAACCCCACCAAAACCTAGGTTGTGACATACCATATGTATACAAGTGTGTTGTGTGTTGTAAATGTGCAAGAATCTACTCCTACGTGTGACCGACATCACCGGCTTCACTTTCTCTCTAGTGATTTTCTGCACTTAGAGGTGAAAACTCCCCTTTCGGGCGAACCGGATGGAATCGTGTGTCGATTTGGGGTAGACTTTGGTTTCTCATGTTCCTATGGCCTAACATAACACAACCAAGCAAAAAAGTCCACTGGGCTACCCCCTTTCGACGCACGTCTATGGGGGTAGACGGAAACGTTAGGGTTTTTCCAGCGGATTCAGGGTTTCACCGAAGCGGGGCCCCGGAGCGTCGGAACCCCACCCAAACCTAGGTTGTGACATACCATATGTATACAAGTGTGTTGTGTGTTGTAAATGTGCAAGAATCTACTCCTAGGTGTGACCGACATCACCGGCTTCACTTTATCTCTAGTGAGTTTCTGCACTTAGAGGTGAAAACTCCCCTTTCGGGCGAACCGGATGGAATCGTGTGTCGATTTGGGGTAGACTTTGGTTTCTCATGTTCCTATGGCCTAACATAACACAACCAAGCAAAAAAGTCCACTGGGCTACCCCCTTTCGACGCACGTCTATGGGGGTAGACGGAAACGTTAGGGTTTTTCCAGCGGATTCAGGGTTTCACCGAAGCGGGGCCCCGGAGCGTCGGAACCCCACCCAAACCTAGGTTGTGACATACCATATGTATACAAGTGTGTTGTGTGTTGTAAATGTGTAAGAATCTACTCCTACGTGTGACGACATCACCGGCTTCACTTTCTCTCTAGTGAGTTTCTGCACTTAGAGGTGAACACTCCCCTTTCGGGCGAACCGGATGGAATCGTGTGTCGATTTGGGGTAGACTTTGGTTTCTCATGTTCCTATGGCCTAACATAACACAACCAAGCAAAAAAGTCCACTGGGCTACCCCCTTTCGACGCACGTCTATGGGGGTAGACGGAAACGTTAGGGTTTTTCCAGCGGATTCAGGGTTTCACCGAAGCGGGGCCCCAGAGCGTCGGAACCCCACCCAAACCTAGGTTGTGACATACCATATGTATACAAGTGTGTTGTGTGTTGTAAATGTGCAAGAATCTACTCCTACGTGTGACCGACATCACCGGCTTCACTTTCTCTCTAGTGAGTTTCTGCACTTAGAGGTGAAAACTCCCCTTTCGGGCGAACCGGATGGAATCGTGTGTCGATTTGGGGTAGACTTTGGTTTCTCATGTTCCTATGGCCTAACATAACACAACCAAGCAAAAAAGTCCACTGGGCTACCCCTTTCGACGCACGTCTATGGGGGTAGACGGAAACGTTAGGGTTTTTCCAGCGGATTCAGGGTTTCACCGAAGCGGGGCCCCGGAGCGTCGGAACCCCACCAAAACCTAGGTTGTGACATACCATATGTATACAAGTGTGTTGTGTGTTGTAAATGTGCAAGAATCTACTCCTACGTGTGACCGACATCACCGGCTTCACTTTCTCTCTAGTGAGTTTCTGCACTTAGAGGTGAAAACTCCCCTTTCGGCGAACCGGATGGAATCGTGTGTCGATTTGGGGTAGACTTTGGTTTCTCATGTTCCTATGGCCTAACATAACACAACCAAGCAAAAATGTCCACTGGGCTACCCCCTTTCGACGCACGTCTATGGGGGTAGACGGAAACGTTAGGGTTTTTCCAGCGGATTCAGGGTTTCACCGAAGCGGGGCCCCGGAGCGTCGGAACCCCACCAAAACCTAGGTTGTGACATACCATATGTATACAAGTGTGTTGTGTGTTGTAAATGTGCAAGAATCTACTCCTACGTGTGACCGACATCACCGGCTTCACTTTCTCTCTAGTGAGTTTCTGCACTTAGAGGTGAAAACTCCCCTTTCGGGCGAACCGGATGGAATCGTGTGTCGATTTGGGGTAGACTTTGGTTTCTCATGTTCCTATGGCCTAACATAACACAACCAAGCAAAAAAGTCCACTGGGCTACCCCTTTCGACGCACGTCTATGGGGGTAGACAGAAACGTTAGGGTTTTTCCAGCGGATTCAGGGTTTCACCGAAGCGGGGCCCCGGAGCGTCGGAACCCCACCCAAACCTAGGTTGTGACATACCATATGTATACAATTGTGTTGTGTGTGTAAATGTGCAAGAATCTACTCCTACGTGTGACCGACATCAGCGGCTTCACTTTCTCTCTAGTGAGTTTCTGCACTTAGAGGTGAAAACTCCCCTTTCGGGCGAACCGGATGGAATCGTGTGTCGATTTGGGGTAGACTTTGGTTTCTCATGTTCCTATGGCCTAACATAACACAACCAAGCAAAAAAGTCCACTGGGCTACCCCCTTTCGACGCACGTCTATGGGGGTAGACGGAAACGTTAGGGTTTTTCCAGCGGATTCAGGGTTTCACCGAAGCGGGGCCCTGGAGCGTCGGAACCCCACCCAAACCTAGGTTGTGACATACCATATGTATACAAGTGTGTTGTGTGTTGTAAATGTGCAAGAATCTACTCCTACGTGTGACCGACATCACCGGCTTCACTTTCTCTCTAGTGAGTTTCTGCACTTAGAGGTGAAAACTCCCCTTTCGGGCGAACCGGATGGAATCGTGTGTCGATTTGGGGTAGACTTTGGTTTCTCATGTTCCTATGGCCTAACATAACACAACCAAGCAAAAAAGTCCACTGGGCTACCCCTTTCGACGCACGTCTATGGGGGTAGACGGAAACGTTAGGGTTTTTCCAGCGGATTCAGGGTTTCACCGAAGCGGGGCCCCGGAGCGTCGGAACCCCACCCAAACCTAGGTTGTGACATACCATATATATACAAGTGTGTTGTGTGTTGTAAATGTGCAAGAATCTACTCCTACGTGTGACCGACATCACCGGCTTCACTTTCTCTCTAGTGAGTTTCTGCACTTAGAGGTGAAAACTCCCCTTTCGGGCGAACCGGATGGAATCGTGTGTCGATTTGGGGTAGACTTTGGTTTCTCATGTTCCTATGGCCTAACATAACACAACCAAGCAAAAAAGTCCACTGGGCTACCCCCTTTCGACGCACGTCTATGGGGGTAGACGGAAACGTTAGGGTTTTTCCAGCGGATTCAGGGTTTCACCGAAGCGGGGCCCCGGAGCGTCGGAACCCCACCAAAACCTAGGTTGTGACATACCATATGTATACAAGTGTGTTGTGTGTTGTAAATGTGCAAGAATCTACTCCTACGTGTGACCGACATCACCGGCTTCACTTTCTCTCTAGTGAGTTTCTGCACTTAGAGGTGAAAACTCCCCTTTCGGGCGAACCGGATGGAATCGTGTGTCGATTTGGGGTAGACTTTGGTTTCTCATGTTCCTATGGCCTAACATAACACAACCAAGCAAAAATGTCCACTGGGCTACCCCCTTTCGACGCACGTCTATGGGGGTAGACGGAAACGTTAGGGTTTTTCCAGCGGATTCAGGGTTTCACCGAAGCGGGGCCCCGGAGCGTCGGAACCCCCCAAACCTAGGTTGTGACATACCATATGTATACAAGTGTGTTGTGTGTTGTAAATGTGCAAGAATCTACTCCTACGTGTGACCGACATCACCGGCTTCACTTTCTCTCTAGTGAGTTTCTGCACTTAGAGGTGAAAACTCCCCTTTCGGGCGAACCGGATGGAATCGTGTGTCGATTTGGGGTAGACTTTGGTTTCTCATGTTCCTATGGCCTAACATAACACAACCAAGCAAAAAAGTCCACTGGGCTACCCCCTTTCGACGCACGTCTATGGGGGTAGACAGAAACGTTAGGGTTTTTCCAGCGGATTCAGGGTTTCACCGAAGCGGGGCCCCGGAGCGTCGGAACCCCACCCAAACCTAGGTTGTGACATACCATATGTATACAATTGTGTTGTGTGTGGTAAATGTGCAAGAATCTACTCCTACGTGTGACCGACATCAGCGGCTTCACTTTCTCTCTAGTGAGTTTCTGCACTTAGAGGTGAAAACTCCCCTTTCGGGCGAACCGGATGGAATCGTGTGTCGATTTGGGGTAGACTTTGGTTTCTCATGTTCCTATGGCCTAACATAACACAACCAAGCAAAAAAGTCCACTGGGCTACCCCCTTTCGACGCACGTCTATGGGGGTAGACGGAAACGTTAGGGTTTTTCCAGCGGATTCAGGGTTTCACCGAAGCGGGGCCCTGGAGCGTCGGAACCCCACCCAAACCTAGGTTGTGACATACCATATGTATACAAGTGTGTTGTGTGTTGTAAATGTGCAAGAATCTACTCCTACGTGTGACCGACATCACCGGCTTCACTTTCTCTCTAGTGAGTTTCTGCACTTAGAGGTGAAAACTCCCCTTTCGGGCGAACCGGATGGAATCGTGTGTCGATTTGGGGTAGACTTTGGTTTCTCATGTTCCTATGGCCTAACATAACACAACCAAGCAAAAAAGTCCACTGGGCTACCCCCTTTCGACGCACGTCTATGGGGGTAGACGGAAACGTTAGGGTTTTTCCAGCGGATTCAGGGTTTCACCGAAGCGGGGCCCCGGAGCGTCGGAACCCCACCCAAACCTAGGTTGTGACATACCATATATATACAAGTGTGTTGTGTGTTGTAAATGTGCAAGAATCTACTCCTACGTGTGACCGACATCACCGGCTTCACTTTCTCTCTAGTGAGTTTCTGCACTTAGAGGTGAAAACTCCCCTTTCGGGCGAACCGGATGGAATCGTGTGTCGATTTGGGGTAGACTTTGGTTTCTCATGTTCCTATGGCCTAACATAACACAACCAAGCAAAAAAGTCCACTGGGCTACCCCCTTTCGACGCACGTCTATGGGGGTAGACGGAAACGTTAGGGTTTTTCCAGCGGATTCAGGGTTTCACCGAAGCGGGGCCCCGGAGCGTCGGAACCCCACCAAACCTAGGTTGTGACATACCATATGTATACAAGTGTGTTGTGTGTTGTAAATGTGCAAGAATCTACTCCTACGTGTGACCGACATCACCGGCTTCACTATCTCTCTAGTGAGTTTCTGCACTTAGAGGTGAAAACTCCCCTTTCGGGCGAACCGGATGGAATCGTGTGTCGATTTGGGGTAGACTTTGGTTTCTCATGTTCCTATGGCCTAACATAATACAACCAAGCAAAAAAGTCCACTGGGCTACCCCCTTTCGACGCACGTCTATGGGGGTAGACGGAAACGTTAGGGTTTTTCCAGCGGATTCAGGGTTTCACCGAAGCGGGGCCCGGAGCGTCGGAACCCCACCCAAACCTAGGTTGTGACATACCATATGTATACAGTGTGTTGTGTGTTGTAAATGTGCAAGAATCTACTCCTACGTGTGACCGACATCACCGGCTTCACTTTCTCTCTAGTGAGTTTCTGCACTTAGAGGTGAAAACTCCCCTTTCGGGCGAAACGGATGGAATCGTGTGTCGATTTGGGGTAGACTTTGGTTTCTCATGTTCCTATGGCCTAACATAACACAACCAAGCAAAAAAGTCCACTGGGCTACCCCCTTTCGACGCACGTCTATGGGGGTAGACGGAAACGTTAGGGTTTTTCCAGCGGATTCAGGGTTTCACCGAAGCGGGGCCCTGGAGCGTCGGAACCCCACCCAAACCTAGGTTGTGACATACCATATGTATACAAGTGTGTTGTGTGTTGTAAATGTGCAAGAATCTACTCCTACGTGTGACCGACATCACCGGCTTCACTTTCTCTCTAGTGAGTTTCTGCACTTAGAGGTGAAAACTCCCCTTTCGGGCGAACCGGATGGAATCGTGTGTCGATTTGGGGTAGACTTTGGTTTCTCATGTTCCTATGGCCTAACATAACACAACCAAGCAAAAAAGTCCACTGGGCTACCCCCTTTCGACGCACGTCTATGGGGGTAGACGGAAACGTTAGGGTTTTTCCAGCGGATTCAGGGTTTCACCGAAGCGGGGCCCCGGAGCGTCGGAACCCCACCCAAACCTAGGTTGTGACATACCATATGTATACAAGTGTGTTGTGTGTTGTAAATGTGCAAGAATCTACTCCTACGTGTGACCGACATCACCGGCTTCACTTTCTCTCTAGTGAGTTTCTGCACTTAGAGGTGAAAACTCCCCTTTCGGGCGAACCGGATGGAATCGTGTGTCGATTTGGGGTAGACTTTGGTTTCTCATGTTCCTATGGCCTAACATACACAACCAAGCAAAAATGTCCACTGGGCTACCCCCTTTCGACGCACGTCTATGGGGGTAGACGGAAACGTTAGGGTTTTTCCAGCGGATTCAGGGTTTCACCGAAGCGGGGCCCCGGAGCGTCGGAACCCCACCCAAACCTAGGTTGTGACATACCATATGTATACAAGTGTGTTGTGTGTTGTAAATGTGCAAGAATCTACTCCTACGTGTGACCGACATCACCGGCTTCACTTTCTCTCTAGTGAGTTTCTGCACTTAGAGGTGAAAACTCCCCTTTCGGCGAACGGATGGAATCGTGTGTCGATTTGGGGTAGACTTTGGTTTCTCATGTTCCTATGGCCTAACATAACACAACCAAGCAAAAAAGTCCACTGGGCTACCCCCTTTCGACGCACGTCTATGGGGGTAGAGGAAACGTTAGGGTTTTTCCAGCGGATTCAGGGTTTCACCGAAGCGGGGCCACGGAGCGTCGGAACCCCACCCAAACCTAGGTTGTGACATACCATATGTATACAAGTGTGTTGTGTGGTAAATGCGCAAGAATCTACTCCTACGTGTGACCGACATCAGCGGCTTCACTTTCTCTCTAGTGAGTTTCTGCACTTAGAGGTGAAAACTCCCCTTTCGGGCGAACCGGATGGAATCGTGTGTCGATTTGGGGTAGACTTTGGTTTCTCATGTTCCTATGGCCTAACATAACACAACCAAGCAAAAAAGTCCACTGGGCTACCCCCTTTCGACGCACGTCTATGGGGGTAGACGGAAACGTTAGGGTTTTTCAGCGGATTCAGGGTTTCACCGAAGCGGGGCCCCGGAGCGTCGGAACCCCACCCAAACCTAGGTTGTGACATACCATATGTATACAAGTGTGTTGTGTGTAAATGTGCAAGAATCTACTCCTACGTGTGACCGACATCAGCGGCTTCACTTTCTCTCTAGTGAGTTTCTGCACTTAGAGGTGAAAACTCCCTTTCGGGCGAACCGGATGGAATCGTGTGTCGATTTGGGGTAGACTTTGGTTTCTCATGTTCCTATGGCCTAACATAACACAACCAAGCAAAAAAGTCCACTGGGCTACCCCTTTCGACGCACGTCTATGGGGGTAGACGGAAACGTTAGGGTTTTCCAGCGGATTCAGGGTTTCACCGAAGCGGGGCCCTGGAGCGTCGGAACCCCACCCAAACCTAGGTTGTGACATACCATATGTATACAAGTGTGTTGTGTGTTGTAAATGTGCAAGAATCTACTCCTACGTGTGACCGACATCACCGGCTTCACTTTCTCTCTAGTGAGTTTCTGCACTTAGAGGTGAAAACTCCCCTTTCGGGCGAACCGGATGGAATCGTGTGTCGATTTGGGGTAGACTTTGGTTTCTCATGTTCCTATGGCCTAACATAACACAACCAAGCAAAAAAGTCCACTGGGCTACCCCTTTCGACGCACGTCTATGGGGGTAGACGGAAACGTTAGGGTTTTTCCAGCGGATTCAGGGTTTCACCGAAGCGGGGCCCGGAGCGTCGGAACCCCACCCAAACCTAGGTTGTGACATACCATATATATACAAGTGTGTTGTGTGTTGTAAATGTGCAAGAATCTACTCCTACGTGTGACGACATCACCGGCTTCACTTTCTCTCTAGTGAGTTTCTGCACTTAGAGGTGAAAACTCCCCTTTCGGGCGAACCGGATGGAATCGTGTGTCGATTTGGGGTAGACTTTGGTTTCTCATGTTCCTATGGCCTAACATAACACAACCAAGCAAAAAAGTCCACTGGGCTACCCCTTTCGACGCACGTCTATGGGGGTAGACGGAAACGTTAGGGTTTTTCCAGCGGATTCAGGGTTTCACCGAAGCGGGGCCCCGGAGCGTCGGAACCCACCCAAACCTAGGTTGTGACATACCATATGTATACAAGTGTGTTGTGTGTTGTAAATGTGCAAGAATCTACTCCTACGTGTGACCGACATCACCGGCTTCACTTTCTCTCTAGTGAGTTTCTGCACTTAGAGGTGAAAACTCCCCTTTCGGCGAACCGGATGGAATCGTGTGTCGATTTGGGGTAGACTTTGGTTTCTCATGTTCCTATGGCCTAACATAACACAACAAGCAAAAAAGTCCACTGGGCTACCCCTTTCGACGCACGTCTATGGGGGTAGACGGAAACGTTAGGGTTTTTCCAGCGGATTCAGGGTTTCACCGAAGCGGGGCCGGAGCGTCGGAACCCACCCAAACCTAGGTTGTGACATACCATATGTATACAAGTGTGTTGTGTGTTGTAAATGTGCAAGAATCTACTCCTACGTGTGACCGACATCACCGGCTTCACTTTCTCTCTAGTGAGTTTCTGCACTTAGAGGTGAAAACTCCCCTTTCGGGCGAACCGGATGGAATCGTGTGTCGATTTGGGGTAGACTTTGGTTTCTCATGTTCCTATGGCCTAACATAACACAACCAAGCAAAAAAGTCCACTGGGCTACCCCTTTCGACGCACGTCTATGGGGGTAGACGGAAACGTTAGGGTTTTTCCAGCGGATTCAGGGTTTCACCGAAGCGGGGCCCCGGAGCGTCGGAACCCCACCCAAACCTAGGTTGTGACATACCATATATACAAGTGTGTTGTGTGTTGTAAATGTGCAAGAATCTACTCCTACGTGTGACCGACATCACCGGCTTCACTTTCTCTCTAGTGAGTTTCTGCACTTAGAGGTGAAAACTCCCCTTTGGGCGAACCGGATGGAATCGTGTGTCGATTTGGGGTAGACTTTGGTTTCTCATGTTCCTATGGCCTAACATAACACAACCAAGCAAAAAAGTCCACTGGGCTACCCCTTTCGACGCACGTCTATGGGGGTAGACGGAAACGTTAGGGTTTTTCCAGCGGATTCAGGGTTTCACCGAAGCGGGGCCCCGGAGCGTCGGAACCCCACCAAAACCTAGGTTGTGACATACCATAGTATACAAGTGTGTTGTGTGTTGTAAATGTGCAAGAATCTACTCCTACGTGTGACCGACATCACCGGCTTCACTTTCTCTCTAGTGAGTTTCTGCACTTAGAGGTGAAAACTCCCCTTTCGGGCGAACCGGATGGAATCGTGTGTCGATTTGGGGTAGACTTTGGTTTCTCATGTTCCTATGGCCTAACATAACACAACCAAGCAAAAAAGTCCACTGGGCTACCCCTTTCGACGCACGTCTATGGGGGTAGACGGAAACGTTAGGGTTTTTCCAGCGGATTCAGGGTTTCACCGAAGCGGGGCCCCGGAGCGTCGGAACCCCACCCAAACCTAGGTTGTGACATACCATATGTATAAAGTGTGTTGTGTGTTGTAAATGTGCAAGAATCTACTCCTACGTGTGACCGACATCACCGGCTTCACTTTCTCTCTAGTGAGTTTCTGCACTTAGAGGTGAAAACTCCCCTTTCGGCGAAACGGATGGAATCGTGTGTCGATTTGGGGTAGACTTTGGTTTCTCATGTTCCTATGGCCTAACATAACACAACCAAGCAAAAAAGTCCACTGGGCTACCCCCTTTCGACGCACGTCTATGGGGGTAGACGGAAACGTTAGGGTTTTTCCAGCGGATTCAGGGTTTCACCGAAGCGGGGCCCGGAGCGTCGGAACCCCACCCAAACCTAGGTTGTGACATACCATATGTATACAAGTGTGTTGTGTGTTGTAAATGTGCAAGAATCTACTCCTACGTGTGACCGACATCACCGGCTTCACTTTCTCTCTAGTGAGTTTCTGCACTTAGAGGTGAAAACTCCCCTTTCGGGCGAACCGGATGGAATCGTGTGTCGATTTGGGGTAGACTTTGGTTTCTCATGTTCCTATGGCCTAACATAACACAACCAAGCAAAAAAGTCCACTGGGCTACCCCCTTTCGACGCACGTCTATGGGGGTAGACGGAAACGTTAGGGTTTTTCCAGCGGATTCAGGGTTTCACCGAAGCGGGGCCCCGGAGCGTCGGAACCCCACCCAAACCTAGGTTGTGACATACCATATGTATACAAGTGTGTTGTGTGTTGTAAATGTGCAAGAATCTACTCCTACGTGTGACCGACATCACCGGCTTCACTTTCTCTCTAGTGAGTTTCTGCACTTAGAGGTGAAAACTCCCTTTCGGGCGAACCGGATGGAATCGTGTGTCGATTTGGGGTAGACTTTGGTTTCTCATGTTCCTATGGCCTAACATAACACAACCAAGCAAAAAGTCCACTGGGCTACCCCCTTTCGACGCACGTCTATGGGGGTAGACGGAAACGTTAGGGTTTTTCCAGCGGATTCAGGGTTTCACCGAAGCGGGGCCCGGAGCGTCGGAACCCACCCAAACCTAGGTTGTGACATACCATATGTATACAAGTGTGTTGTGTGTTGTAAATGTGCAAGAATCTACTCCTACGTGTGACCGACATCACCGGCTTCACTTTCTCTCTAGTGAGTTTCTGCACTTAGAGGTGAAAACTCCCCTTTCGGGCGAACCGGATGGAATCGTGTGTCGATTTGGGGTAGACTTTGGTTTCTCATGTTCCTATGGCCTAACATAACACACCAAGCAAAAAAGTCCACTGGGCTACCCCCTTTCGACGCACGTCTATGGGGGTAGACGGAAACGTTAGGGTTTTTCCAGCGGATTCAGGGTTTCACCGAAGCGGGGCCCCGGAGCGTCGGAACCCCACCCAAACCTAGGTTGTGACATACCATATTATACAAGTGTGTTGTGTGTTGTAAATGTGCAAGAATCTACTCCTACGTGTGACCGACATCACCGGCTTCACTTTCTCTCTAGTGAGTTTCTGCACTTAGAGGTGAAAACTCCCCTTTCGGGCGAACCGGATGGAACGTGTGTCGATTTGGGGTAGACTTTGGTTTCTCATGTTCCTATGGCCTAACATAACACAAACCAAGCAAAAAAGTCCACTGGGCTACCCCCTTTCGACGCACGTCTATGGGGGTAGACGGAAACGTTAGGTTTTTCCAGCGGATTCAGGGTTTCACGAAGCGGGGCCCGGAGCGTCGGAACCCCACCCAAACCTAGGTTGTGACATACCATATGTATACAAGTGTTGTGTGTTGTAATGTGCAAGAATCTACTCCTACGTGTGACCGACATCACGGCTTCACTTTCTCTCTAGTGAGTTTCTGCACTTAGAGGTGAAAACTCCCTTTCGGCGAACCGGATGGAATCGTGTGTCGATTTGGGGTAGACTTTGGTTTCTCATGTTCCTATGGCCTAACATAACACAACCAAGCAAAAAAGTCCACTGGGCTACCCCCTTTCGACGCACGTCTATGGGGGTAGACGGAAACGTTAGGGTTTTTCCAGCGGATTCAGGGTTTCACCGAAGCGGGGCCCGGAGCGTCGGAACCCCACCCAAACCTAGGTTGTGACATACCATATGTATACAAGTGTGTTGTGTGTTGTAAATGTGCAAGAATCTACTCCTACGTGTGACCGACATCACCGGCTTCACTTTCTCTCTAGTGAGTTTCTGCACTTAGAGGTGAAAACTCCCCTTTCGGACGGAAACGGATGGAATCTGTGTCGATTTGGGGTAGACTTTGGTTTCTCATGTTCCTATGGCCTAACATAACACAACCAAAGCAAAAAAGTCCACTGGGCTACCCCCTTTCGACGCACGTCTATGGGGGTAGACGGAAACGTTAGGGTTTTTCCAGCGGATTCAGGGTTTCACCGAAGCGGGGCCCGGAGCGTCGGAACCCCACCCAAACCTAGGTTGTGACATACATATGTATACAAGTGTGTTGTGTGTTGTAATGTGCAAGAATCTACTCCTTACGTGTGACCGACATCACCGGCTTCACTTTCTCTTAGTGAGTTTCTGCACTTAGAGGTGAAAACTCCCCTTTCGGACGAACCGGATGGAATCGTGTGTCGATTTGGGGTAGACTTTGGTTTTCTCATGTTCCTATGGCCTACATAACACAACCAAGCAAAAAGTCACTGGCTACCCCTTTCGACGCACGTCTATGGGGGTAGACGGAAAACGTTAGGGTTTTTCCAGCGGATTCAGGGTTTCACCGAAGCGGGGCCCCGGAGCGTCGGAACCCACCCAAACCTAGGTTGTGACATCCATATGTATACAAGTGTGTTGTGTGTTGTAAATGTGCAAGAATCTACTCCTACGTGTGACGACATCACCGGCTTCACTTTCTCTCTAGTGAGTTTCTGCACTTAGAGGTGAAAACTCCCTTTCGACGAACCGGATGGAATCGTGTGTCGATTTGGGGTATAGACTTTGGTTTCTCATGTTCCTATGGCCTTACATAACACAACCAAGCAAAAAAGTCACTTGGGCTCCCACTTTCGACGCCGCGTCTATGGGGGTAGACGGAAAGTTAGGGTTTTTCCAGCGATTCAGGGTTTCACCGAAGCGGGGCCCCGGAGCGTCGGAACCCCACCCAAACTAGGTTGTGACATACCATATGTATACAAGTGTGTTGTGTGTTGTAAATGTGCAAGAATCTACTCTACGTGTGACCGAATCACCGGCTTCACTTTCTCTCTAGTGAGTTTCTGCACTTAGAGGTGAAAACTCCCCTTTCGGGCGAACCGGATGGAATGTGTGTCGATTTGGGGTAGACTTTGGTTTCTCATGTTCTATGGCCTAATTAACATAACACAACCAAGCAAAAAAGTCCACTGGGCTAACCCCTTTCGACGCAGTCTATGGGGGTAGACGGAAACGTTAGGGTTTTTCCAGCGGATTCAGGGTTTCACCGAAGCGGGGCCCCGGAGCGTCGGAACCCCACCCAAACCTAGGTTGTGACATACCATATGTATACAAGTGTGTTGTGTGTGTAAATGTGCAAGAATCTACTCCTACGTGTGACCGACATCACCGGCTTCACTTTCTCTCTAGTGAGTTTCTGCACTAGAGGTGAAAACTCCCTTTCGGGACGAACCGGATGGAATCGTGTGTCGATTTGGGGTAGACTTTGGTTTCTCATGTTCCTATGGCCTAACATAACACACCAAGCAAAAAAGTCCCTGGGCTACCCCCTTTCGACGCACGTCTATGGGGGTAGACGGAAACGTTAGGTTAGGGTTTTTCCAGCGATCAGGGTTTCACCGAAGCGGGGCCCCGGAGCGTCGGAACCCCACAAACCTAGGTTGTGACATACCATTTGTATACAAGTGTGTTGTGTTTGTAAATGTGCTAGAATCTACTCCTACGTGTGACCGACATCACGGCTTCACTTTCTCTCTAGTGAGTTTCTGCACTTAGAGGTGAAAACTCCCCTTTCGGACGAACCGGATGGAATCGTGTGTCGATTTGGGGTAGACTTTGGTTTCTCATGTTCCTATGCCTAACATAACAACCAAGCAAAAAAGTCCACTGGGCTACCCCTTTCGAGACGTCTATGGGGGTAGACGGAAACGTTAGGGTTTTTCCAGCGGATTCAGGGTTTCACGAAGCGGGGCCCCGGAGCGTCGGAACCCACCCAAACTAGGTTGTGAATACCATATGTATACAAGTGTTGTGTTGTAAATGTGCAAGAATATACTCCTACGTGTGACCGACATCACCGGCTTCACTTTCTCTCTAGTGAGTTTCTGCACTTAGAGGTGAAAACTCCCTTTCGGACGAACCGGATGGAATCGTGTGTCGATTTGGGGTAGACTTTGGTTTCTCATTTCCTATGGCCTAACATAACACAACCAAGCATAAAAAAAGTCCTCTGGGCTACCCCTTTCGACGCAGTCTATGGGGGTAGACGGAAACGTTAGGGTTTTTCCAGCGGATTCGGGTTTCACCGAAGCGGGGCCCCGGAGCGTCGGAAACCCCACCCAAAACCTAGGTTGTGACATACCATATGTATACAAGTGTGTGTTGAAATGTGCAAGAATCTACTCCTACGTGTGTCGACATCACCGGCTTCACTTTCTCTCTAGTGAGTTTTGCACTTAGAGGGTGGAAAACTCCCTTTCGCGGACGAACGGATGGAATCGTGTGTCGATTTGGGGTTAGACTTTGGTTTCTCATGTTCCTATGGCCTAACATAACACAACCAAGCAAAAAAGTCCACTGGGTACCCCCTTTCGACGCACGTCTATGGGGGTAGACGGAAACGTTTAGGGTTTTTCCAGCGGATTCAGGGTTTCACCGAAGCGGGGCCCCGGAGCGTCGGAACCCCACCAAACTAGGTTGTGACATACCATATGTATACAAGTGAGTTGTGTGTTGTAAATGTGCAAGAATCTACTCCTACGTGTGACGACATCACCGGCTTCACTTCTCTCTAGTGAGTTTCTGCACTTAGAGGTGAAAACTCCCCTTTCGGGCGAACCGGATGGAATCGTGTGTCGATTTGGGGTAGACTTTGGTTTCTCATGTTCCTATGGCCTAACATAACACAACCAAGCAAAAAAATGTCACCTGGGCTACCCTTTCGACGCACGTCTATGGGGGTAGACGGAAACGTTTAGGGTTTTTCCAGCGGATTCAGGGTTTCTCGAAGCGGGGCCCCGGGAAGCGTCGGAACCCCACCAAACTAGGTTGTGACATACCATATGTATACAAGTGTGTTGTGTGTTGTAAATGTGCAAGAATTACTCCTACGTGTGACCGACATCACGGCTTCACTTTCTCTCTAGTTGAGTTTTGCACTTAGAGGTGAAAACTCCCTTTCGGGCGAACGGATGGAATCGTGTGTCGATTTGGGGTAGACTTTGGTTTCTCATGTTTCCTATGGCCTAACATAACACAACCAAGCAAAAAGTCCACTGGGCTACCCCCTTTCGACGCAGTCTATGGGGGTAGACGGAAACGTTAGGGTTTTTCAGCGGATTCAGGGTTTCACGAGCGGGGCGGAGCGAGTCGGAACCCCACCCAAACCTGGTTGTGACATTACCATATGTTATACAAGTGTGTTGTGTGTTGTAAATGTGCAGAATCTACTCCTCGTGTGACCACATCACCGGCTTCACTTTCTCTCTAGTGAGTTTCTGCACTTAGAGGTGAAACTCCCCTTTCGGGCGAAGGATGGAATCGTGTGTCGATTTGGGGTAGACTTTGGTTTCTCATGTTCTATGGCCTAACATAACACAACCAAGCAAAAAAGTCCATGGGCTACCCCTTTCGACGCACGTCTATGGGGTGTAGACGGAAACGTTAGGGTTTTTCCAGGGATTCAGGGTTCACCGAAGCGGGGCCCCGGAGCGTCGGAACCCCACCAAACCTAGGTTGTGACATACCATATGTATACAAGTTGTTGTGTGTTGTAAATGTGCAAGAATCTACTCCTAGTGTGACCGACATCACCGGCTTCACTTTCTCTCTAGTGAGTTTCTGCACTTAGAGTGAAAACTCCCCTTTCGGGCGAACGGATGAATCGTGTGTCGATTTGGGGTAGACTTTGGTTTCTCATGTTCCTATGGCCTAACATAAACAAACAAGCAAAAAAGTCCACTGGGGCTACCCCCTTTCGACGCAACGTCTATGGGGGTAGACGGAAAAGTTAGGGTTTTTCCAGCGGATTCAGGGTTTCACGAAGCGGGGCCCGGAGCGTCGGAACCCCACCCAAAACCTAGGTTGTGCATACCATATTATCAAGTGTGTTGTGTGTTGTAAATGTGCAAGAATCTACTCCTACGTGTGGACGACATCACGGCTTCACTTCTCTCTAGTGAGTTTCTGCACTTAGAGGTGAAAACTCCCTTTCGGCGAACGGATGGAATCGTGTGTCGATTTGGGGTTAGACTTTGGTTTCTCATGTTCCTATGGCCTAACATAACACAACCAAGAAAAAAGTCCACTGGGCTACCCCCTTTCGACGACGTCTATGGGGGTAGACGGAAACGTTAGGGTTTTTCCAGCGGATTCAGTGGTTTCACCGAAGCGGGGCCCGGAGCGTCGGAACCCCACCAAACCTAGGTTGTGACATACCATATGTATACAAGTGTGTTGTGTGTTGAAATGTGCAAGAA
>CAMZMU010000090.1:41433188-41828135 GCA_947311845.1 Poa pratensis
GGTAGTGTGCTAAAGTGAAATGGTTTCGTCCATTAATGTGCTTTAGAGCGAACTATGCATCTCTACAGAATTTGGAATGCATATAGTGCTTGGTCTAGAATGTGTCTGTTCAAATGGTGCTTCAGTAACTTGGTAGTTCTAGTATACTGCTACTTGGTTTGTAACGTACAGTTCTGCTATCACATAAACATTGGTCGTTTAATAATTTCTCGATGTCAGACAAGCTGTTAAATTGGTGTTCTTGCTGAAGCAATACGTGTATACGATTGAATGGTACATCTTCTGAAGCAACAAAGAGGATTCAGTTCATTTCCGCAAAAATAAAAAGAGGATTCAGATCATGTGCACATCAGTTTTGACGTGGGTGTTTATTTACAAAGTTCTTACGGTGGCACTAGTCAAGAAGCCTATGGTGGCCTTGCTGGTGTTTCAATCTGATGGGGAAGCCAAGAGGGCTCGAGATTCTAGGACATCGATTTTGAGGCACCGTATGACACAACCAAATTACTGGCGACCTGTACAAGTGTGTTATTTGCAACCCTGCTCTTCACTCTTCAGCAACAAAGAGGAAACATGAGGCCGTAGAACAATTGGCAAATGCTCGAGCTAATAGTTTTGCTATGCTAAACAATGCGGCATATTGTAGGATTGTAGCTTTGTTATGCTAAACAATGTGAGACAGTGTATGTTGTCTGCTTTCTTCTGAAGCAACAATGCGACATTATGTTCTTTGACTGTGATCATGAATAAGAGTCATATTTGATGAAACTTCATTATGTTGTCTTGTTCGTTGTGGTCTAGCTATCAGTCAAAGAAGGTACGTGCATGCAGGCATATCCATTACAAATTGCAAATGCATAAAATTATATGATTAGTTCATGTACCTTGGGGAGAATCCAAATGCTAAAACAAAAATTTGTTTACTTTCTACTACTACCCTGGTGTCTATCAGCTATTACAATATAATAGCCAAGTGCATAAAAGAATACTGCATCCAAAATCTGTAAATTACAAAAATCATGTCTACTTTGAACAATGGCAATCTGTCTTGCTTCCGCTGATGTCGTGGTCAATCTGAGCAACAAACTGCTCGCCCAGCTGCATGTCACATGGCTGGTCAATCTGAGCGAGGATAAACTGCTCGCCGACGGATGATCAGCGGCGATGTCGATTGATCACTTAGTGCGGCAGGCTGCAGAGCACGGTAAAATGGCCCAGGCACCCCTGGTCCGTCGCTTGCCAAGGTAGACTTTTACATTGGGGGTCTTTTCAAAGAACCAAAGCTGTAGCCTGCACAAAACAAGAAGGTCAATGAAATACTGGAAATCACAGACTACACATGAACCGAATATGAAGTGAGAAACAGTAAGTGGAAGCTATAAGGTTGTGCCATGCAACAATCAGAACAGTGGATATTTTTCTGCCCTTATGATGGTGTACGTAAGATCATGGCCTATAAATTCGTATTTGTACTCAGTACAGGATTAGGTAACTACCAATGAAACAAAATGAGTTAAGTACTTCTCAACTGAACAAATAATTTTACAAAGTACATGAGACAATTAGTGAATTATTCCTCACAAACAATCCCTATCACAGTGTATTTTGATTACAGCTCAGTGAAACATATGCTGAACCTTGGTAATTACAGGTTATTTGTTCAGTACTGAAAAAACAGTAAAAAATTTAGTATTTTTCAGGTGGTTATAACAATTAGGAGAATGTGAAAGAGCAAACAAACAAGGTAATCAATAATTGTGAAAGTTTAATGTTGAACTCCAACAACTGAACTAACAGCTGCCTGTTCAAGTTTATTACGGGCAGTAAGCATACTCTCTGTATATATATCAATCAACTGACCAAGATTGACTACACGATGGGATCAACTAGAGCACATGAAGTAGCAGCACGTTGGACAAGGGCACACACAGAAACCACACACGCCAAGCAGCCGCGCAATTGCAACGGACGAGAGGGCGGAGGGGAGGGCGTTACCGTGGCCGACGCGGTGGGCTGGTGACCTTGGCGTCGGGGAGGCGATCCTCTGGCCGGCGATGGGCCTGATCACTCGCCCGAGATGAGAACTATCAAGGAAAATAATTTAGCTTATTCTGCTTTTCCCCCAATGTTAAAGCCTATCTTATTAGCTACCACATGAATTGTGAACTACAGTTCCACACCACAATGTCATATATGTTGTGTACTTGTGTGCCTCTAAGGCTGTAAACATCAGGCAAGAAATTCTTTTGATTAACACCACAGCTGATCATGCAATGCTTCGTAAAAAAAGTTGTTAAATAAGTCACCAATCTGTTGTAGGGTCTTCCTTTCTGTACCGTGAGTGGCACAAATAGGTTGAATAGTTTCTCAAAGAATCATTTTCAATATAAATGAAAAGGTTGACATTCATATCTCTGAAACCCACCGAGAAAAGGAACAATGAAAATAAGAACTTCGGCATACAAGATCTCGACAATGACAACTGAACTTAGAAACTACAACTAGATCTCGATGTGACGAACACGTATACGAAATGTCAAAACTAAACTGAAACTACAACACGTATGACATTTTCAAGTATTACAAACTTCTCATCCATATGAATCAACACTCGCTAAATCATGACAAGGAAAGCATGGCAGAGGGGAATTTTGTTCACTGATCAATAAAAACATCAGAAATCATGACAATGAAGTGGCTTCATGGAGCAGCACAGCACAAGCAGTACTAGTCAGGAGGTCTACCAAAAATAAATTCCCTCAGTTAGATCAATCAGATGAGAGCTACGCTTTACCGAATGGTACAAAAAAAATATCAGAGACTAATCGGTCAGGAAGCTCGCCTTGAGTATTAGGAACGGGACACTGTTGTTGTCTTGGTTGGAGCCAGTGTCGCGTGGAGCTCTCCTTGTGGGGGAGATGGGGACGGTGGCCTCCGTTCCCGCAGGCGAGGAGAGAGAGGTGGCCGGAAGATCCAATACCGGCGGCTCCGATTCAACTGCTGAGGACGGCGACGGCGCCAGAGTGAGCTGGTCAAGGAATCGGTAGCCGCAGGCAGTGGGGATGGAGGCGGAAGGCCAGGTGTGGGACAAGATGGATTGTCGCAGTGGGGATGGAGGAGGAAGACCCAGATGACCTAGATTGACGACCGCATGTCCGCATGAGGGAGCACGAAGGAGGAGGGCGGCGGGCGCTTGAAGGAGGAGGGCGGCGGCGCCGCAGTCAGCGGATCGACGGGCGGACGAGGACGAAAAATTTGTTCGTGCATAATTGACAAATGACCAAAATACCCCTGCGTGATTATAGTTAATTTTCTTCTTAATACTTGGACGGCTAGAATAATTTAGCAGTGCTATGTATGAATCAGACGGCTAAAATAATTTTCGACGGGAGCTACCGGAAACTACCTGCGGTAGTTTTCCAAGCACCGTAAAAGTGCTCTTAGTTTTAATTGCTTTAGGTTACTCCGAGTTGCACTTATATTTTTATAATTGAATTTTGTCGTGGATCGGATAAAATTGGTTTGAGAATATATATGTGTTTCTTTTGGATAGCCATGATTTATACAAAGAATATTAGAGATTAAGCCTTCAACAGGATCGTTGTATAATGGGGAATGTAAGAGACATGACATCCGAGACAAAGCCAACCTACTTCTAAAACGACGATAAAACCACAATCAGGGTATGTTTGATTTAATTTAAAGCCCGCAGCAACGAAGGCGAAGGAACTCTCCATTGGTCAGGGCTTCTCAATCTCCACTGGGCGTGGGCGTTCTGCAGTGCCATTAAAATATCACGGACCAGACGAGGTCCCAAATCTTGCCGAAACCAGTGCACCACGAGGGAGCAGGACGTGACGCTGCGGCCGGACCCGTGTGCTCCTTACCGTCGATTTCAACTCCTTGCGCTTCCCGCGGTCGTGGGAGAAGCCCTCCTCGGAGAAGCTTGCAGGGGCATATGGCGTTGGAGAACTCGTCGTACATGCTGCTGCAGTTACCGCTGGACTCTACCCTTCCTTTTAGTTCCAATCTGTGCTAGACATCAGCCAAACGAATTGCTTCTCTAGCCAGTGATCGATGCGGCAATGAATGTCACTATTCCCTCGTGAATTGCGGGTCAATTTGATTGATTTGCGTGGCGGTATCAGCAGAACAATGTCGAGGTCTCACGGATGATCATCACAACAGGTGATCTCTCAAATGTAATATAGTCTAGCAGAGCTGGTATGATGCATCTTATTCAGATAAGCTTCCCATGGTAAATACCTTTTGATTCCTCCTGGGATTGAAATCGCTACTTTGCCTTTGTTTCTGTATTAGATATACTTTCAATTTTGTGAAATAGCTGGGATCATAACTTCGATCTAGATATGCATGATGGTTGGTCTTTAACTGTCGTTCCTGCTATTTCTGTGCAACGAACACCAACTCTACGTCAGCCCTGATCAATGATACCACCGCGGTTGCCGTCAGCGTTTCATCCCGGAACATGTGCCTTCCTCATTTTTTCCAAATATGCCAAACAACAATTTGTCTCCCACTTAAAGTTACATGCCATGATACTAGGTCATACTTATATTGCTAATTTCTCTTTACTGATCAGTATATCTGCTTTGTTATCTTACGCTTCTATGAGATGTGCATGTGCACATATTGGCAACATAGTGACCTTACTCTTACCTATTCAGTGTGAAAAATAAATTGTTAAATTTGTCATCAGCCCGTAGCAACGCACGGGCATTTTGCTAGTTTCTTCTAGGGTACCTAAAGGGCTGGAAGGTTTTTAATGAGGCGTTTGCTAGTTTAATATATTGGTTCGTGTTTCAAAAAAAAAGAAGATAGGTCGGCTCCTGATGCTGCAAGCTCGGCCTCGGCGGCGAGGAGTTATCCATGGCGGCGGCAGTGGCAGCTGGGGAGAACCTGTCGTCGGGCGGGATCTGCTCGCGGTGGTGGGTGTACGCGGGTTAGGCTGCTCAGCTCAAGTATAAAAGGGCCGGCCGAGGCCTGGGGTTCCCATCCGAGTCGGTTTGGGATTAGGAACGTGTACGCCTAGCTAGACCAGGGTAGAAGAAAAGAATCCTAACCAGACTCAGCTTGCATCGTACAGTAATCCGATTATGGAACAAAAAAAACAGCGAACCAGACGCGATTCAATCTAAGGGACAAGAGCTAGCATATCTGGCAACTCGAGCGGGCGGCGCTAACGTGGACATCATCATGGGATGGCGTGGGTCATCCACATTTCCCATCACTTCGCATTTTTTAGCAAGAGATTAGAAAATGAACATGCTAGTGAATGAAATTGCAGCTCCGACTGCGTTTTCCGTCAAAAGAACATGCTAGTTGAATGTCGCAACATTTTGCAGTTTACTCGCATGATAAACATGACATGATAAACAATTTATGAATGGCTTGCTCACACATATCCCATGCTCACAATAAATACAAAGAAGTGCTCACGGAGTAGAGATACGTACAAGTCAGTCTTATATATACCCCTGGCCTAGGATGTCAAAGCAAATGTGATATGGACTCAGATTTGCTTATATCTCTATCTTTAGCTATCTAAGATATTGGAGGAAGACAAAACGTTCTGCCTACCACTGAGACTGGATGGGGATCGAGCTCTGCACTACGATGTCCGGCAACGACAGTGCCTCAACCTGGTCATGGGTTCTAGTGATGGAGTATCGCATCAGGCCGACGGGTCCGTTTCGCATCATCCCGACGCTCTACCTTCCACTTGCACCTCGCTACGCGGCCCCATCTGCATCCTTGACTTGGTGATCATCTAGTTTACTCTCTCCTGTAGAAAACATCACTAGGCTGTGACATTTGCTATCATGTGCGAAACATCCTTGATGTATGTTGCCAGATTTGCTCTCATGTAAAAGAAAACTTGATTTTGTAGCTAGTTTCAGCGTCATTTCCTGTAACTTCCGTCAGACTACTCTCTGAACTGTACACACAAGCTGGGAATTTCTCAACTTCTTGGAAAACTTGTTGCTCCTATTTCTTGTCTAGTGTTCCACTTTGCAGAAGAATGCATGTATGCAACACTACACCACATGGAACGCCTAAGCTAAATTCAACGACACCAACTCCATCCACAACGGTGTTTGTTTCAGGTCTCAACAAAAACACAGGTTATTTGTCACAAAATGGTGAGCCATCTCACTCGCTCGCTCAGTTTTACGCATCACATCCAGCGCTACTACTGACCAGCAGCTTGCACGCTGCCACCATGCCTTGCCATCTGGACGAATGCCTCAAACCACTTGACCGCCTCGGCGCACTTGAGCGGGTCCTGAGATGTTGCTTACAAAGGAATCACCGTATGCAACCTTCTCATCCACGCACAACACGAGGTTCTGGTAGGCCAGCTGCAACTCGTTGTTATGCAGCTCCTTGAACATCCACTCACGCTCTTGCTGCATCTTGTTCCCCGCCTTGTCCAGCACCGTTGCATTCTCTTCGGCCCGCTGGATTGCAGGTGGTCGTGGAGGGAGTGAGGGCTGGGCTCCTCTTGGCCTCACTTGGAGGAAGCTCCTTGCTTTCATTGTCCTGACAAGGCTCTTCTGGTTGTTGTTCCACAAACTTCTTGGGTTCGGTTTCCTGACCTCCATTTTCACCTCCTCGTTGTTGCTGGTGAGCTGGTCAGTCAGCTTGGTGCTTATCTGGATCGTATACTCAGCCATGGCAGACAGTAATCCTGAAAGACCATTAGGAGGAAAATTGATGTATTAAAATAGCAATATTTAAAGATGTTCACACAAACAAAGTTCTCAGGTAGAATCAATAGTTGGGCTCTATAACGAATGGTGCACTAAAATAATCACACAGGTCTAGAACAAACGATGCTTTTCAGTTCGAAATATGAAGGCTTCATGGGTGTAGGACTTAGTGATCTCTCAACCTCTGCTTTTGGCCTTTCATGTCTGTGTCCCCGGCAACTCTAAGGATTAAAGCAGACCTCCTAGTCGGACAGAGCACAGACCTTTGAGGTGAAAATCCAAAAAAATATCCTGATCTTGTTCTCCTGCGCACTAGGAAGTGTACATAAACACATAGAAGAACATTATTTGGTCATAGCAACCTAAAGATGTGAGTTTTGCAACATAAAATAAGTCGTAAACTGATGACAATAACAATGTGTGTGTATAACTGAAAACAGAATTGGTGTATTCATCGGTCATGGTGATTCTACCGGAAGCGTGGAATGTACCCTCATATGGTGCAGGGATTTACAAGAATGCTTCTAGTCCACAACCCGTTTGGCCTCTTTCACACGGATCAGAAGCTGTAACTAGCCCTCCCTCGAGGGTTCACAACAGGGCACCAAAGCATCATCGGCTTGCAGCTTAAAGCATCACTCTAGCTAGGAGGTGTCAGAGCAAGTATAATAGGTCTAGTCAACAGGCTTTAAGGATCTAAATAATATTTATGTGTTTATGGAGGAGAGAGAAGAGAAGAGAGAAGATAAGAACAAATACAATAGAGCCTAATCAGCTGGTTATAATCTATTCCATGTCAGCAAAATCCTAACTGGAGGAAATCTTCTATCCTCACACATCAAGGTCATAGGGGCAGAAAACCTTTCGATCTTCTATCCTCACACATCAAGGTCATTACTGGCTATATATCCAATGCAATTTATATATGGATATTTTTATTAAGCTCGTGCCATGTAGCCACAGATAAAACTACCAACAATCAAGTATACCAAAAAAAAATATAACAAATTTGGTCATGAAAATTTGGTCACTCTAGTGGTTGTCATGAAAATAAAATTGATGAAAGAATGGGCACGGCAAGCCCACTTGCACGAACGAAAACAAGCATGTACGACAACAGTGCATTTTTTGTTATCTTAATAGTGAACGGCAAATAAACACACGGCACAGAGGGGGATAGAGGGTTGACCCTATTCTGACAATAATATGCCGTGTAGTGCGAGGAGGGCGCACGGCAAAGCCTTTGCCGTTGTTTTTAACAAAAGCGCACGGCAAAGAGTCTTTGCCGACGCGAGTTGTGCCGTGTCGTCTTTACCGTGCTGTTCCCCACGGCAAAGCATTTGCCAGGTTCCGCAAAGACTTTGCCGGGTTCCGCAAAGCCTTTGCCGTGCGGATTCGCCGCACGGCAAAGAAGTGATTTCCGGTAATGTGCATCCTTTGACTGGATGATCATCTAGTTTTCTCTCTCCTGTAGAAAACATCACTAGGCTGTGACATTTGCTATCATGTACAAAACATTTTTGATAGATGGTTCCACATTTGCACTCATGTAATCGAAAACTTGATTTTGTATCTAGTTTCAGTGTCATTTCCTGTAACTTCCGTCAGGCTACTTTCCGAACTGTAAACAAAATGCAAGCTGGGAATTTCTGAACTTCGTGCAAAAGTTGTTGCTCCTATTTCTTTTCTAGTGTTCCAGTTTGCAGAAGAATGCATGTATGAAAAACCACATGGAACGCCTAAACTAAATTCAACGACACCAACTCCATCCACAACAGTGTTTGTTTCAGGTCTCGACAAAAACACAGGTTATCTGACACAAAATGGTGTGCCACGTCAGTCGCTCGCTCAGTTTTACGCATCACGTCCAGCGCTACTTGAGGTTGTCCTCGAGGACTTGGGCACATGCGAGTGTCTGACAGGACTACGATGAAGGGCGATGCACGTCTCCATGGCGAAGTGGGTTTATGTCGAAACTGCACAGTCGACACGTGGGGAGACGTCTCCAATGCAAGGCTCTTGTCTAGGAAACAAGAGAGAGGTAGGAGCGCCATCAATTTAGGATGTGTTCGTTTTTCGGATGGACCGGAATGGAATGGAATGGTTCCATTCCATTCCATTCCATTCCATCAGAATGGAACCATCCTATTTCTCTGTTCGGTTTGATTTGGAAAACGTGGAATGGAACCAAATCAAATAATCTAGCATTTGATTAATTAGAGCCTAATTTAATCTAAACATTCAATTAGACCCTAATTTAATCTACTCACGGGAGAGGAGGAAGAAGACATGGCCGATGCCGCCGCGCATGGCCGAGGCCGCCGGCCTGCTGGCCGCCCCCGCGCCTGGCCGAGGCCGCCGCCGCGCCTGGCCGCGCCATCGGACCTGGCCGCGCGGACGCGCCCATGCCGTCCTGGTCGCCGCCGGCCGCCTCTGCAGCGCCTGGCCGCGCCGTCGGGCCCGGGACCTTTGCTGGCCGCCGCCGTCGCGTTCGTCGCCGCTCCTTTGCTGGCCGCCGCGCCTCTGGAGCTGGCCGCCGTTGGCCGCGGGCTAGCTGGCCGCGGGCTGGCTGGCCGCCGCGCCGCTGGCCTCGGGAGGTCGCCGCCTCGGGAGGGAGATCGCCGGTTGGGGGACGGATGGGGTGCGCCGGTGCGGTGAGGCAGAGGAAGAGAGAAGAAAGGAGATGATCAGATCGTGGACTAATTTTTCCCATCAGCGGCCGTTCCACCTCGTCCGGCCGATTCGGCCGGACGGGTGCATTCCGCACATCGCGAGAATATTCCCTTCGCTGGAACGAGTGCGTTCCATCCCAGTGCAAACCGAACACCGGAACGAGGCCAAGGAACGGAATGATTCCATTCCATTCTAGTTGGTTCCACAACCGAACAGATCCTTAAGGCATGGGTGCATGCTTCAGGGCCAGCCTCCACTGAAATAGTCCAATCGGCAACTTCACCGGACATGTCCCGACGCTACTTTATGTTTCGCGCTAGCCTGGCCCCGGAAGGTCTTGCGGGCAACTAAAAACAAGTAAAATAAGGTCCAGTCAGCTGGCTATAAGGATTTAAATATTATATTTATGCTTACATGGATGTAAGAGAAGAGGAGAGAGGAGGGGGAGTGGGCTCTCATGAAAGAGCCAGCTCTTGCACGTGCTCCTAGGCACTTTGTGAGAGTGGAGGTGGTCAAATTAGCACATATCTATAACTAGCTTATTGTACATGTTGGCTATAGTGTTGGCTATATATGACATATCATTCTCCTATAGCCAACACTTGACTTTACTATTGTACATGCTCTAAATACTGAGATTTTACATCATCGGACCTGTCTATTTAAAATCATATTGTCTACCAAATACATCCGAAATGTTGAAAGTAGGGCCAAGGCCTTGTGAACCTAATCTATATGGCAAAGAAAGACATCGGGACACGTGGGCAGACCTTTTTCTGGGCTCACCGAAAATCGCTTTTTCGGTAGGAACTATTTGTTTTTCTCTAGGAGACACTGGAACTTTATTTTTTTCTGGAAGGAGCTGAAAAGATCAGTCTGTCGTAGCCTATCGACGAATCGGCCCATCTAGAGGTTTGGAGATCTAGAGGTTTGGAGATGAAACTACAGGCCCATTGGAGGCTCTGAGGACATACTTGCGACCGCCCGCAACTGTCTCCGATGGCGGCGGCGGCGGAGGAGGGTGGCGGGGCTCCTGTCCGGCGGTTGGGGGCGATTCCCAATCCGAAACTCGACTAACCTGTAAGCTGAAGCGACCCCGACACAGGATTCTGGCAAGTTTTTTCCCCTTGGACACATGCTTTACTCCTCCAAGTTTCTTCTGTTCACATTTAGCTTCCAATTGTCGTCAGAGAAGATATACATATGCCGCCCTTTTTTTTTCCTCAGCTAGTCTGTAATTTCGATCGAGTTCATTGTCGAAAACAAATCGATATAGTTTCTTCATTGGTGTGCATGTGGATTGCGGAGCATACAGTCTTGGCACCAGCACGCGCGAAGTCGTCTTGTGAGAACGTGACTGGTGATTTCCTCCTATCACCAAAGTCAACACCGCCGTGTAGATCTGTAGTACAATCTGTGTTCTATATGATGCATGTTGGCCATCAGTTAGCATTGTCGCAGAGCAAGCCCGTGGGCACAGAGTGTCCGTTCAAGATTCTCTGCCATCATCTGCTTGTTTATGCATTTTAGGTGTGGTTTGCAACTGATGAAATGCATGATTGGGTGGCAGTTTCCTACGAAAACTAACTACAACGCGTAGATGTGTACAAGGATCCCAGTATATATGCGTGTTTATGAAGAAATAGGGTTTCGCCCCGCTATATTAATATAGCAACCACCCGATACAACCTTTGAGACCACCGCTGGGGCAAAACAGCACACTCATGCCCAAGAGAAAAGAAAAAGAACAAGAAAAGAAAACAAAGCCGACATTGGCGGATCAACGAAAACAAAAGCGACTCGCAACCGCTGCGCTCTCTCCGGCAAAGTCCCACCACTATCCTCGCATTCTGAAGTCGCGTACCGAACAACACCTCCAAGAAGGAAAACAACGACGACGCTGCTGCTGTCCGGACAGGTCCTAGGGTTTCCCCCGGTACGCTACAGGTAGTGGGGAAGAGGTACCCCCGACGCCCTTCAGGAAGGAACAGCGACACTCACAAGCATCACCGCGGCGGTGTCAAGATGACAAGGATTTCTCCCGACCTCGAAAAAACCACATCCCTGGACTCTTCGACATGCTCCACCCATCTTGCCACCCACCACCAAACGCCACCACGGAATTGAGGTCACTATTGTCGTATCACCAAGCAAGCACAACACGACCGGTCGAACTGAGAAGAACCCGCCGTAGACAGAGCGGCAGTACCACAGCCACGTGGGACGGATCGACCTCCACCGCCATAGACGGTAACCGACCAGACGCAGCACGCAGGAGCACACCAAGCCACTTGGAGCCGGAGGGCGGCTGCAGCACAGCCACCTGGAGGACTCCCTCCACCGCCATCGGCGGGTGCCCACCGGACGCGGTAGCAGAGACACACCAGGCTGGGTAAGCCCGGCCGGCCCCTGAAAGGGTCCGTGAAGTCTCCGCCACCACGCTGCTGCACGTAGGCCGACGCCGCTGCTACCCTCAAGATCGGCATCAAAGGCCCGGCCGGACCCAAAAGGATCCGCGAAGCTCCCGGCGCCACGCTGCAGAAGAGGTGTTGTCGTCGCCGCCGCTCTGTCACAAGCATCGTCCCTCAGTCAAACCGGGTAGCCGGGTCTAGCTTGGGCCCACACTGACCCAGATCGGGCCCAAAGGGCCCAGATCTGGGCCTGCAGGGCCCCGGCGGAACCCTAGCCACCCGCACCACCAACTGGCGGCGCCGCCGCTGTGCACACCTCCGGCTGCCGAGAGAGCCGTGTAGCCGAGCCGCCGCCGTAGCCTGCCGCCGCCTCCCGGCCGAAAACCGAGCCGCCGCCGCCCGAAGAACACCGTCGCCAGAGGGTAGAGCCCCGCCTCCACCCATCCCAGCGCGGGGAGGGACAGGCCGCCGCCGCCGGCGCCGCGCGGGCCGCGCCCGGCAGCCCTGCCGACGGCGGCGACGGGAGGAAGCGAGAGGGAGGAGACCGGGCGGGGTGGGCCGCGGCCGCAGCCGGCCGCCGCGGGGGCGGCGCGGCTGCGCGACGGAGAAGGGGGGAGGGGGGAGGGAGTGGCGGCGCGGGCCGGCCGGCCGGCCGGCGGCGGCGGCGGCTAGGGTTCGAGCTCGGGGACGCGCTGTCGCGAGAGCTCCTTCGCGTACCGCTTCGGGGTCGGCTGCTCCATATGCGTGTTTATGTATCAAACATCTCCCTCGACTGGTACTTGTTTATGTATCACAGCGCAAAGTCGCCCACTGGGCGTGTATCAATGCTAGTTGCATGTTACTTCCTCACTTCCTAAATATAAATCTTTCTAGACTTTTTCTGCACACATGTATCTAGATATGTTTAAGTGCAAGGTTCACATTAATCTCACACTAAAACATGTCTAGATACATGTGTACAGAAAAATGCTAGAAAGGCTTTATCTAATAAGTGAAGATTCTAATTACTGTAGCATATTACTTTCGATCTAAGAGCTACCACAGATCCACATTAGGTCCAGGCCTTCTTCCCTTTGCTCTGCCTCTTCTCTCCCTTCTAAAAGCATTCCATGTCAAGTACTCCATTTGGGGCTGGTTAGAATATGGTATGCATATAAGTATTTCAATATGTGACCTAATATTTGTGCAAGTATTGCTCTGTCATTAACTGTACAAAGATTTTTACCATCATATATCGTATTGAAAAATGTAACATGGAGGTCAATGTCCCTTTGCCGAACTGCAGGGGGCTGCAGATCCATGTCTTGAACCAAACTCCTAAAACCTACACTAGTGTGTTCTTTGTGGAGCTAATTACACTGGACACCCAACATCTTGTCGAGTATGTCCATATTAGTCCCACAACTTGCAAATGGTGATACAGCGGTACTAAAACTTATGCCCTTGGTGGTAAACTGCTCCAAATGATTTCTGGCGTGACATGTTGCAGCAGATTTGTTTTTGCCAAAACACCCCTCGACATTTTTCTTCGACACATATGACCTTGGTCGTGCCTTGCATACAGTCCAACCTCTCAGCAGGGGAAGAAATAATTGAAGAACTATGTGTGTTTGGTGGGGCATCGATCCAGAAGAAATTTTGATCTTCGAAGTATCTTGTAAGAACTTGGTAGTGTGTAATTTTGATGTATGTGTACTATATATGTATGTGGAGACGTGGAGTACATGCAGTCTTGGCAAGACTGAGTCGTGTCGTAACTACATGAGTGGCAATTTCCTACTATCTCCAACGTCAACTATGCCATATAGATAAATAATACAATCTGAGCTTACATTGTGCATGTTGGCTATTAGTTAACCCTGTGGCAGAGCAAGCCAGTGGTTAGTTCAAATTTCTCTACCAACAGGTTTTCTGGCAAGTATTTTTTTCCCTTGTCTATGTTCTTTACTTCTCTAGATTTCTTCTGTCCAGAATAAGCTTCCAAATGTCGTTAGAGGAGATGCACACCGCCCCCTTTTTTCCTCAGGTAGTCTGCAATTTTAATCTAGTTTCTCCATTCTAAAAAAAATCGATCTAGTTTCTTCATTGGTGTGTATGTGGATTGTTGAGCATATACAGTCTTGGCAGGACTAAGTCGTTCTGTACGAACACGACTACCAAGTTCCTCCTATCTCCAAAGTCAACTCCTCAGTGTAGATCTGTAGTACAATTTGTTATATATATTATGCTCAAGTGTCTCTGTCATCATCTGCTTGTTTATGCATTTTAGGTGTGACTTGCAGCTGATGAAATGCATGATTGAGTTGAGTTTCCTACCAAAGCCAACAGCCAGCTACTACGCGTAGATGTATACAAGAATCCCAGTATATCTTGAAAGAATTAAACATCTCCCTCAATTGGTACTTGTTTATGTATCATAAGTTCATAACGCGAAGAAGCCCATTAGGCATGTATACTTTATCGCTGGCCTAACTGACACAGATTAGTACTTTGAACAAGTCTATGGTTGCTAGTTGCATTTTTATTTTCCGAAAGGGGGGAGATCCCAGCCTCTGCATATGGCCGCTCGGTGCTAGTTGCATACTGTCTAATAAGTGAAGATTCAAAAGGAAACTGGGTTTAAGCTGCCTATGTGAATTTTATATGGCATATTACTGTGGATCTGAGAGCTATCACGTATTCACAGTATGTAGGGTACTTCTTCCATTTGCTCAGCCTCTTCTCTCCCTCCTAAAAGGATTCCATGCCAAGTAGCTGGTATGCTCTGGCTATCCATTTGGGGCTGGTTAGAATATGGTATGCATATAACTATTTCGATCCGTGACATAACTTGAAATAGGGAATGCAAGGACCAAGCTGTTCAAACTAAACACATCATAAAACTTACACTAGTGTGTTACTTGTGCTATGGTATTGAATTCCTGCAGTTCCTGAAGCCCTTTCCAATTGTCGTCCGGTGGTCCATGAGGAACTAGAGAGCACTTCATAAAATTTGAATTGAAGAACTCCAAATATTATACAACAACTTGTACTCGAAGGATGTGGCTGCTGGGATAATTATGGGGTTGTAATTGACACGAAAACTCTATCCACCGTCTTACTTTGCACTTTGTATCTGCTTAATTACATTCTTGCAGTTTCAGAGTCAGTATTGGGCTACAGAAAAAAAATGTGAACCCATCATATTCCTAGGTACTTTGATATTTCCAGTAACTATCACTTATGTGCAGTTTCTTCTGTAAACTACCTGCCACAGTGTATGAACGGGTTATGCTCAGTTATTCTTCCTAGGAAACTTGTAACTTTCTTCATATAATATTATCGATGCCCATCAAATTTAAACGTCGCAACAATGTGTCTACTGTAAACCTGAAATTCCTGTCTTATTTATTATTCCTCAGAAAATGTTCCAAGCCATACTCAGTATAATTAAGAAAATTTTTGATTTTATGTTACATATTTGTATTATAGTACTAACATAAGTCTTATCAGCACCTAGTCATGTACAGCGACTACTATTCTAGAAAATTTTAAGCATACATTACTTACGATTATCAGAGCCAGTTGCATATAGCTCATATGAGTGTAGTATAACCCGATTATGTATTTATATGTATGGTGGTTCCATTTCGAGAAAATATGTATGGTGTTTAGTTGAAGTACCACTGCAAGGCATGCTCATGTTGGCGTTTTCTCTTTCGTGTAACTCATATGATGTTTTAGTTGAATTAAATTTGAAAATATGGGGTTCTGAGTTTTCATTATCGACATAATATACTACTGCTCCACTTGTCCGTTCATGAAGTATTTGGTCAGTCTTCTACAACTATTTCTTCTAATGCAATTATATGCAAAGCTTCTGCGTATTCGTGGAAACAAATCTAGAATTTTGGCAACACATAATGCGTAGGCACATTCAGATCGTACTATAAACTGTACTTCATTATATTCTTAACAATATTTACCAAGTATAAACCTTGGAGTAAAAAGGGGAGGCTAGTTTTCTGCTTGCGGAGGAGGGAAAATGATGGAAAGAACGAGGGAACACGACAACCTTCATGACGACGGATTCATCTTCGACATCGGGCATGAGCATGGCCGTGCTCTGGTAATATTGTGCTCCAGATTTGGGGCATGGGTTAGATATTAGCAAAAAGTTGTGGTTTTGCGTTAAAATGACTACAGTTGTGGTAAACTGTCATTGGTTGTGTGATGGACACAGGGTCCCCACTTTTGCTAGCTCGGCCCCTGAGATGGACACAGAATACACAATAAAATTCCTGTCAACAAAATGAAATCCTTAAAAAAAAGGTCATCGCGAACCCATCCACTGATTGTTCTTGCACGCCGGTCCCATTTGACCGGTCCTTCTAACTATTAAGACATACTACCTTAGACTTCCTGCCAAATAAGCATGCGATGTGCCCACCTAAACTTTCAGACGGGACCCACCTTGTACTTCTCTACCGAGTCATCTCTCCTCCAGAACCCATCGTTGACATTACAACATAGGCTCCAGTACTCAACCACTCATCTCTCCCCGGCCTCCGTCTCTTCCAGAACCCAGCTATGACATGGCGACGAGCTCCAGTTCCAGGTTAGCCTACACCGTTCTGTATTTGATTTCATCCTTGATATTCCTTTTCCATGTATCTGAATTGAACCAACAACATGGTTTTGCACCTTCCGAAGCAGCGCATCTACAGGATCATCATGTGGACCGGAGTTGACGCATCTCACATTGCATGATCTAGAAACATTTACAAACCAAATTTTCTGACGAGAACAAAGTTGGAAAAGGCGGCTACGGAGTAGTTTACAGGGTACGTATACGTCATTATGAGTATTCTGCTGTTAATTTCGATCGGCCGGCCACCTATATCAGTACATGCATATTAATTTACAGGGAGAATACAACGGGTATGAAATAGCTGTGAAAAAGCTTTTCGTCCTGAATGGACATGACGATACGTTTTTGCAAATGAATTTGCGCAACTTATGAAGGTCCGACATGAGAATATTATACGGCTGATAGCCTACTGCCGTGAGACAAGAGATAAACCTATTGAGTTCAAGGTCAATATTTCCTTTCTTCAGTTATAGACCAAGCGCTCTGTTTCGAGTACATGCCACGAGGAAGCCTTGCCAACCATATCTCAGGTACGATATGCCATCAATTCAGCTCTATATATATATATGTACTATTTGCGTCTAGTGAATGCATAATCGTCTGCCATGAGCACGCAGACGAATCTTGCATACATGGTTGGCCCACAACATACAAAATAATTAGAGGGACTTGCGAGGGCCTACACTATCTTCATAAAGCAAGAGGAGAGGGCGATTATATTTACCACCTGGACTTAAAACCGGACAACATATTGCTGGAAAAGGACATGACCCCAAAAATAGCAGATTTTGGCTTGTCCAGACTCTTTGGTGAATCAAAGACCTACCAAACTTGCAGCCATATGAAGGGAACATTGTGAGTTGGTGGCTTACGCGTACGTTACATGGTTCTTTATTTACTGAACTTGTATATGTATTCCTAACCGCGTGTTTGCCCAATGTTTATGATATCATCAAGAGGATTCATGCCACCAGAATACATACATAATGGCACAATATCACCAAAGAATGACGTGTTCAGTCTTGGTGTTATAATTTTCTACCTAGTGGCTGGACGGATCGCCTACGGCGATTACTGTGACTCGCGGTCCTCTTGTGAAAACTTCACTGAGAAGGTAATTCCATATATCTTGTATTTTATATAATTTTTCAAATATCTTCTGTCCCTTATTGTAATCTTGTCCATCCCATACACCATTATATATGCCTGGGAGGTTACTGTACATTAACAATCTCGCAGGTACAAGAATACTGGAAGAAAAAGATGCGTGCAGCTGTGTCGTACTACACATGGGAGGAAATAGACCTTCTAGGAGTGAAGATATGCATCGAGCTTGCAATGAGGTGTGTGGAGACGGATCGAGCAAAAAGACCTTATGCAGAGGGGATTATCGATGAACTTCAAAAACTAGATGTTCAAATCAAGAAAATGTCAAAGAAACATTTTGAGACACTTAGTGGCCAGGTACTCACCTCTTTTTGCGCACCTAATTTGTCATGAGATTTTTCTACAGTTGTTGTGAAAAATAAGGACCCATATCTTGCGCTCCTTACAAGTTGAGAACATTATGCATATACAACACATACTTCTATAGTTTTTTATTTAGTTGATCTCACATACACCCTGTTTAATGAAAAATGGCTCACATGCTACATCTACGCATGCCTGGCATTGATAAGCACCAGTAGGAACAGACTCCGAAGACACATCCACACCACCTGCGCTACGGGCTAGCATTGCTAATTCATGCGCAACTGAATGACATGTTCACCTCACTAACTCTGAAGTTTAGGAAACTTTCAGCTAGATATGCATGGCCTCCGAGACAATGCCTGACACAGTGCGACAATCAGATTCGCTCCAATGCAGCTAGGGCTTTAGCATATTCAGATACACGCCGTGATATGGCAGCAAAATCTAACCTCAAAACAGAGAAACTGCCTCCCTCTCCCCTGCCTCGACCCACTCATCCTCCTGCCTAGCCCTCCACGAAATGTTAGCAGGCGCACAAGGGCGTGCCATAGGTTAGGGCGATAGATCCATTAGAGCATGTGCAATAATGTCAGGTCACCCGGCTACAGTATTAGCCACGTCATAAAATTCGTACGTGGAAGAGAGAGAAAAGAGGAGAGAGAGGGAAGTGGGCCCTACTTAAATCACCGGGCTGCAGCACATGGAACGAGGAAGCTGCAGCTCTTAGAGCAAGTACAATAACGTCTAGTCAGCTGGCTATAGCCTTTGCCATGTCATCTAAATCCTATGTGGAAGAGAGAGAAAAGAGGAGAGAGAGCAAAGCGGGCGACACAGATACAGCCTGGCTATAGCACTTGGATTGAGGAGCAAGAGCTTGCTTGCAGCCATGCACCTAGCTGCAGGCTGACGCTAGCCTCTTCCCTCCCAATCACGTGCACTCCTCCATGCAACGATTTAATATTTAATCTTTATAATACAATCATCTATAGCCAGCTTAATAGATAGTCCATTGTATGGTCCTGGCTATATGATAACTCTAAAGTGACATGGCATGGCCTTATAGCCAGCAGCCTACTCTTCTATTATCCTTGCTCTTACAGCCCGTCAGCTAGCTATACCCTGCATGCAAGAGTACGATTTAAATTGTTACTAAGGCAAAGCTATCAGCCATCCTAATAGCTAGCCCACTATGTGAACTTGGCTTTGTGTTGACTCTATGTGACATGGCATGTCTTTGTAGCCAACAGCCGGCTCTCTTATTACCCTTGCTCTTACGGTGGGGGAGGTGACTGAGACTTTTGATGTAGAGTGGCGAGGAAGATACCTGGTCGACGGGAAGAAAATTATTTGTCGAACCTTTTCTGGACTACGGGTTGATATTGCTGCTTCTTAGGACTAAACTAAAGCACGACGGAGTAAACACTCCTCCTTTCAATATTTTCATCATTAATATCCATCATTTTTTGTGTCTGTGTAGTAGAACCTCAGGGTCTGCAACACAGTATTAATTACCAATGCATATACTTTGTCCTTCATTGCTTTTTCTAAACAAGGACTACATGTTTAGAAAAGCCGAAGAATCTCCATGGTGCTTCAAATAAATATCAGATAAACTTGTGGAAAGCATCATAACCATGTAATTGTTGTTGTCTCTTTCTTTTCCTTAGGCAGCTCAGCTGCTTGTCATGCTCAGAGCCCAAGGGGATGGGGAGAGAGAGGAGGAAATCAGGCGTGGGACCAACTCCGAAGAAAGCTGGTACAGGTCGCCACCTACGTCGCCAATCCAAGGATCACCGTGGATGCTCTGCTTCACCTACTGGAAGATGCCAGCCATCTGTGTCTCGGCCACCCAGAAGCCGATGCTTTGCTTAAGAGTATAATGGCGTCTCTGGAGGAGGAAACCATCAGGGCGCCGGACGCAATTCCACGGCTAAGAGAGCTCCTCCTGGTGGTTGCCGATCAGCTGGACATGTTCCCGCTTTGCGATTCAGACCCCGTGCATATGGTAGACTCGAACAGAAACTTCTGTGAAGAAAACGTGGCTGACATAGTCAAGTGCTCCCCGCAGCTCTCCGCCCCAATCGTCGTGTCCATTGTCGGATCACAGACCAGCGGTAGGCCTAGCATGAGCATAATTATGTGCGTTGCTCTGGATTTACTATACATGTTTCACTCATCCCTTGTACTTTGTTACCTGTTTACTTTGTAGGGAAAAGCTATTTACTCAATTGTCTCTTCGGAACCAAGTTCCCCGTGATGAACATGATGCGCGGATGGTAATCATTTATGGTTAAAGTTATGTCTTAGAGACTATATCTGTCGGAGTCTAGGCTCCTATGCCTAGATTGTTTTGGTACTAAACGAGGGCTTTGAGGATTACTATTCCTCAAAGCTGACACATCCATCCAACCGAACA
The DNA here is from genome assembly GCA_947311845.1 of Poa pratensis. Taxonomy (NCBI): domain Eukaryota; kingdom Viridiplantae; phylum Streptophyta; class Magnoliopsida; order Poales; family Poaceae; genus Poa; species Poa pratensis. The sequence goes on from CAMZMU010000090.1 coordinate 41,453,526, forward strand.
TATATATACCTGAAATTAAGTATTTGAACTTGCAAATCAAACCTTGAAAGCCTTTAAACATGCAACACTGGATCAAAATAATTATAATCTAAGGTATTATATATAATTACTTGCACAACAATAGTGGTTAATAGCGAGGTTTTTGTTTGGTTCTTCTTGCTACACTTTGAGCGTACTTGTGTATCCCGCATAAAATTTAATATATAGTAGGTACTAGATAATGTTAGCATGTTTGAAAATGTACTCCGTATTCCAATTGTGAAGGAGTCAAACCACGAGAGGAATAATGATGTCAAGGTGTATTGGACCCTCGTTATTAGTGCTGGATTTTCAAGGTTTCGATGGAAGAGAAACAGGAAAGGTACTTGATTTCTCTAAACGCTGTCATTTGTTTTGACTAGTAAAAACTCCCTCCCTACTTTCTTAGTTCAGCAAACTCAAATTCTAAAAGGTTATCAAATATATATAAAAATTTAAACATCAATATAAATTCTATCATTTAAGTCGTCATTAGATTAGAGGTTCAACATAATCATCAGAAAATATATTTTTCTATATAATTGGTCAAAGCTTATAAACTTTTACTCTTATTAAACCCATAACACAAGGTACAAAATTATTATGAACGGAGAGATTACTACATACAAATATATTTATGAGAAGATTAAACATATATGTTCTAGAAACAAACTTAATATCAGAGGTAGTTCTCGTAGGGAAACTCCATGGACACTAACAAAATGTGTCGGTAATGGACATACTGTGTCTGCTTGGAAACTTGTTCCATGGTAAACATGGGCACCCCCCCCCCCCCCACCCCCACACCCACAAACAATGTCTATTTTTCTCTACTTAGTACATGTTAGTTCTTTTCTTATGTCAATTTTCAACAAATAAATGATTTTGCACATGTCATCACTGCTCTTCTGCTCCATGGGTGCGAGCTCTGGGCGGCTGCTTTCTCCGTCGTCTCCGGCGATGGAGGTCGACCGCGCTGGAGTTCTTCGTGGTTGAAGACGGCGTGTTGCAGCGGTGCTTGTCTCTGTATTCTCCTTGTTTTTTTCTTTGCTTGTATCTGGCCTTGTACTGGTTTCCTCTACGTATGAATATAAGTATGAAAAATCAAAAAAAAAAAGTACACAATATTGATATGTCAATACAGAATTTAAATTTATCATACCGAGCATCCATCAAAGTACCAAAACGATCAGAAAAATACTAATAGTTCATAGAATCATGTAGCATAGACATAAGATGATCAATCAGTGCAGGGTAAGATCTTGGCAAAAACATGTTCATACAAAACGTCTCCAAGTCCATGAGGGTTCTTTATTTTCCATAGTAGCACATCGATGTTCTATCGAGTTGGCATTGCATTTAGTTGCAATTTTGTCGGGGAAATAGTTCTTCCACTCATGGAAGTAATCACGTATCCTCTCTCGAGTGTTGGGATTTCATACTCTAACGTGCTTTCACTCTTTAATCTGCACCACAAATGGCATTTTGGGTCAATTCCATTAAATGTGTCCAACATCAACACATCCTCCTTGCTAGAGTATGAATTTCCTCTTTTGTTCGAAGCACGTCTTGTTTCTGTAATGTGTACATTAAACATCACGTTATCCTTACATTATTCACCTTTGTTGATCATTTCCATCATACACTCATCAAACAACTCCTATGTAAAATCACGACAAATGCAAACCAAGCAACATCAAGAATCAAAGTGTTGCAAAAGTCAATTGCAAAAATCCTCACAATTGCCCATTTTGGTCAAATATGTAATTCTATGCAAACATGCAATTGCGGAATTCTACACAATGATTCACAACTCAATGCAAATTCTTCAAACATATGAATAAGAAAATGCATAACATGTGAGAGGTGGCCGCCATATCCTCTTTATGTGAGGCAATGAGCCTGCGCTATGCTCTCGACTTCTGGCGTCGACTTCTTCTCCAAGATTGGCTTCACCCCCTCAAAGGTTAGAGTTGTGGAGTGAAAGCAGGAGGCGGTTTAGGAAGAGAACTAGAGAAGTGGTGGAGGCTCGATTTAGAAGAGGAGATGCAGTTGAGCAATGGAGAGGAGTAAGATGAGAGAGTGGAGAGAGTTTTTTTTTGCATCTCTCGCTCTCTCTAAACTGGCCTAAAATTGTTGACGATTTGGGTGCGACATACATAGCCATTTTGGGGACTCCCCTTGGAGTTTCCCTCGGTACAAAGATTCTAATTATATTTGAGGTGCGACGAGTTATTACTATAGTAAAAAAATACACATCCATGTCAATAGAGTGCAATTAGTTTTTTATGCGGGTTCTGCTTGGACCAATGGTGATTTTCCGGCACATACATGTGGCCGGTTTCCTTATGTAACCTAGTCTTATGTTTCACATGCTAACTATGTTCCAAATCTAGGCCCTCCCTAAATGCAGGATCAAAGTTAGTCTCCATCCAGGCAGTGACTTAGTTTTCTTCTACGATGATAATTCATTTTTTTTTTACAAAATGAGTGATGTGTTTAAAAATGAGATGGAGGTATAGGTGAAATAGACTTGTGAAACGATTTCCATTGTGCAATAAATTTAATGAAATTGGTTAAAAAAGTGTCCAATCTGACAATGAAATTGAAGAGTTAGGGTTAAATTTTTTTGAATGGGTTGTGGGGATAGAATCACATCGTCGATGTGCGTCTTTGTCATGTGTAGTCCTCTTCATGAAGAGACGGACTACAAAAGAAGTTATGATCAAGATAAGAGAGTACAAGGAAGAGAGATGCAAATAGATAGACATAATAAGTACACTACAAGTGAGATAAAGAACTCATCACTAGTTCATCTATGAGTGTAAAAATAAACTTACACCAAGAGACTTGCGTGGCATGATGAAATGAAGTTAGTGGTCACAGAAATTTTGACAATGTCAACCATGTGCAAGGAATTTGACGAGATGGATCTAAAATCACCAATCTTAAAAAATGTGAAGACTAACAATTGCGAAAACTTGAAACTGATAGGCGAAATAGAAACACGTCATTGATTTACATATTTTTTGTGCAGATTTCATCATGAATCAAAACACCGTTCTCTAATTCTGAATGGATGAGTGAATTCGACATAACTAACATGAGTAGAATAAATCTCGAGCAAGCTTAGGTGCAAATATGCACAAGTAGAGCCAGTTCTTTTAGAAATGGGGAGAACCCCTGTCTCTGCATCAAACTGATGCACTCAGCCTTTTATTACAAAAGCGTGTAGCAAGTATCAAATTCATCAGTTACAACTCAAGGATCATACAATGTGGAATGAAGATCAACCGACCAAAATGATAACACTAAGCATCAATCATTTTAGTGCGCATCCACCTGGGCCAAAGATACCCCGTATGACCGCGGATAGCCAGGTACATCCAGAAACATATGACTTTGTTGGTTGGCTGGAATAAGAATTGACCACTCATGGATGCAAAATATAGCCATGTTAGTAACCTGCAAAAAGTGAGGAGCTTCTACTTTTTAAGAATAATATCATTTTGGCAATTCCAAATTGCCCAAAGGAAAGCAAAATCGTCTATATGTATTTGTGCCTTCATTTCCCTATCAAGACCATTAAGCCAGCTGCCAAACATATGTGCAATGATTCTAGGATGAGGGATATTAAAAGTAAAGTGCGTCAAATGCCAAATATTTCTAGCAAAAGAGAAAGATAAGAAAAGGTGTTCTATAGACTCATCTGTATCACAAAAAGCATATATTTTCAACTAGTAGAGCGAGTTGAGCCAACGAAGATACATGTGGATGCATCTCTATGGGTTGCATCAATGTAAATGGATGAATTGGTTGTTCCACAAGGGCATGGATCGGATCATAACTTAAGTATCATCCAGGCCTGCCCCGAAATGGCATGTAGGAAACTAAACAACAAGTTTGGATCCCCAATGCATGTTTGCCTCTTTAGGGCAACCAAGCACGCCATTTGTTTTCAAAATAATACTCTTTCAAATGTAGGCATGTTAATCTAATTAAAAATATATATAGAATTTATAAAACATATTTTTGTGTTTTTATTTCATACAAAAGTAAGGAGTGTAAAATAAACACATAATTTGGAATTGCTTTGATTTCAGGAAACACTATTTGAGAAGCATGCTGCCCTTTTTGCGTTGACTGTATCTGACGTCATGCTTGTTAACATGTATGTTTCATCCTTTTCGGTATTTCTTGGTTCTTAGAGCACGCATAGGCACACGCACACACACATCTATATGCTAGTTTTTCTTTTCTAAGTACTACTGAAAGTGTTGTCATTGTCAATTGTACCTTTTTCTTAATACAGGAATATGTTTGACATTGGTCAAGAGCATGCCGGTGGTACACTACTATTTAAGACAATATTTTAGGTATTTTTACATGGAAACTTCTCACGCTACCCAATAGAGTATACAAAGAAATGTCTACTCTCTTTCATTGCAGAATGATATCAACTAGATGCGTTTAACTTTTCATGTACATGTAAAACAGCGGAGTTCTTGGTGTGTTGAATTGATTACCTTATTTGGGTTTGGCAAATGAATTCATTGCACATCATGTTCTTATGGATCATACTTTTCACTAGGTGTTCATATAGTACATAAAACATTCTTACCACTCTTAGATATCCGTTTTAGGCAGTAACTACCTAAAAAAAATACAAGCGTGCCCTTATATTTGGTCAATATATGGAAAATGGGAACTTTTATCAACTCAGATGGAACAAAAAGGCTGCACATGCAAAGATTTTACACCCGTCTTTTGCATAACTAGGATTCACACAACCCAATAAACTACGAACAAAAAAGAAAAACTATAGTTTTAAAGGCAGAATAAAGACACTTAAGCTGTTGGACGACCGGTCCACAGACTACAACGCCATTTATGTAGCATGGAGACCATCCTGGTTGCTCGCTCCAAATGGGCACATGCTTTTGTTTATAACTCTGTTGTGTTGGGCACTAAAGCATCGGGCACATATAAATCCAACGCATACACGGTGGATATGAATTAGAAACCATCTAAACAATCGACCACACCTCTCTGAGACAAACTTACACTAAACTAGCAAAAATGCCCGTGCGTTGCCACGGGCGAACAGATTTCGACTTAATACGTAGATAATATATTACACAAAATAGATCAACAAATTGTAAAGGTGAACCGAGCAACATCAAAATGACCTCACAACGCACAACTATCCATGTTAATATATTTTTTTAATCTCGAAAAAGAACTTCGATGCCTTGTATAAAAAATGTTACAATAATCAAATCAAATAAACACCAAACAGAACATCAATTATGAACTACAGCAGTTTCCTTAAGAAAGTTTCCTTAAGAAACAAACTTTGTTATAGCCAACTGATAACCTATTTGCATAATAATTTGCAACATATTCCAGTAACAGCACCGTTGAGCTGAGTAAGAGCTAGGGCATCAGCTAAACTATCTTTTGTGACACCTAAGTTGCTTCCCCCAAAAATTCTATAGATGTCTAGCTGATTGAAAGGTGGAAATATATTGACATTTAAAGCAGCGTAAATTATACGGATCTATCGCATTGGGCAGCGATTATGAGTCGGTACGATTATTGTTAATTTTTGAAAACAATAACAGATAGTCGCGAATTTGCATCTAAATTCGTCTTGACACCCACACTGACTGGTGGGACCCATTTATAAGAGTCTAATTGGCAGCATACGTAATGAAGTAGCTGAGGTGGAAGTGGGGCCCACATGTCAGCCCCACATTTTATTTTTGGCCAACGTGGGCTCGCGTTGACCAATCTGGCCAGAGGGAGCGAGAAAGTAGCTTGGGCTACTCTGCATCGATGTGCTGGAGATAGGGAGCTGAGTTAGCTCGCCAGTGCAAACTGTGAATCTCCACCGATTACCGCGGCCGCCTCCTAGAGCCACTGCTCGGTCTGCACGCGTAGGCGCCTTGTCTCGCCTTCAAGCACCTCGCGGGAGTCGTGGGAGCGGCCGTGGCCAGCAAAGCAGGTGAAGCCGTAGGGGGCGAGGAAGACGGCCGTGAGGCGGCCGCGTCGGCGAGCGTGGCAGACACCGACTGGAGAAGCTCGCGGCACAACGCATGTCGGGCGAATTAGGCGTGTGGGCGCTCGAATACGCGCCGCCGGACTTCGACCCCATCGGCGGGCCGCAGCTAGCTGTGGGCTCGGCCGACCGGCGCGCGTCCGTGTAGGACGTGCAGGAGCACGAGCGCGACGTCCTGGAGCAGGAAACGCGGTAGTAGGCGGTGAATATCAGGATTTCGTGCAAATTTCGTGGAGCTCGACACCAATCCAATGAATCTGATGGAGGGACGACAGCGGCTGCGGCGGGCGCCGGATCCCGCCGGTCTTCCTCCCCCAGCCACCAGCGCCCCCGCGCTTTTTCCTGTGGATGGAGCGCCCGATCGACCATAACGAGCTCTACTGCCGCCAAATCAAGCGGCCCGACCCTCATCCCGGGGAGGATGGCGGAGGGACCCTTCATCTGAGGCATCGTCTCGCCGGAAAAGCAGATCGAGGAGGGAGGAGGAGCGGCTGGTGCTCTAGATCGAGGATGAGAGGAGCCGGGTCGGCGAACCGGCCAGAGAGCCTGGCCTGCTCGTGGCGGCGCTCTTCTCCAGGGGATCGGTGTGCGAGACCACCACCGACCAGCGCAGCCCTCGTAGGCCTATGACGCTCTTTCTTTTCTATTTTTACGGGGCTCGAATCGTTTTTTTCACTTATAGGTGGCATGGTGCGTAATTTGTTTCAACTCCAGGGGTAAAATCGGAAAGTGAAAAACGGACCATCACCTGAAGCCATATTATATAGTAGAGATTAGAGATGTTTGATCGACTCATTGATGGAAGAGTACAACCTTGGAACATGCGCTTAGCAAGCTTATCATTTGTCAAAATGAAACCTTTGCGAAGATACCCAGAAAAATACTTATTTTCAATTGGAATTTATAGCATCAACACTCTAATAAGTTCAGTGGATTGATAAAAGAAAGACATAATGTGTTTCTAGAGAATCTTAGGTTTCTATGAATATTCTATCTAAACACAGTTTTTCGTTTTGAAATGACATGTGATCTCTAGTTGACAAAATATGGCATCCGATACATCTAAATGTTGGCCACTAAATCCATGCACCCAGCCGAAAGGTAGATTTGGAGGAAATCCTCTTAGCACACATCGATTGTAGAGACTGCAGCATATTTATACCTAACAATCCGGAGTACTGTTGGTACTCATCTACTAGAGTTTAATATTAGAAAATTTGTCATCCGAAAACCTCACTTGCTACAAATCATTAGTTAGAGATTCATCATACTAGAAAAGGAATTGTTTAACCTTCATATGGCTGGTCTAGAAGTGAGAATCCCCAATTTCCAGGACACATGAGATTTATATATATTTATTACATCGCAGGTCTTTCCAACTACTGAGATATTTTTTCTAATATTTATTCGACATCTTTCCATCCTGAATTGTGAAACTGGTTGTAATGGATCACAAGGCTGAGATAATATAAAATTATCGCCCTTGTTATTATCATCATCTTCATTTGTATTTTTATTTGGCTGCTCTTCAATAAATACGTGTGAATTAGATGTTACAAAAAAAACATACTGATGGCCTATTTGTTGTGAACTCACAGTTCGCATCAAGACGATAAAAACATAGAATTCACATACAGTCGCAAACAGAGTCAAGAATAAGGAAAAAACATATTACAAAGTCACTCATGAATAATAAGATACGTACATAGCACATGTAATTTTTTGGATCATTAATACTCTCTCTGAACCAGAAAAAGTTTCGGAGGTACTACGTACTGGTTGTACTAGTTATGTTGGTTTCTAGCGAAGGTTTTAAAGGATCGGAGGGAGTAGTTTTTATCGTCAAACCATTTTTTCATATCACTGGTCCTGTATGTTTTATGAACTGTCAAAGCTTGTTGTCGGCATATGATTGACGGTGTCCTGCAATAATCTAATGAGGCATATTATGTAGTAGCTTCATGAAATATCATACATGATAGGACGTGGAGCTAATTTCTCAGGTCACGTGTTGCGCCAAAAGAAAACCATTATTCTTCCAAAGAGATTTTGTCTCAGAAAAAGGAAGAGTAAATTTGTCTAAGAAGCAAAGATTAAATGTTGGTCTATGATTCCTTTTTAAATTTCTTTGCAGGAAAGAAATAAACTTGAAGCAGGCTTGACAAAAATACTAGTTGTTCTTCGTATGTACGATAGAGAGGTGTGTTTTATCATTGCAAGCGTTGCAGCCACTAGTACTCATATAATATTATATTAACTTGATGTAATTATTTTGCTTGCAAAGATACCACTCGAAACGCTAAGAGATCATATGTTGACAAACTTGGAAGAGGTATTCCATTAATTTCATCAGCATACTCTTGTGTGTCAACAATGTATCATATGCTACTAAATATTTCATGCAGATGTGGAGAAGTGTGAACGTGACATCTATGAGATTTGAGGACTACGTTGAGGTTGGGTAGCGGTTCATCCTGTTTTTGCCAGAATTATATCGTATCTCCTCAAGGGGCGAAAATTAATATAAGATTTAAAGTTTATGAAGAAGGAACTAATTAGCTACATCCCTTGATAATGTACTTAGATAAATGTCGTCGGACGGCCGGACAAGAATTCAGAATCTTTCCACAGAGAGGTTAGTTGCAGATATAATTCTATAAATCTTTAGTGCCTTTCAAAAAAAACTTCTCCATATCTATATAATGAAATTATATTTATATTTATTGGAAATATCAAAGGGCTCGACTTCTTAGAGTAATCACAATAATAGGAGCTCTTTTTCTGTAACTTAATTTCAGGGTCTCATTCTTATCGACTGGAGCAGCACTAACTTGTCTTATTAACATTGTGTTGCTTATATATTTGTCCATAATATTTTCTTCCATGTGAGCTAGCTTTGCATCCTTTGTAAAAGCATTATGCTAAACGTTTTGCTCCATGTATAAAAGATTCTTGTTGTGAGCTATATATTCTGGAAACCATGCCAATATTGACATATATTTGGTTTTCGGTTAGTATTAAAGTATTAATTAACTTTTCGCTCTACAGGTTACAACATTGAGAAGGCTTCTCTCAAAGATCAACGCTGATGATCACAGAAGTTCTAAAGTTCCAGGTTCTAGCTTCTCCGTCAGTTTAAAAATGTTTTGGGGTGCAATTAGGAAAAACAAGAAACTTAACATTCCATCCCACCAGGTATTGGGAATTATGCATTAACATTGAACTTTGATACATATATATTGTTCACTATTTTATTTTACTATCTATAACTTATGTATAATTAGGAGGCCCTTGACGTATCATTCTGTCGACAAACTGCGGAAGTTACTATTCAGCATGTATATTCTCACGAGGTATATTTATATCAACATTTATATTGGTACTCACATGTTAGTATGTTCTTCCTACAAAGTATAATTAATGTATATTTTTTTCATTGTTTTTCCTCTCACAAGGACTACAAGCTTTTAAAAGCTGAAGAGTCTCCGCGGTGCTTCAAAGAAATATCAGATAGACTTCTCAAAAACATCATAACCATGTAACTACAGCTGCCTCATTCTTTTTCATCTATAAAACTAACTTATGTTACACCACTTGTAGGACCAAACTACATAGATATGCTTTGTTAGGCGTATCGTGTTAGATGTACTTAAGTTTTCAGTCAACTGAGAACAAGCTGTTCGGCCGCTTAAATAAATGTGTTGATATTTCTTTGAGAAAACTACAGAGGAAAATCATATAGTATAAGTATAAATCTACTACAAGGACCTAGAGCTAGGCAGAGAGAAATATTTTCTACTAACTAAAAATATGCCCAGCTAAGTGTTACGGTACAGTGCTTGTGTACTCTCAGTGTTTTAGAAGGTACGTAGAGGTTCCACATGAACTTGTTGTTGCATGTTTTAACGTCTCGTATGTTTTATGTCAGGTATGATGATGAAACAGAATTGTATGATCCAAAAGTAAGGGACAACGAACGTCAGTACATGTTAGAAAAAATAAATAAGGTAAGATATATAAGCTTAAAGGCCTTTCGAACACTCACTTACCTTGTGAGCCTCTTAGAATTTGTTGTCCATCTATACAAAACGTTGTTGTACATCTATAGAAATTTGTGGAACCCTCTTAGAATTAAGGAGGATGGAAATGTAAGATGGATGCTATGTGTTGGGACTGGGTAGAGACACAATGGGATAATAAGAATTGGAGAGTGGAGAAAGGCAGTACATGGATTAGTATTTTGGGATTCCATCTTTTTATTTTATTTATTCATCTGTTTACTAGCAGCTCAAATGCAGAACTCCGTAATTATATAATGTTAAAGTGGCATTCATTTCATTAGATAAGATAGCGATCTAAATTTTTCCAGTAGTTTATATAAACAACCACCCCGAGCACCGAGATGCGTTAAAAGGGTGAGGCATTACTCAAAATCAAGCTAAAAACTACCAAACTTTTCGGGGCCTGAGGTTATTTCCTGATTTCGTAATGAGGAATGTGTCTTTGACAAGCCAAAATGAAAACACTTCATTTCACAATTTTCTTTTGGAAGCTCAGTTTGTCTCTTACTCATTATCCGTGTAGGTGTTTACATCTAAAAAATTATCTGCTGTAGGTGTTTGTTGAACATTCTTGGGAACTAATTAAAAAGATGCAAAAAAATACTTCGGAACAGTTCAAAGATGATTATGCCATGAAACTCAAGAACTGTAAAGAAACTGATGTTGATTTATCGTATGATGATCGTATAGTGGACTCGTGCGTAAAACAGTTCATGAATTTGTGTGAAGGTAATTTCAGAATATAAACACTATTGTGCTTGTTTGCATGTCATGCATGTTGTTCTAACATAGATGGACCCCTTTACAGATTTGAAGGTATTTGATTTGGACAATCTTCACAAGGCATGTGCAGAACTCGAAAAAGATCTAAAGGTAAGTTTGTTTGGTACATTTATGAAACTATAAACTTCTCCTAACTTTTACTTGGGAGAATGATTAAATTTTAATTATTCTTGTCGACATGAAAGAAAATTAGAAACCACCTTTATTGAAAAAGAGGACCCCCGGGCTCTACATCTGTTAATGCCCACAAACATATCATTTATTGTTGGAATCCCGAAGGACCGGAAAAACTGATGATGTATGCCTTGAGACATTAATCCACCAGGCAACCACTAACCGTGTCTTACAATATATAAACAAAACAAAAGAAACACAACGCTTATCCTAAAGCCTTCAAAAGTAATCAGCCGCATTTGCGACGATAATGACGAGTACAACCATGAGTAGATTTTTGAATTGTCATCTCAAAGTTAATTTCGAGGCAGCGCCTTCAGCAAGGTCACGATTCAAAGGGTGTGTCGGAATGGCATGATCAGAAATCATGCGTTTAACACATAAAAAGACTTAAAACTACTATTACAGAGTCATGACTAAGTATTACACTTGATTGCTCATTTGGCTTCCATGATATGAGGGCAATAGTGTAATAGATGCATGCTTCTGATTTATTGAGCATGTTCTAGACAGTGTTCGTGCCACTACACCTTTGCCTCCCACTCAGCTTAGTATTCCACGTCGAATCGCTTGCGGTAGTTTGCACTGTCGCCGCTTCCGTGATTGTCATGGCGCGTAGTTGCAAAGCGCTGCAGCTTGCTGCTGCTCAAGGTTGGTTCCACTCCTAGATTAGCTTGTTGTGTTGAGTTGTATGGTCGTGGTGTAGCCCTCTGAGGATTGTACATAAACATCTCTTTCCAATAATACATCAAAACGCAATGATTTTTGCCTTTTCGCGAAGAAGTGGTTGGGTGGAGAAGTCCGAGGCGCACTGCAGTGGCAGACTGAGCTGTGAGCAACAGTACAGCTTGTGATGCTGCATTTGGGTGTGGAATTAACAAGGAGAGTTTGTCTCGTCTAAGCTACTAGATCTGCTGTCGCTTGACCGGCTACCGCGCGCTACCACCACTAGTAGAAAACAGCCTACTGCTGCGTCCGTTGGCGCACATGCGTACACCAGCACCGTTACCCCAGTTTGTACGCCTGCGGTATCCTCTTACTAGTGGCATGCAAAATGTACGCCGTCAGTAGCAGGAACCCTAGTGGCGTCTAATCGTGGATGCACGCCAGTAGTAAAGAATTTAGTGGTTAAAAAAAGTTATTCGGAATAAAAATAAAAATCATATAAATAAATCTATTTATCTAATACATTCATACATGTAATTATTCAATTGTTCAAATACACCATCATATCAATCAATATAAGTCTACGAAATTTTACAAAATGATCGCCGCTGTTGTGTCGATGTCATCATCGTCGCAGCCGCGTTTCGATGTCGTCGCTACTGCAGCCTCGTGTCGCTTCCGCAACCATGTGTCGATGTCGCCATCACCACTGCCCCATGTAGATGTCGGCGATGTGTGGCGATGTGTAGCAGCTACACATCTCAAGCTGGAATGCTATGTACTCCATCTACATTTTAAGCTTAAAGTTATAGTGAGTTCTCATTTTGACAACAACCATTTCTTAATTGCAGCAGAAGTACATAATGTATGATAACTTGTTGAGAAACACTAGATCTCGATGCGCTAGTTCATGAATAGCCAGAGCTACCTAATTGTGCACACCATGTCAAAGTTTCCTAAATAAAATCATGTTCATGTTTCGATAAGTATATGATCTATATTTAGCACATGCTCTAAGGTGTTGTCACAACTAAGAAATGTCTAGTGTTACAGAGTAGAAAATAACCATTGCAGCATGGTAAAGACCACATCAGATCAAATCTTTAACATGCCCTCATAAAAATTCAAATTGTACTAGTGTATTCATTTGTTCTAAACCAAGGAGTAGGCAAATAAACTCAAGTATAAAAATATATGTTGTTTGACATGCTGTCATCATGATCCAAACACATAAAATAAGGTTTTTGTTCTACCTAGACCATACTTAGTTGAAAAGATAATAATACTCTAAACACTAGTACCAGATCATCTCTCACCAGCTCTACACCTAACTAGGCAGCATCTATCTAGGAGGCTCGACAGCAGACCTTATCACATTGCATATAACATAGGTTGCGAGTTTACAATGCAAGCAACAACAACATAATAGAAATTTTCATTTGATTCATCATTTGAGGAATTCATATGGATGTAGGCAAAATAAATAAAAGGTATTGCATATAGCATGTGTTAATGTAAAGTTTCAAAGAATAACAAAGATTCGTGACAATACAAGTTCAATTCATAACATAGTCATAGGTTTATGATACAAAACTAATACGCGAATGTTCATGACCTGCTTAATTTTGCCGCATTATATTTGTGCTTAGCAATGAAAATGACAGAGTGGATGTGGTGGAAGAAACATGAACTCACCTAGCTGAAATGCTATTCCGGCGCCCCAGCATGCCAGAGAGGGCGCAGCGGTTGCGGGTCATCGTAGTTTAGTCGATCCACCTTTGTCTCCATTTCTTTCTGCTTTTCCTTTTTTTTTGGTGTTTGTGTGTGTTTGCTGCTGCCCCAGCTTGTGTGGTGTCGAGTTTGTATTGTCGGTTGTATGATGGTCGGTGCTTTATTTATAAAGCGGGACGAAAGCCTGTTTCGTGAAATGCTATTCGGGCAGCTGCAAGCAGGGCGAGCAATAGCAAGACGCATAATCCTACAGCAACACGCTTGTCTGCAACCATTGACGACAACGCACGTGATAAGGAGTAGAACACTACTTCACAGGGAGAGAATTAGAAAGAGTAAAGACTTGCTCACTCGGCCATGTCGTTGCGGGCTTGTCGATCTACAGGAAGCAACTGTACTAGACAACATCGTCCCGTGCACGATCGTGCGCGCCGTCGAGGCCCAGGAACACGGGGGCACCCGCCGCGCCGACTCACCCAGGCACCGTGCGCACTCCGCCGCTGTGATGTCTCACGGCCATCTGGGAGACAGAGCAGAGGAGCACCAACGCCGCGAGGCCGGCGGCAGCAGAAGCAGGTCGGGGAGGACGTCGGCCGGCCGACGATCTTGAGTGCGGTGTCACGGTAGATCAGCGTGTCCTCGCAGGCCCTGACCTCGTCGTGCGCTATCCACAGCGCATCGAGATCGACTGACTCCGCCCTGCAGCACTACGTGACGAAGAGGCTCGAGGTAGCCTCCTACGACGAGCACCTTCCTTGGTGCCGACGTGACCCTGAACGACGCACGACCATGGTGACGCACCCTCCCGCCCCTCCTCTGCCCATTTCAGCTGCCGCCATGCTCCTGCTCCAGACCTGGCGTTTGAGGTGAGGCGGCTAGATCGAGCACCCGGGAAGAAAGGGGATCAAGGTAGAGAGGGGAAAATCGAGGGTGTGCAGCCGGTGAAGGTTGCGGGGATCACCGGCGAGGCTAAGGTGGTCTGGCCCGATAGGACTGCTCGGTTGTGGCCGGTGCCGGTGAGAAAGAGGGTCGGGGTGGATGGGAGCTCGCGGGGAAGAATAGCAGTTGTAATCGTCGTAGAAGTCCAAAACTTGTACGGAAAGTCCAGCCCTCATACATATGTGAGAGATGATGGCCGATTAAAATTAAATAAACAACCGACAATCTATCAATAAAACCCTACTTTTTATACTCAAACTCTTGTTCCTATTTCTGTTATACGACGACTTTCCGTAAGTTCATCTAATATCGACAACCGAACCTCGAAGTTGCCAAGTCCGAATGGGTTCAACCAACCGCCGTCGGCTTCCTCCGACGAGGCTTCCCAAGGGGATGGGATGTCTAGTCTAAAAAGCGCCGACTTACTGTTATGCGTATCGCACTGGAGGTCAGCCTTCTGTGGGGGCGAGTTATAGACTATCTCCCCCGAAACCGCGGGTACACAAGAACGTGTTTGCGTGACATGTTTAAAGCGGTTCAAGCTAATATTTAAATTTATTTGTTTTTGCCAATATTAAAATTTATTATATTATGGCTCTCACAGTCACAAAAGTGAGAAGGCTACTTCCAAACACTACTCTTGATCATAATAGAAGTGATAAAGTTCTAGTTTCAGGCTTCTCAGCTAGTTTAAAACCAATTTGTGACACAATTACGAAAAAAGAGAAACTTGATGTCCCAACCCATCAGGTCCAGTGCCTTTTTCATAAGTAGAGCGAGTTAATAAGCCAACAAAGCTACATCTGGATGCATCACTAGAGGTTGCATCTTTGTAAATGGATGAATTGGTTGTTCCTCTAGGTATTGGATGATGGATGGGAGGTAATTTAGGTATCATCCATGCCTGGCCCTATCACGTATAGGAAACTAAACAACAAGTTTGCATCCCAGTGCATATTTGCCTCTCTTGGGCAACCAAACACGCCTTATCTTTTTCAAGAGAATATTCTTTCATATGTAAGCATTTTAATCTAATTAAAAATGTATTCATAATTTCACAAAAACATATTTTTAGTGTTTTTCTATTTCATACAAAAGTAAGGAGTGTAAAATAAACTCATAATTAATTGCTTTGATTTCAGGACTCGCTATTTGAGAGGCACGCTTCCCTTTTTGCGTTGACTATATCTGACGTCATGCTTGTTAACATGTATGTTTCATCCACTTTGGTATTTCTTGGCTTCTCCAGAACACAGACATGCACACACATATTTATATGCTAATTTTGTTTTTCTAAGTACCATTGGAAGTGTTGTCATCGTCAATTTTACCTTTTTATCAATACAGACATGCCAATGACATTGGTCGAAAGCATGCAGGTGGTACACTACTATTTAAGACAATATTTAAGGTATTTTTACATGCAAACTTCTCACACTACTAAATGGAGTATACGAACAAATGTTTACTCACGTTTATTGCATAAAGATATCAACTAAATGTGTTTAAGTTTCATCTCCACGTAAAATGGCGGACTGATCGGGGTGTTTAGTTGATTACCTTATTTGGGTTGGTCAAATGAATTCATTGGACATCATGTTCTGATATGGATCATTCTAATTTTCACTTGCAATTCATAGAGTACAGAAAAATTCTTACCACTCTTAGATATCTAGTATCGAGTTTCAAATTTTATTGTGGGGTTATGTGTAGGAATTCAAATACATGTGTGCCATTATATTGTGGGGTTACATGTAGGAATTTCAAATTTTCTGTCCTAGGTAACAGACAAGATCATCTATGAAGATACAAGGTTTTTTTTTAGAAATGGAGGCATCGCCCCAGCCTCTGCATCAAAATGATGCATACGGCTTATTTTCATTAATAAATTCTGGAATCCAGATCCAATCGTACGAGAGTACCGAATTATTACAAAACACTGATCGCAAAGTGTTGAAATTTAAATGAGCCAGAAGAATAAATTAAGCCTAGCCATCTATTCTTCTAGAATGACGCCACCCATTGAGGGAGAAGATAGCCTGAACGACCACCATCATTCGAGTACATCCGGAATCCATATGATCCCGCTGGTCTTCCGGTAGTAGGAGAGACCACTGCTAAATCCAGTGCGTAGCCCTGAGCACAACCTGCAAAAAATGAGGAGTTTGTATCTTATTAAAGACGATGTCATTGCTGCAATTAAAGATTGCCCATAAGAAGGCAGAAACACCGATGCGAATTCTAGCCTTAGTTTCCTTGTCAACACCATTTAACCATGTTCCAAACAGATTAGATACACGGGTTGGAGGTGTAATGTTAAAAGTAAAATGGATTAGTCTCCAAATATTTTTAACAAAATTACAGGATATAAATAAATGTTCTACAGACTCATCTGTATCGCAAAACACACATTTTTTACAACCTGTCCATCGTCTTTTAATAAGATTATCTTTGGTTAACAAAACACGTCTGTTTAAAAACCACAAGAAATTTTTTATCTTCAAAGGAATTCGAAGTTTCCATAAATATTTTCGAAGGAAAATCGTATGACCATTCATATAATCAGCGTACATGGACTTAACCGAGAAAGATCCATTTGCCGTTAGATTCCATTTAAACGAATCCTCCTCACTTGAGTTAGATCTAGTTCATTACCAACATGAAGATGTGGAACAGGTTTTGATGACGGTGTCGATGAAGCCTGTAAAAGATTCTCACGGATAATTCTAACGGTGAGAATTCCTGCAACCAGCCTTCTGGATCCAACCGAGTGAGGGTCAGACGTCACACCCCTCTGATGATTCTCACACGTCCGCCATAGTTCAGCAGCACTCCACTATCCATAACGAGGAATAGCTGGTGTACAATAGGTGGAGAAAGACCCAACACAAGGGAGAGAGATTGATCTAGGGAGAGGACACCTCAAAGTCCCAACCCAAATTTTGTGTCAAAAAGGAGAGCGGGACCTCTCCTTTTATAGGAGGGAGGGGGGAGGGCACACTTGGAGGAGGGGTTGTTCCCCTCCCATCTGCGCCATCGTCCCCCCTTGTGGGTTGGGTAAGCCGACTGAGCTAGGGCTGGAGGGAACCCTAACCCTAGCCACCGCGCCTGCCCCCCACCGGAACCGCCTCATGCGTCCCAAGTGGTCCGGCCAACCTAGGGCAAAGCCCTAGGTTGTCGCCTCCTAGTGCACCCCACCGAAAAGTCCCAAGAGGCTGCCTCGCATGGGTCCAACTCAATGGGAACAGTCCCCCATGTTGTATTTTTTGGACCCACCGAAAACCTCGCTGATCCTTTCTGGCTATTCCGATAATACTTTTGTAGCTCTAAAAAAATCCGATCTTATCTCTGAATGTAATTCAATCACGTCGGAACCATCCGAGTGATACTCGCTCTCTACTCCGAAAATTCCAATGTACACAACTGACTATTGACGGCTTAAGTGTGTGACCCCAATAGGTTCTATAACAATTATTCATGATTATAAACTCCTTCCTAATCAATAATCAATAGCGGGACCGTGGACGCGCGCCCATATTGACTCCTACTATTATACGAAGATACTATGTCGAACATGTTGGTATTCAAGCATGTTCTCATTACTTCACGATACTGATCATTATCCGAGGGGAGATGTATGACATGACCATGATTAAACTCGTTAATAACTATGTCCGATTATCCTCGTTTAGTGGTATGATGCTCTTACTCGTTCCCGCGTTCTAGTATCCCCACGATGGGTATCATGGCTTTGTCTGCGCAGACTTGTTGTGGATACTATCACACCGATTGATCCTGGATGTATCTCACTATTGACTAGAGGAGTAGTTACCAATCTTGAACTACACGATAAGATGCATGCCTTCAAGATTACCATGTGATAGTCGTTCTGATCACCCAGTTACGTTCTGATCACCCAGTTACGGTTGGATACTTGACTACACAAAAGCAAGCTCTACAAAATACACAACCGCATATTCTCATAGTCAAAGAAATCAAACAAGCTAACCTTTTTGTGATATTACTATATGTGGTAAAACCAAAACAACATCTTGTAGTATTACAACTACTTGGGTCTCCTCATCCGCAATGTTGAAACAATAATGTGTCCTCATTAATATTTACAAACAAATGTCCATGAGTAGGAAAACATGGCCATGTGATTTGAATGAGTTTGTCTAAGAGATAAGACAAAGGGTGAAAAGGTATTTATGGTTCAACACGTGCGTATGGATTTTCTATGAATATCACATTCATAGTCCCCATCAGTTATAGCATAAAACACAATACATTAATCATGAACAAATGTATATTATTGTCTCTTGAACATACATCCAACATATGTTTGGTCAATATTATATAAAATGGGCACTTTTATCAACTCAAATGGAGCATGAAATAGGCGGTGCATGCAAAGAATTTACACCCATCTTTTGCATAATTAGGATGCACATAACCCAAAAAACTATGAAAAAAAAGAAAAACCATATTTTAAAAGGGAGAATAAAGACACTTACGTTGTTGGAGGACCGATTCAAAGACTACAACACCATTTATGTAGCGTGGAGACCACCCTAGTTGTTCGCTCCAAATGGGTATATGCTATTGTATATAGCTCCGTTGCATCGGGCACTAAAGAATATGCCAGATATAAATCCAATGCGTACACGGTGGATATAAATTAGAACCCACCTAAAAAATCGACCACACCTCTCAGACAAACTTACACTAAATTAGAGATGTTTGATCGACTCATTGTGATGGAGGAGTACTGCCATTCAACCTGCGCTTAGCAAGCTTATCCTTTGTCAAAATGAACCCTCTACGAAGATACCCAAAAAAAATACTTAATTTTAGCTGGAATTTATAGCATCAACACAGTGATAAAATCATGAGTGGATGGGTTAAGGAAAGACATATTGTGTTTATTGATAATCTAATGTTTCTATGAAGATTCCATCTAAACTCATTTTTTCCTTCTGAAATGACAAAGTAAGGCATTCGATACACCTGAATGTTGGCCACTATATCTATGCATCCAGCTGAAAGGTACATCTGGAGGAGATGCTCCTAGCGCACATCGATCGTAGAGACCGCGACATATTTATACCTAACAATCGAGATTACTGTTGGTATTGATCTATTAGAGTTTAATTCCCAACCAGTTGTCATCCGAAAAGCTCACTTGATAAATATCATTAGTCTGCAAATTACCATACTGGAAAAGGAATTGTTTGACCTTCATATGGCTGGTGTAGAAGTGAGAATCTCCAATTTCTAGGATATGTGAGATTGATATATATTTATTACGTCGCGCATCTTTCGAACTACTGAGATATTCTTTCTAATATTTATTCGATATATATTTATTACATCGCAGATCACAAGGCTGCAATAACATAAAATTATCGCCATTGTTATTGTCGTCATCTTCATTTGTATTTTTATTTGGTTGCTCTTCAACATTTAAATATGTGTGAATTAGATGTTACAAATAAACATACCGATGACCTATTTGTTGAGATAAAGAGTGGTTATATTGAACTTTCACAGTTTGCATCCAGACGATCAACACTAGAATTCACATATGTAGGGCGATATGAATAATAAGACACTCATGAATAATAAGGAAAAAACATATTACAAAGACACTCATGAATAATAATATGCATACATAGCACATATAATTTGTGGATCATTAATAGTTTTTATCGTCAAATCACTTTTCATATCACTGGTCGTGTATGTTTTATTAACTGTCAAATATTGTTGTCAGCATATATTTGATGGTTTCCGGCAACAATCTATTATGAGGGATATTCGATAGTAGCGTCAACAAATATCATACATAATAGAACAAATAGTTAGTATGACTGCAGGACGTGGAGCTAACTTCTCAGGTCTAGTGTTGCGCCAAAACAAAACCATAATTCTTCCAAGGAAATTTTGTCTCAGAAAAAGGAAGAGTAAATGTGTCTAAAAATCAAAGATTAAATGTTGGTCTCAGATTGTTTTTTAAAAATTGCAGGAAAGAAATAAACTGGAAGCAGGCTTGACAAAAATACTAGTTGTTCTTGTTGCTACGATGGAGAGGTTTGTTTTATCATTCCAAAAGTTGGAGCCACTAGTATTTATATAATATTTATATTAACTTGATGTATTATTTTGCTTGTAAAGACACCACTTGAAATGCTAAGAGAGGATTTGATGACAAAGTTGGAAGAGGTATTCCTTTAATTTCATCAGCGTACTCTGGTATGGAAATGTATCGTATGCTACTAAATATTTCATGCAGATGTGGAGAAGTGTGAACGTGGCATCTATGAGATTTGAGGACTACATTAAGGTTGGGTAGCGGTTCATCCTATTTTTGCCAGAGTTATAGCGTACCTCCTCAAGGGGAAAAAATGAATATAACATTTAAGTTTATGAAGAAGGAACTAATGATCTATGTCCCTTGATGATGTACTTAGGTAAATGTTGTTGTACTGCCGCACAAGAATTCAGAATCTTTCCAGAGAGAGGTTAGTTGCAGATATGATTCGATAAATCTTAAGGAGCTGTATATCACCCATCAAGAAAGAAGGGAATCATATGCTCTAATCTCTAGAGCCTTTAAATAGTTTTTGCTCCATATATATAAGGAAATTATATGTGTACTTAGTAGTAATATCAAAGGTCTCAACTTCTTAGAGTAAAACGCAATAATAGGAGCAGACCAGGAGGCTCGTTTTCTGCAACTTAATTCTGGGCTCTCATTCTTATCGACTGCAACAATACTAACTTGCCGTATTAATATTGTGCTGTTTATATATTTGTCTGTAATATTTTCTTCCATGTGAGGTAGTTTTGCATCTTTTGGAAAAGCTATGATTATGCTACACGTTTTGCTCGATGCATAAAAGATTATATTCATGTGCTACATATATTCTGAAAACCATGGCAATATTGAATATATTTGTTCTTTTGGGACAGTATTAAAGTATTAATTAACTTTTCGATCCGTAGGTTACAACATTGAGAAGGCTTCTCTCCATGATCAACACTGGTCATAACAAAAGTTCTAAGGTTCCAGCTTCTAGCTTTTCCGTCAGTTCGAAAATGTTTTGGGATGCAATTAGGAAAAACTAGAAACCTAACATTCCATCCCACTAGGTATTGGGAATTATGAATTAACACTGAAAATTGTGATACATATATTGTTCACTATTTAATTTTACTATCGATAATTTATGGATAGTTAGGAGGCCCTTGCTGTATCATTCTGTCGACAAACTATGGACAATACTATTAAGTATGTAGATTCTCACGAGGTATATTTATATCAACATTTATAGTGGTATCACATGTTAGTATGTTCTTTCTGCAACATATAATTAATGTATATTTGTATTCATTGTTTTTCCCGTAACAAGGACTATAGGCTTTTAAAAGCTAAAGAATCTCCAAGGTGCTTCAAAAAAATATCAGATACACTTCTGGAAAACGTCATAACCATGTAAATACAATTGTCTCTTTCTTTTCAATCTATCGAAAGTAAGTTATGTTACACCACATGTAGGAGAAAACTGCAAAAATATGCTTTGTTAGGCGTATCGTGTTAGATATAATTAATTATATGCTAAGTGAGAACAAACTGTTCGGCCGCTTACATAAATTTGTTGATATTTCTTGAAGAAAACTACAGAGAAAAACCATTTAAAGATATAAACATGAGAGACCACGGGCGCACCACAGTGATTTGAGCTTTCTGGCCGTCCGATTATGCTCTGCCCCGTTCGATCATGTCGGATCCCTGGAGTCGGCCTGAACAACAATTCGCTATATCGCTGACCGAACCAACCTTCGTGCCGCCACTCTCGCTGACGACCTCCACGGATGTCCCGGGAGACCGAGGGCCTACCCATCGGTAGGGGCGGAACCTAACAGGGCCACCCTGATTCACAGGTATACGGACCGAAAATTTTATAGTTGTGCTTACCATCCGTAAACCGTGCATCAAGCTGGGCCGGTCGTTGTGCATCAGGCTGGCCCCTCGCCTAGCGCACCAAGGACGCTTAGTGCTGGCCGTGCCGCATGACCAGGCCTGCTCTCAATAGCCAGAGTACTTTTCCTCTCGTTCTCACGGCTGTTCGCTGATTGAATTGATCGATCGAATCGAGGGCGTAACTCCCAAAGCGGCAGGCGTGTAGTTCCTCCGATTTCATCACCGACATTGCCCACCCAACATATCATCTCGCGCGGCGCGGCGCCTCTTCTCTTTGTTCGCCTATGGTCAGTGGTACGGGCGTCCTGTGACGCCCAAAAATCGGTACCATGCGGACTTCAGCGATCCCGTCAAAACCCGCATAATAACGATCTCAGGACGCCCACCAGACATAACGTGCACGCCGAAACATGCGCGTTATGTGGGTGGAATTGTGATAACATTACAACAGTTCATGAAAGAATCAGCAACAACAGCAGCAAAAGAAAATATATACAAGAAGGACTCAAACGAGTCAAGAAACAACTGATACATTACAAAGATACAAAGCACAACGAAAACAAACTAGTGTCCGACTACAGACAAGATACAAATTGGACTAAGAGTCCTGAAGATAAACGGTGGCGTCCAAATCCCTTCCCAGGCCGCGCCGGAGAGATTCCCAAGCTAACGTCGTCAGACTTCCAACCTGTTGACTGTTCAGAGAAAAACAGCCCAAAAGATGGGTCAGGTAAACATAATTTACCTGGCAAGTAAGGAACACTTGGAACCAATACAAAGGCTCCCAAAATATAAAGAATTGGTGGACTGAAGCAGCAGCACTAAGCCATCTACAGAAGACACGCTACAACTTTCGTCTATAAGATAGAGATGAGAACGAGCACGGAACCAACTAGATACTAACACCAAACAATACCCAGCCGATTATCACTCACTCGATTAACCCACGAGTAAGCAATCCAAAGGCACTCACACAGCGA
The DNA here is from genome assembly GCA_947311845.1 of Poa pratensis. Lineage (NCBI taxonomy): Eukaryota > Viridiplantae > Streptophyta > Magnoliopsida > Poales > Poaceae > Poa > Poa pratensis. The sequence goes on from CAMZMU010000090.1 coordinate 41,476,926, forward strand.
AGCAAGTTTAATAGCTATCAATTACTAGGTGTAAGTTGTCTATGATCTTGTTAGCCAGCATCATCACCAAGTCGTCCATAACCGCGGACACGGCTTTTCGAAAAGATTTAACCCTGCAGGGGTGCACTATTGTTTATCCACACGCATCGAATTGCCGCGGAAGCCATCGACACGACCTTTCACTCCTCTTCGGCCAAGTCCAGGGAACCACCTAGCTAGGATCTTACCCGCATCAAGAGTCTGGCCGAGGCTCCGACACAGACCCAACCGTTGTGCGACACAACCTTCCCAGGCCTCCTCTAGGGTAGCTACCTGGTTGGGAAGCGTCCACGAACCTATATAAATGTACGCACATCGGTTAAGTACCATCATCATCATCAACATCGTCATCATCTTCACCTGCATGAAAGGGGATGTGCGCACGCCAAATGGAAAGTCTGAACTACTTGCGGCGCCCTGGACGAGGCTTCAGATCGGGTCACGGGTCAAGGGGAGTCCCATTAGGTCCCACATGTGGACAGCGCGCTCAGTCTTGGATCCGAGGACAAGAACTCAGGTCCTAAGGCGACACTAGCAGAACAAAACACCAAAACTGGCCTTCTGTCGGTGCCTTATCATTAAGATTACAATCGTCCTACAACAGATAAACAGATAGCCACTTACTAGGGCTTTAAGGATACAAGTAATAACCAGAAGATAAAGGTAACAACCTAAGCATGCGCTACGACTCGCAAGGCCAACAAGGTAAACAAACAACAAGGTGATAGGATGTGGAGGTGGGGCTATATCATGGCAGCAGGGTAAACATGGATAGGATCGCACATAAGCATCGTAACATAAGGAGAGCAAAGACCAACGGGCAAAGATGAAAGACAATGCATTGGGACCAAGAGAACATTGCTTGCCTGGAACACGGTAGAGGAAGCAGAACTTGTCGTTGCTCACATCATCTCAGCGTCTTATCCGCGAAGAAGCAACAAACACTGGAAAGAACAACGGGCGCAACACTTACAACTACGGCAAAAGATCCAGCATGTGATGAGATGATGCATGACAGGGCATGATGCAACTTAAGCCAAATTAAGCGGAACCAGGATTCCGACAATTAATTATAGGTTCAAGTTATTTATATAACCACCAAATTAAATGTTGATTAACAGGTTTAAATATGACATGGGTGATCTACTCAATTTAAATGAAGTCAGTACATTTGTCGAACATTCCCGCACACTCCATATTTAATTATCAGATGATTTGCTAATTACCCACAACTCTAGATATGCACAAATGCATGAATGATTTGAGATGCACAAGATAGATGACATTTTATAAAATAGGTATATAGGTATAGGCTCGGGTTTGGGTTCGCACATCGAGTCGGACGATCTCCGGGGGTCAATGCCGGGATCTTCGGGTCGTCGAGAAAGTAGTCGAAGTCGGGGAAGTAGTCGTCGCGGAACCGAACCACATCGATTGTCGGTGTCGGGAAGTCGTGGAAGTAGTTGTACTCGGGTCGTCGTGGTAGCAGATCTTGTCGATGTTCGGGGTTTGATCTCGGGGTCTCCACGGTAGTCGATCTTGTCGAAGGTCGGGGTACACGGGGCGGCATATTTCCGGAAGATCTTGTCGGTGGTCTCGAACACGAAGAGCTCAACGTCGGTTCACGGTGTCATTGCACGTTGTGGCGGAACTTGTCGACAGTCAGGGTACACGGCTCGGTGACGGTCTTGTCGACGGGCAGCGGTCACGGGTGAGGTTTACGGCGTCGAACTTATCGGCGGTCACGAACAAAGGGAGCACGCACACAGACACGGAGAAGCACACGGCGAACACGAACATCAGAAACCGGATGCCTTGCGGGCATTTCCACAAACACTTGGCGGGCGAAGGCGGGTTTCTGTCCGAGTGACGGCCACGGTGAACCAGAGGCAAAGAGGACGACGGTGCGAGGACGTGGTCTCGGGCAGGAGCAGGGAGACATCGGGGGCTGCAGCCGGACGGAGCAGGTCCGGGTCGAGGAGGACAGCAGCGCATCAAGGATGGCAAGCTGGAGGAGAGGTCAGCGGGAGATGGAGCAGGTGCGGCCGTCGGGCGAGCTGGGTGGCGACCGGCGACAGGGAGCAAGGGAGTGGCCGCCCGAGGCTGAGGCACCGCCTCCTGCTGCTTGCGGACGGCGACGCAGGGCAGAAAGGAGCGAGGGGAGGAGCGAGGCGAGCTGGAGCCGAGCCGGAGCTTGGCGGCGACAGGGAGGCGCACGGAGCGAGGCGGCGCTCTGGCCAGGGAGGCAGAGAGCTCGAGGGCGCCAGGCGCGGGCCGAGGCGGGGCCAGGACGGGAGAAGGGGGCGGCGCCGCGGGCAGCCGGCCGGCGGCCGGGCCGCAGCGGAGGAGGAGGCACAAGGAGGTGGAGGCGGGTGCGGGCTCGGGAGGAGAGGGTGCGGCTGGGAGGAAGGAGGAGAGGGGCGGAGCAGGGAGCGGTGGCCGGCGGCGGCGGTCGGCCGGCGAGCCGCAGGAGAGGCTGCGGGGAGGGAGGCAAGGTGGAGGGGAAGGGAGCTCGAGCTCTCCCATGCGGGTGAGTGCTGGGAGGAAGGAGGAGATAAGAGGAAGGAAAAAAAAGAAGGAAAAGAAGGAGGGGGAAAAAAGAAAAGAAAAGGCAAAAGGAGGAGAAAATGACAGAAAACCACCACAATTGGGGCTAAGTTGTCTGAGACCACCGAAATTGAGACTAGGGACACAAACCACCTATCTTTGGGGCAGGAGTGTGACAAGGAGCACTGATTCTGAATTTTAGTTGTCTTAACAGCATTTCTGACCGTGCGGTCCCACTGTCAGGCCTAGGTGGCAAAAACAAAACAGAGAAAAATAAAAAAGTCAACAACCGGGGTTTTCTTTTCCCTTCTCTCTTCTCCTCTCCCTGATCCCTTTTCCTATGACGCCGACGCCGATGGCCGCTGCACCTGCGCCATGGCCGCCGCTCGCGGAGGGGCCGCACCCGCGCCATGGCCGCCGCTCACGGAGGTCGCCGGAGCCGGCCGCGCCCGCGCTTGTGCTCCGCATGGTCGGTCGCTAGCGGCGCCGTGCCGCTCGCGGCGCCCCGCCTCCCACTGGCCGGGACCGCCCTCCGCCGCCTCTCCACACGCGGAGCCGCCCCCCGGCGCGCCCCTCCGTCGGCAGCTCTCGGCGCTAGTGCCCCCGCCGGCGCCGTCCCCCGCCCCGCACTCCACCGCTCGCCGAAGCCTCGAATCCGTGACCGGCAGGGCGCGCGCTGGATCGAGTTCTGGACGGACGCCGCCGCTGCAGGCGACCGCTTCCTCGAGGTCCGCACGGAGACCACCCCCAGCGGCAGCACGGCGGCGTCGCGCGCCCCTTCCTGGCTGCAGGCGCCAGCGCGCTCCGCGGAGGGAGCCGTGGGCGGGGAGGAAGGGGAGGTGGAGCGGCCCGCAGCCAGGACGCGGTCGGGCGGGAGCGTCTCCGGGCCACCGCCACCACCCGACACGGCCGCACCGCAGGCGAACATGGCACGGGCGTGGGCCACGAGCGAGCGCGGCGGCGCGGGCGAGCGGGCCACGGGCGAGCGCCGTCCATGGCGGGGGCGAGCTCGAGCCCCGGCCACGGCGCCACGGGCGAGCACGGCGGCGGGCGCGGGCCACGGCGTGGGCGCGGGCCGTGGGCGCGCGCGGGCATGGGTGAGGACCAGCTGCAGGAGGTCGGGGCGGGGGCGACCTCCGGCAACCTCCGGCGAGCGCGACCTACGGTGACAGCCATGACCAGCTCGTTCCCGGGCTTGATGGCGCTCTGTTCCGGTGATTTGGCGGCGACGCGCGCGGATTTGGCGCGGTTGCAGGCGCCTCGCACCGCCGTGTGGAGCAGCTCCCGCACGGACACAGCCGTCTCCGCGGCGTCGTCCGCCGGGTCGAGCAGCTCCCGCACGGACGCGGCCGTCTCCGCGGCGCCGTCCTCGTCGTCCGCCGGGTCGAGCAGCTCCCCCCGCACGGATCCGACGAGAAGCAGGGGAGGCGGAGCTTGGAGGCGTTGACCTCCCGCCGTCCCCGATTTGGTTTCTTTTTTCCTTTTCTTTGCCACGTGGGCCTGGCAGTGGGTCGGCTCGGTCAGAAATCCTGTTAACAGCACTAATCTGTGAAATCAGTGCAACTTGTCACACCTCTGCCCAAAGATAGGTGGTTTGTGTCCCTAGCCTCAATTTCGGTGGTCTCAGACAACTTAGCCCCAATTGTGGTGGTTATTTGTCATTTCCTCCAAAAGGAGAGGTGGGAGGACCCAGACGCGAAAAGGAAAAAGGAGGGGAGGGCGGCTGCAAAGTGCAGAGGGTGGAGGTAGAAGTTTCCACGCGAAAATCCTAGGGTTTAGCTTAGGTGGGCTTTGGGCTCTCTCTCACTCTAAAACATTTTTATTTTGCAATTCTTTTGACAAAGCAAAATTTTGGAACGGCGTCAACCAAAAAAAAAGGAGGGGAATATTTCAAGACAACAAAATAGAGTTTAGCAAAATATTTTTATTGACAAAATAGTGCAATGCTCATGATGCATGATGTCATGCTGATGCAAAAAAGAAAAACACACAAACTAATTGGGGAAAAACTCCGGGGCGTTGCACGTCCGGCAGTCCGACCTTCTCATTCGATTTTGATGGATCGAAATTCAACAGATTCAGTTTTTCTCATCGGTAAATGCCTAAATTCTTCTCTATTTTTTAGCCTTTTTTTTGTTAATGGACCATATCATGAAAATTGTAGCTAGGTTTATATATGGTGCACGTACATATATTATTTTCTAGGGCGGATTTAAAAGTCTCGAAACAGTGTCTCGCCGACACTTATCCCTCTTGGGGACACGATGCAAAGCTCTGCCGCCGCCATGTCTGATAAAGCGGACAAATCTTTTCACCTAGAGTGCCGACGCCGAGGTGCAAAGCTCTTCTTGACATCCCCACCCACCACATTGTAGAAAGGCCAACGCACGACTAAGACTCCACTAACGGAGTCGAGACTCAATATTCAAATTAGGGCCTTGCCCCACAATGGACGACACCCACGTCAGGACCCCAACCCCGCGCCCACCTCAGACACTTGCATATCTAGCCTGTGGCAAGTCCCATCCTGACGGCCGCCACCGTTGCCTACATATTTTCTATGTTAGAAGCGACAAACCATACTTTTATGTAATAGATTATTTCTTGAAAATTTTCTGGTGCAGTGGTGCATCAGGGTAACTCGAGCTCCAGCTCCGTCTACATGTTGGCCTCATGCATCACGTTTAATCGGTGCGGAGCGCGTTCGACCCATTGACCTATTTTGTTCTTTTATTGTATTAGGTTTTATCTACTTAATTGCATGCCCATCCGGGATATCTATCGTCATATCTGGATTATCTCTCCTCTCACTCACTATCGTTGGGCCGTTCCCTTCTGTGGTCCACATGTCAGTTGCCCAATACGTTGTGTCGCCGATCTTTCCGTGCACTGTTGCTGCATATTTTCTATAGTTGCTCACAGCACGCTTGGTATTTCGCATAGTTGCCGGGTACGTTGCACTGTTCAGGATGTCAGAAGAAAGTTGAGCCCTTCTTTCCTGTCTTAGCTGGGATCTCTCCATTTGTCGACGCGTACGTTGCATTGTGCGGGCATCCAGAAGAATTTCGGGCCCATCTTCCTTCTGCAACCTGATGTCTCTCCATTGGTCGATTGCTCGATCTGATCTTGCTGTCATTTATTATTTCCTTGCTGGATACGTTCGACTATGCTAGGCGGGGGTGGTGGGGGGGGGGGGGGGGGGGGGGGTGGAGGTTGTAGTCCTCATTGTTCTTACTCCGTCGGCTAGTTACTACAACATGTAAGATTACTCGTGTGGCATTCATGGCATTATAACAAAACAACTTAATTTGAGAGCTTGTGTAACATCTTCATTTGCTCCGTGCCAGCATATGACTTATTTCATTCACAATAATTCATATATTAATTTGCGATTAACAATAATTCATATCAATGTGGTTAATTCAAAGTTGCAGCTCGGAGCACTGGTTCTCAGGCTAAAAGTAAGCAAAGTTACAAATGTCAGTTTTTCCAAAACAAATACACATGTATATAATCATGTCCTTTCTGAACCCTAAATTTTCATGAAGAAAGTTAGATTTTGCATGTTGTGCAGGGAAAAATAAGTTTAGCGCTTAATTATTTTTTGTTTTAAACATCAAATTTTTGTTTTTCATTTAGATGAAAAAACTCAAATTTTCGTGAAATAATGCGCGTGCACACACACATAGAGCGCATGTATATAATAAGTTAAAAAAAAACTCATTGAAATCTATGTTTGGCAAGAAGAAATGTGCTCTCGGGTGCCATTTGGCTGCACCCATTTTTTTCCTTACGAATTCAAATATATTGGGACAAAAGCATGTTATATGAATGCACGTTACAAATATAACTGTATTCTTCCTCTAAAATGCTAACGATAATCCATGTAATTATCAGCAGATTAATCCCTACATGTTGAATGACGCCATGCGTGCGTTTTGGCTTAGTCACCAACAGCTCCATCCGGACCTCAAGCAATGCATAGAATACTGTAGTATTTTCCCCAAAGGATCGAAGTTGAGAAGGGATAAGTTAATTTTCTTGTAGATAGCGCAAGGGTTTGTAAATACTGGTTGTGCAACAAAAGACATGGAATTTGTAGCTGAGAGCTACTTTCAAGAGTTATTATCGTGCTCATTGCTGCAACCAGAAGGAACTAGTTTTAATCCTAAATGCTTCACAATTCCTGACGCACTGCATGATTTATTATACAAATTCGCTGGAGATTGCTTCAGAATCGAGAATGCAATGAGCGATATAGCAGAAGGCTGGGAAGAAGATGTCCCTCAAGATGTCCAACATCTCTTTGTACAGAATATGATGAAAATTTGATTACCCAGAAAATCCTTGGATTGAAAAACTTTCTCACTCTCATTGTTTATGTGGTTGAAAAGGATACATCAGTTGAGGAAAAAGTCATTGTGTTAGAGATAGGATCGGTTTACCGATCGTATTAGAGTAGGAGTAGAGATCGGTTCACCTGTACCGACTTGTATTGTACCTTGTACCTCACTTTGTTGATCAATATAAGCAGAGCCAGCCGTGTGGGCTAACCACGGCAAACAAATCAATCTAGCGATTTTGCCTTGGTATCAGAGCTGTTCCCGACCTCGGACCTGCGCACCGCCGCCATGGCGTCTTCCGTGCTCCAGCTCTCCACCAGTACCAGCTCCACCCTCGCCGGCCCTGCCACATCTATCCCGACCGCCATGCCCACCACCTACACAAACACCATCACTGTCGTCCTTGATCGCACCAATTTTCTTCTATGGAAGACCCAGGTCGTGCCTAACATTGCCGGCCAAGGTTGGTACGGCTTCCTCGATGGAAGCGGCGCCGCGCCGCCCGCGACGATCACCACCGGAGAGGGCGCCACTGCTGTCACCGGGCCCAATCCGGCGTATGCTCTCTGGTGGTATACGGACCAGCGGATCCTCAGCATCTTGGTCGGATCCATGTCCCCGGAGATACTCGGACAGATGGTCGGTCGCAACACCGCCGCCTCCGTCTGGGGGTGCCTCACCTCCATGTTCTCCGCCCAAAGCCGCGCCGGTGTGCGGCAAATCCGACGTCAGCTCACGACGTTGAAGAAGAGTGATCTGTCCATGGCGGATTATTTCAGCAAGATGAAGGGCTATGCCGACGCATTGACCATGGTCGGCGCCCCCATCTCCGATGACGAGTTGATAGACTACATCGTCGTCGGCCTCGGCTCCTAGTTCGAGTCGCTCCAGGACTCTCTCTCAACGTCCTCAGCGCCGCCGGGACCTCGCTCAGCCTCTCTGACTTCTACGCCATGCTTCTCTCAAGCGAGGCCATGAAGGTGCAAAATTCTCAGCCGGCTGATTTCTCCACATCCGCCAATGCTGTCGCTCGGCAGGGTGATATCGGTCGCGGTGGTGGGCGCCCCTTCGACAACAACAATGGCGCTCGTCCCGGAGGCCATCCGAACGGTGGACAGCAAGGAAGTGGTGGCGGTGGCCAGTACAATGGCGGCCAGCAGGGTCGCGGCAACCGCAACGGCCAAGGCAGCGGCGGTGGCGGCAATGGCAATGGTGGCCGCAACAATCGCAATTCCCGCCCACGCTGCCAAATCTGCAAGTATTGGGGCCATGAGGCTCTTACATGCAAGAACCGGTTCAACCAAGTGTATCAAGCCGAGGATCGGCGCTTCGGCAATTCTGTTGCTTCTCAGCATGATGATCAGCAACCGTGGTACTTTGACACGGGGCAACTGACCATCTGACCAATGACATGAACCGGTTAGGCATCCAGGAACGCTATCAGGGCAAGGACCAAGTTCAACTCGCCAACGGTGCAGGTTTGTCTATTACACATGTTGGTCATTCTCGAATAGATGGTTCTTTGCAATCTCCTGATCTGAAAAATATTCTCCATGTTCCTGGCATTAGCAAAAACCTTTTATCTGTTTATCGCCTTGTTTCTGACAATGATATCTTCCTTGAGTTTCACAAATATTTTTTCTTTGTCAAGGACAAGGCCACGAAGAAAATCATCCTTCGCGGTAGGAGCCGTGGTGGTCTTTATCCGCTTCCTTTCGGTCGAGCCTTGTCTTCTGTGCGGCATGCGTCTTCCAGTGTCAAGCTTTCGCCTCATCAGTGGCACCAGCGTCTCGGTCATCCTTCAAATAATGTAGTTCAAAATATTGTTAAGTCTCATAATCTCCCGTGTTCCTCAAACTCTGAGTCATTCGTGTGTGATGCGTGTCAGCGTGCTAAGAGTCACCAATTACCTTATATATTCTTCTCGTGTTTCTCATGAACCCTTGAGCTTATTCATACTGATGTTTGGGGCCCGGCGCTACCTTCGTCTGGAGGTTTTAAGTACTACGTTAGTTTCATTGATGACTATAGTCGTTATTGCTGGATATACTTGATAAAACATAAATCTGATGTTGAGGGCATTTTTTATATCTTTCAGAACCATGTTGAGCGTTTATTGAACACTAAAATTCGTGCCGTTCAGTCTGACTGGGGCGGTGAATATCACCGTCTCCACGCTTATTTTCAACGCACGGGTATTTCGCACCGCGTTTCATGTCCGCACACGTCTCAACAAAATGGTATGGCTGAACGCAAGCATCGACACCTTGTCGAGACAGGCCTCGCCCTCCTTGCTCATTCCTCTCTTCCACTTCGTTTTTGGGATGAAGCTTTTCTTAGTGCTTGCTATCTTATTAATAGGATGCCCTCGCCTGTTCTTCGCAATGCCGCACCACTCTCACGACTCTTAAATATTTCTCCGGAGTATTCTTTTCTGCGCACTTTTGGTTGCGCCTGTTGGCCGAGCCTTCTCAAGTACAACTCACGCAAGCTCGAGTTTCGTTCCAAAATGTGTGTGTTTCTCGGGTATAGCCCTATGCACAAAGGTTACAAGTGTCTTGATCGTAGCACGGGTCGCATCTATATCTCTCGAGATGTTATTTTTGACGAGGCTGTTTTTCCGTTTGCCACTCCCGGTGTAGTGGTCGATGTTTCTCAATTGCATCCAGTCTCGTTTCCTTTGCATGAACCAGCTGTTCAGAATACCAATATGCGTAATTATGACATTTCCATGTTACCAGTTGATGCGCCTGGCCTTGTTTCTTCTGTTCCTATGCAGGTTCCAGCTCACGTGACCAACGTGCATGGCAGCAATCCAATCGTGCATGCCTCGGATCCTGCGCCATCTGCGTCTACACAAGATGAAGCGTTTGGCTCCATGTCTGGGCCAGCTTCTGCGCCCCCGACGCCCGCGCACTCGCTCGCTGAACAGTCTGCGCCTCCGTCGCCCCAGCCTGACGGACTGTCTCCCGATGTTGAACAGTCTGTGCCTCCGTCGCCCCAGCCTGATGGGCTGTCTCCCGCTGCGCCTTCCTCGCCCGTCGCCTCGGCTGGCCCTCCATCGACTCCAGTCACACAATCGTGTGATGAGCCGCCGTTCCTGCAGTTCCGCGGGTTATTACAACTCGCGCGCGTAATAATATCCATCGTCCGAAGATACCCAAGGACGGCACGGTCCGGTACAATCCGTATCGGCGTCGCGCTTTTCTGGCTGTTCCTGCCTCACATCGCACTGCTCTCTCCGAGCCTGCATGGCGCTCTGCAATGGAAGATGAGTTTAATGCTCTTCAGCATAACCAGACGTGGATTCTGGTTCCTCGACCACCTGGCACCAATATTGTTGGAAGTAAGTGGTTTTTAAAACCAAGTTTCGCCCTGATGGTTCTATTGATAAACACAAGGCTTGCTTGGTTGCACGAGGTTTCACCCAACAGTATGGTATTGATTATCATGACACATTTAGTCCTGTGGTGAAGCCGGTTACAGTTCGTCTTGTACTTTCACTTGCTATTTCTCGTGGTTGGTGCCTCCGTCAGGTTGATGTCAGCAACGCTTTCCTTCACGGTTTTCTGGATGAGGAAGTGTACATGCAGCAACCCCCCGGGTTTGAAGACTCTCGACATCCTCAGTACGTTTGCAAACTTCAACGTGCTCTTTATGGCCTCAAGCAGTCTCCGCGTGCCTGGTACGCACGGTTAAGTGACAAACTTCATCAGCTTGGGTTTGTTTCTAGCAAGGCCGACACGTCCCTCTTCATATTTGATCATCAAGGTATCACAGTTTACATGCTTATATATGTTGATGACATAGTTATTGCTGGTTCGTCTGCTTCTGCCGTCGACCGATTGGTTCAGTCTCTTTCTTCAACATTTCCTATTAAGGATCTTGGCCGGCTTTAGTATTTTCTTGGCATTGAGGCTGCTTATACTACTGATGGCATGGTTTTGACACAACACAAATATGCTCTTGATTTGTTGTACCGTGTCAACATGGAAAATTGTCGAGCTGTCACCACCCCCATGTCCGCCACTGAGAAGCTCTCTCGGGATCTTGGTGTTCCTCTCAGTACCGATGATGCATTCAAGTACCGAAGTCTTGTTGGAGGTTTGCAGTACCTCACCTTGACACGACCTGACCTGTCTTTTGCTGTTAACAAGGTTTGTCAATACTTGTCACAGCCCACGACTGTTCATTATGAGGCCGTCAAACGGATTCTTCGATATGTCAAGGGTTCAGTATCCACCGGTTTACGGATTCAGAAAGCGTCATCATCCGTGCTTAATATTTTCACCGATGCTGATTGGGCGGGCTGTTCTGACGATCGTCGCTCTACTGGTGGCTTTGCTGTTTACCTTGGTCCCAATCTTATATCTTGGAGCTCGCGCAAACAACCGACGGTTTCTCGCTCTAGCACCGAGGCGGAATACAAAGCCTTGGCTGATGGCACATCTGAGGCAGTTTGGGTCCAGTCTGTGTTGAAGGAGCTTGGTGTACATCAACCACGCCCTCCTGTTCTTTGGTGCGATAATCTTGGCGCCACTTATCTGTCTGCCAATCCGGTGTTTCATGCGCGTACTAAGCATATTGAGATCGACTTTCATTTCGTCCGAGAGAAGGTCGCTTTGGGTGCTCTTGATGTTCGATTCATATCTTCACGAGATCAACTTGCCGATGTTTTTACTAAGCCGGTTACTCAGATACTCCTTCGTAGGTTCAGTTCCAATCTAAACCTTGTACACGACGGTTCAGATTGAGGGGGAGTGTTAGAGATAGGATCGGTTTACCGATCGTATTAGAGTAGGAGTAGAGATCGGTTCACCTGTACCGACTTGTATTGTACCTTGTACCTCACGTTGTTGATCAATATAAGCAGAGCCAGCCGTGTGGGCTAACCACGGCAAACAAATCAATCTAGCGATTTTGACTCATTGATGGTATATTCAAGGAACTGCCAGATTTGCGGGTACTGGCCATTGCCCTCAGCCAGGAACATGATCCAATCGAGCAACCTAATAAGTTTTCAGTCCCAGAATCCATTAGTCAGGTGAAGCACCTACGCTATTTTGCTTTTAGGACAAGTCAGTCATGCACCATCATTTTACCAAGCGGACTAAATAATCTTGAGAATGTCCAGCTACTAGATTTTGGTGCTGGAAAAGTTTTGAAGTTTACCTTTGCTGACCTTATCACCTTGCGGCACATAATCTGCGAGTCATGGGCGAACTTTGCCAACATAGGTAGTCTGGTCTCACTCCAAACACTACCAGAGTTTACAATCAGGAATGAACGAGGTTATGAGGTAAAACAGCTGAGGAACCTAAACAAGCTTCATGGTAGGCTGTCGATCGCTTGAGGAACTGGTGATCTTCTCGTGCGAGAATATCCGGTAGCTTCCAACACTGCCGCAGTCTCTTAAGAGTTTCAGTCTTCTTGACTGCAATGCTGACTTGATGGAGTCTTGCCAAACTTCCGGAGATCCAAATTGGAAAAAGATTCAGCACATCCCGGACAAGTTTATTCATGTAATGGTGTAGTAAACCAGTGAATATGCTATGCTGCGAGCTTGTTTTTGTTTTGTTTTGTTTTTTTTTTTTTTTGAGGAAGCGAGCTTGTTTTTGTTGGTGGCTCTTTGCTCCCTTTTTTTATTTTCTTCTGCTTAGAACGAGAAAATGACAAAAAACCACCACAATTGTGCACAAGACGACGATGAACCACCATCTTAGGGCTTTTTGACACATAAATACCACTATAGGGGCTATGCTGTGACGCCGAGCACTAATTTCTTGTCATTAGCCTTCTAACCATGTTTCTGGCAGGTGGGACCCACCTGTCGGGCCTATGTGGCAAAAAAGAAAAGAAAAAAAAAGAGCAAGGGGAAGAGAGAAAGGACGGCCTAGTCAACGCCTGCAGGGAGTCCGCGACGTGCTGCGCCCGCGCCCCGCCCGCGCGTGACCGGCGCTCGCCCGCGCCACGCTCGCGTCTTGCCGGTGCTGGCCGGGGCTCGAGCTCGCGCACGCGTGGTCGACGCCCACCGGCGGGAGGCGCAGCTACGCAAAATGCGCGGGCACGTCGCCGCGCTGCTCCGTGACGGCCGCGAGGACCCCGCTCCTCGCCTGCACTGCTCGAGCAGCTCCCGCACCTCGTCCGGGCCGCCGCCAGCGGGGAGCGCCGCGCGGAAGCAGTCGGCGGCTAGCGCGTACCGGCCGAGGTCGTGGAGGAGCGTGCCCTTGGCGAGCAGCGCGGCCGGGTGGGCCGGGTCGGCGGCGAGCGCCGCGTCGCAGTCCGTGAGCGCGCTGGGGCAGTCACTGAGGCGCGCGTGCGCCTCCGCGCGGTGGGCTAGCGCGGAGCAGAGAACCCGGCGGTCCGTGGCGGCGCCGTCGATGATGCGGGAGCAGACGCCGATGTACCCCACCCAGTCCTCCTTGAGCAGCAGCCGCGTCGCCTCGCTCCGCAGCTCCTGCAGCGACTCGTCATCGAGGCAGACTCGGGCTCCGGCGGCCATCGTCGACGCGTGAGATCGGTGCCGTTGGTCTGAGCTGGTTGGTTGGTGTTTGAGCTCGCCCGGCGGCGAGCTTGGGGAGGGGCGCTCCGCCGCGAGCTGGAGGAGGCCCGGCCGGCGGTGAGCTCGGCCGCGAGCTTGGGGAGGGGGCGTCCGCTCGACCATCGACACTACCGTGCTCACTGGCCTGTGTTGCGGAGCGGCGCGTGTGCGTGGTGCGCGCGCTAGGGGAGAGGCACCTGGGCATGGCTCGCCCGCGCCATTGTTGAGGAGGTTGACCGCGCCTGCGTCGGGCCAGGCCGGAGCCCGGATCTCTCCCCCGGGAGTGCGTGGGTGGCGGCGCCCCGGGGTCGCGTGCTGCCGCCGGCGGGGAATTGATTCGTGGTTGGGGACGGAGCCTCCTCACGGTGAGGGGAAAAAACAACGTTGACTGTCCACTTTCCTTTTTTTTATTTCTTGCCTCGTAGTCTGGCAAGTGGGCCAGATTGGTCAGAGCTGGCATAAAACGTATTAACAGGGTTAAATAGGCAAATTAGTGCTCTGTGTCACAATCTAGCCCCAAAAGAGGCATTTATGTGTCAACAAGCACTAAGGTGGTGGCTCATCGTCACTTTGTGTTTAATTGTGGTGGTTTTTTGTCATTTTCTCGCTTAGAACTAGTCAGAAGTTACGCAGGAGCCGAGTCATAAATTTGCATTGGGAGTCAGTCCTAAGTTAGAGTTTTTCTACATATATACGTATGTGTTTACATAGACTAATTTTTTTAAAGTACATCTTATATGGAATATTTATTATGACTGTACACAATATTAGATGACGAGTCTGGCTGGACACGAGCCAACTCGATCCGGCTCGGGCCGAGCCTGCAAAAAGCTCGAGCCAGAACGGCCGAGCCCTGAGCCAGCTCGACACTGCTGGCGAGCCTCACATGGAGGCTCGGCCCGAGCCAGGCGAAAGCTCGGTCCAAAACGAGCGGCTCACGAGCCAAACGCAACAGGTCACTGCCAGCTGGGTCCCACGGTGGAGCTTCGACCTTGGCGACGCCGGCGCTAGTGAGACCACGCGGCGGGAGTTTAACGGCGTGGAAGAACAGCGCGGTAGCGAGCAGCATGGCGGAGGAGCGAGCAGCACGATGCCGGAGGCTGCTCACCGTGCCTGTTGCGGTGGCCTGCATCGTGCTCGTGAGCCAGGGACGGAACCGAGCGACCGGAGCGGAGCGGCCGGAGCAGAGCGACCAGGCGATCTAATGGAGGGTGGTGGGGTGGGGCGGGGCGTGGCCGGCAGCGGGAGCATGGCGGCGTCGTGTCTGCCTCGCTACCTCTCTGTTCTCCGGATGTGGATCGATTGAACAGAACGCATTTCCTGCTTGCCTTGCTCGAGATAACCTAACGGGCCGCTCCTACTGATGCTGGGCTGCACAAAAATCTATTTGACAAAAAAAAAAGGCGAGCTTCTCGGGCCTGACCGAGCCGAGCCAGGCTCGGCCCGAGCTTGCTGCGGTCCAGGATTTGCAGCTCGGCTCGGTCAAAAATTCCTGCGGGCTGAGCCTAGCTAGGTGCGAGCCCACGAAAGCTCGGGCCGAGCCCAAAAGCTCGGGCCAAGCGTCTACCCAGAATACGAGTATGAAATAAAATTATCTATGAAGTATGTACTATATCTTATCCAGAAAAAGAGAGATGTGATTTCTGAAAACAGTTCCAAAATAAACATCAAAGTGAAAAACGGCGTCAACAATCCATCAGCCAACTCCGTATCCATCGGTATCCTCTTCCCCACAGCCACAAGCCTGTAGTTGCTTTCTCACATTTGTTGCTCATGGATCCCACGTTTACACACGGGTACCATTTCAAAGTCAAAGAAGCAAAGACCCACAAATCATGAGAGAACTGAATCAAGCACAGTTTCCGTGATCAAACCTATGCATTGTAGTATAAATGGACATGTCGAGATAGTGAGGAAACAAATCATGCATGCTAGTTGTCTCCCTCCCGGCACTCTCAACTCTTAAGATGTTGGAGAAAACTGAAACACAGTGATGCCACGCCAATGGCACACTGTAGATTTGGGCATGGAGCATCATGGCCACTCTCGTCACTGACGGCCCAAGCTCTCGTCGTGACGAGACTCCCCTTGGGATAGAACATCCAGTCTACCTCATTCGATTGGTGATTTAGTTCTTCACCGATAAGTTTTGGTCGTGCACAAAATTATCATGCTCTCGAACTAGGTGGTGTAGGAAGTTATAGCCCTTGTTCTCTTGTTGGGAGATAGTTTTATTGAAAGCATATTTATTTTGTGTACCTTCTCATGTGACCCTAGAATTTTGTTGTTGTATAATGGATGGGGCTAACTTCTCCCTTTTTATGTGTGAGGATAATCTTGTTGTACCTTTTTAAGGGTGGTGGGGGGACGGGGTGTTCTTAAACATAGTAGACTTTTATCAAAGAAAAATCATAAACTTTTCCCAAAGAAAAATCTTCTCCTACTCATCACCCGACCAAATGAAAATTGCAATCCAAGTTCAGACTAGCACAAAAAAGAAAAATAAATGGTTGTTACACTTAACTCAAAGAAATATCATAAACTTTCACAATGCGCCACCAAAAGTTGCATGCGGTGAGTTTTTATTTAGATCGTTCTTCTCATGCATGCTCCTCCCATTCCTTCGGGCTTGTATAGAGCCACGCAGAAGCAGAACTAGCACCCACGTTATGTTGTCTTCACATTGTTCAGCAGCAACATCCTTTATTTCCTCACGGAAAGTGCATGTTCTGTTCCTGCGTAATTCCAATGGAGGAGAAGGAGAAACGGTATGATTTTCGATGAACTCCAAAGGAGAATGAAGAAGTGATTGCATAAGTCATGGAGGTTGAGCAAGGCACATGCGAAGCAGGGCAAAGACCCAACCTTTTCGGTTCCCCTCGAGAAATGCACGGGTTGTGACATCTAAATAGCATTTCGCACAAGCAGATTCGATTTCCATTAAACGTATAAATAAACAATTCTTGTGAAATATAAATAGCATTTCTCCACAACGTTTCCATGAGCAGACTCCATTTACATGGTGAGCGGCTTCTGCTACGTGCAAAAACCTGCTAGCCACCAAACCTTTAAATAGGCAACTCTAGCTAGTTAGGGGACAACACAAGCGGACCTGTTCTATATTTCATATAGATTGATTAATTTTTCGCCACCTCGTTCCTCCTCTCCACACGAGCAGAAGAAGACTCTGTTCAACGTGTTGGCCGAGTCATGGGTCGATCCCTTCCTATTGGTTGGTTGGCCATGTCCTGCTCGCCCGGTAGCTAGAACGGAAAAAGGTGTCAATAAGGGATTAACTCCTCCGATATTAGTACGGGAAGGGTTAGATAAAGCAAAACTTCTTCTTAGGAACGAGAGAGAATGTGTACCTCTTAGCGTTCATCACCAGAATAGGGCAGGTGTACTATATGAAAGGGTATGCATTTTTTCAAAGTGCATATATAATTTTTTATTGATCCATGTTTTGTTATACCATTACTACATACTTTTGCTACTATTTTGTATCAATTTACATAAGTTTTACTGGACGAACCTGTTAACCAAGTGCCAAGTGCTAGTTGATGTTTTTTGCTTGTTTTTGCATAGTAGATAATATCCACAAATCTTACACAAATCTTATGAAATTCCTTTTAATCAAAGGAACCCTTAATATCCACGCACATAATTAACCCTTGAATGCGATTTGCTATATTACACTACACTATCGTCACGATTTTTGCACAGTGGCACATGTTTCTCTGACATATTTCTTTCTCCGTCTGTAAAATGGCGATGACATGAAAGTCAACTTGTATTTGAATGGTTAGTAGGGTGGTTGTACTCTTAGGTCATCAGAATTGAATCAGGTTTCATTTGTTGTTTCATATTAAGGCGCAGAATATTCTTTCAGTGGGAGATGACGTTCCAGTCGATGGCGACGCGTGTATAGTCACTTTGTCCATCTCAAAACCCAACCTGCCGATTCAGTCCGTCGAAGATGCTCACAGGGTAGAAGTGTGCGTGACTGCGTTCTATTCTGTATGCGTGTTTCTGAGAGTATATGTTTGTGCTTTGTTAGAACAAATGGTGATGACGTGTGGTGTCGAACACGGAATATTTCCCCCTTGTTTTGCGCCAACATTTTTTCCTAGGGATTCTACCAACACATTTGTTAAAGGGAACACTTGAAAAAACATTTCATTAAAAGGAAATGGACCTCAATGGACTGGGCTCTACAATTGGGCTAATCATTCATGGGCCTAAAGGATTCCAGAGCGTCTAGTCTAGTCTAGTTCCTCCACCATGTCAAATGGGATCCCTCGTCAAATAGGTTTCTGAACTGAGCCCCGCCGCCCCCGGAACCTTCCAGAGCCCGCTCCCCTCTTCCCCAGCTTCGGCTTCCTCCGCTCCGCTCCCATGGCCGACGCCGTCGGCGCCCTCTCAGGTACGTCCGCCCGCTCCACCTGTCGATCCAACTCTCCCTCGTAACCTCTCTCTCGCTCACTCACGCCGTCTCAACCCGATTCGCCGCAGCTAGGAGCAAGGTGCAGGCGTTCCTGGAGGCCGCGTGCTCCGGCGACCTCGAATCCCTCAGAAGTACGCTCTCCTCCTCCTCCGCCTCCCTGGTACCTCCGGCGTGAACGATTTTGTGCTCCCCTGCTCTAGCTGCTGTTGGTGCAGGGCTCGGCTCGGCGCTCGACGAGGAGGGGAAGGGCGTGGTGGCGGTGGCCGCGGGCACACGGGACGCCAACCGGCGCACCGCGCTGCACTTCGCCGCGCGCGAGGGGCGCACCGAGGTCTGCCGGTTCCTCCTCAAGCAGCTCCGCATCCCCGCCGACCCCAAGGACGACGATGGTACACTATCCCCCATGCTTAACCTAGCTTAGCCCCCATGCTTGATTGCGGCGATGCTTGTTATTGGTCTCATCCTCGTGTTTGTGTGTGATGTGATCCGTGCTTGTTTATGGTGGCGAAATCAAAATTTCCCAGGTGAGACTCCACTCATCCACACGGCGCGGATGGGCCGTCTGGAGTACCTGCTCGACCACGGAGCACTGAGGCCGGACTGGGCGCCGGCCAACGGGATGGACATCAACACTTTTCTTGGGCGTTGGGAGCAGACGGTGATCGTGACCCAGGTGGTCGGCCATACATGGCCGGAGCCACTGGCAATGGCGTCGAGCGCCGGGAGGGGCTGGCAGTGATCGCGACCCAGGTGGTCGGGCGGAGATGGTCGTTGCCGCCGACAACACGTATCCACGGAGCTAGGGGCATGTCGGAGGTCGTGGTAGCGATCCAGGAAGGGTTGCGCTGGAAAAACACGATCGATTCATGAACTCCTTGGTACGACCTGGAAATGACGAAAATGATGGAAATGACTTTGAACAAGTATCGCTGGATTAAGTGATACACATTATTACTTTGAACAAGTATCTCATGAAAATGATGGAAATGACGAGGTGGTCATGACAACCTCTTCGCGATGACGGAACTCATCTCCGACATTCGGTATGACGATTGCAGTGTTCTGTACATTTCGGTACTACTCCCTCCGTGTCAAAATACAATGCGCGCTATTTTTTAGGTGGTCTTTGACGCTCAACTTTGACCACCAATATATAACAAAATACATTGAATGAGAATGTATATATGGTACCATTGGATTCGTCTTGCAAAAATCTTTAATTTCATATATCTTTATAATAATTGTGGGTACATATTATAAGTACAAATCATGGTCAAACTTACACGGCGTTGCCCAGCGGAATTAAAGGGCGCCTTGTATTTTGAGACGGAGGAAGTACATAAGAATAGAAACTAGCAAACGGGCATGCTGGAACGCGTCTATGTGGACATGGAGAGAGGGATTATGACATTTGTGCAGAGAGGATTACGACATATATGCGTCAAACCATATTTTTAATTTATTGTAACACATTAGAGGAAAATGAAGGATCCACCTTGTTCGTGATAATTTATCATCGCCCACTTGCAAGGAAACAGTCAGAGACCCGCCTAGCTAACTTTGAAACGGGAACCAATATATAAGACAGCAATAGCCCTTATACTTCTCTACCCAGTCATGGTCTACACTAGAACCCATCTTTGACAATTCAAGTACGCTCCAGTAATAAATCACTCGTATCTCCACCAGAACCGGGCCATGATGTAGTACCAAGGAAACTGCGTCGATACTGCCTACTTGAGTCTTGCACTGGATGTGTGTAAATATATTGTTTTATTCTCTTCTAGAATACAAATCCTTCCTCGTATTCATAGGTGCCGGAAGATAAGCTGAGATGGAATTTCGAAATCTTGCAGTAATGGCTATCGGTAAACGTTCCACAAGGATTGAACAAAGAACGAACAAGCATGCTGGAACGCGTCTATATCGTCCGATTCAGAAAAAGATGGAACGTCATATTAATCGGTTCAGAGAGGGAGTATAGCATATGTGTCTCACACCATATGTATTTTTTAGTTTGTTGTAATTTTATGCATTGGAGCAAAATGAACATGCCACGTCGTTCGGCACGATTCATACTACATTTTAAGTTGGATATACTTTGCAGGAAATAAATCCTATACGACCTAGCTTTGTACGACCAAACCCAGCAACTTACACGTGACAAAAAAATCAGCAACTTGCTTTGAGATTGTCTCATGCGACGTGGACGTACGGTGATGCATGTGGTCCACTAGCTGGTCGTTTGGTTTAGGGTCGTATAGGATTTCATTCCTGCTTTGCACTTGCTTGATTAGTAGGCAAGGAAGGCATCGCCCACTTGCAATGAAACAGACAGGCATGTTCAGCTCTCATCCAAAACACATCTTTCAGACATGACCCACCACGAGAGCAATGGCCATTATCCTTCTCTACCGATCTCCTCCAGAGCACATGTTTGACGATTCAATCGTACGCTCCAGTACTCAACCACAGTGGCGGAGGCAGGGGGGGACCAGCAGGGGCCTTGGCCCCCCCTGACATGATTTTGTTGCAGCTTTACCCCTTCGTTTTCAAGCTAAAACATGCTTAAAAATTATGCATTCTACTGTCTTGGCCCTCCCTAACAATTTACTACAATTTCATCCTTGATATTCCTTTTCCATGTATCTGAACTGAACCGACATGGTTCTGCACCTTCCGCAGCAGCGCAGCTACAAGATCATCATCCGGACCGGAGGTGACGAATCTCACAATGCATGATCAAGAAACAATTACAAACCAATTTTCTGATGAGAACAAAGTTGGACAAGGCGGCTACGGCGTTGTTTACAAGGTACGTATACATGATTATGAGTATATATTCTGCTGTTAATTTCGATCTGGCTGGCCACCTATGTCACGACTCCCCCGGCCTCCGTCTCCTCCCAGAACCCAACTTTGACATGGCAACGAGCTCCAGTTCCAGGTTTGCCTACGCCGTCCTGTATCTGATTTCATCCTTGATATTCCTTTTCCATGTATGTGAACTGAACCGACATGGTTCTGCACCTTCCGCAGCAGCGCAGCTACAAGATCATCATCCGGACCGGAGGTGACGAATCTCACAATGCATGATCTAGAAACAATTACAAACCAATTTTCTGATGAGAACAAAGTTGGACAAGGCGGCTACGGCGTTGTTTACAAGGTACGTATACATGATTATGAGTATATATTCTGCTGTTAATTTCGATCTGGCTGGCCACCTATGTCACGACATGCATATTAATTTACAGGGAAGATACAACGGGTATGAAATAGCTGTGAAAAAGCTTTTTGTCACAAATGAACTTGACGATAAGGCTTTTACAAATGAATTTGAACAACTTAAGAAGGTCCGACATATAAATATTATACGGCTGATAGTCTACTGCCATGACACAAGACATAAACCTATTGAGATAAACGGGCAAAAAATCCTTTCTTCAGTTATAGACCGAGCTCTCTGTTTCGAGTACATGCCACAAGGAAGCCTTGCCGACCATATCTCAGGTATGATATGCCATCAATTTCAGCTATATATATAGATATACACTATCTGTGTCTAGTGAATGCATAATCTTCTTCCATGATCACGCAGACGAATCTTGCATGCATGGTTGGGCCACAACATACAAAATAATTAGAGAGGGACTTGCGAGGGCTTACACTATCTTCATAAAGGAAGAGGAGAGGGGGATTATCTTTACAACCTGGACTTAAAACCGGAGAACATATTGCTGGATAAGGACATGACCCCAAAAATAGCGGATTTTGGTTTGTCCAGACTCTTTGGTGAATCAAAGACCTACCAAACATCCAACCATATGAAGGGAACATTGTGAGTTGGTGGCTTATGCATACATTGCATGGCACGTATACTTTATTTACTGAACATAACTTGTACTTTTATTCCTAACCGTGTGTTTGTCCAATGTTTATGATATCATCAAGTGGATTCATGCCACAAGAATACTTGCTTAATGGCACAATATCACCAAAGAATGACGTGTTCAGTCTTGGTGTTATAATTTTCTACCTAGTGGCGGGAAAGATTGGCTACGGTGATTACTGTGACTCGCGGTCCTCTTGTGAAAACTTCATTGAGAAGGTGATTCCTTATATCTTGTATTTTATATAATTTTTCAAATATCTTATGTCCCTTATTGTAATCTTGTCCATCCCATACACCATTATATATGTCTGGGAGGTTACTGTACATTAACAATCTCACAGGTACAAGAATATTGGAAGAAAAAGATGCGTGCAGCAGTGTCGTACTACACATGGGAGGAAATAGACCTCCTAGGAGTGAAGATATGCATCGAACTTGCAATGAGGTGTGTGGAGACGGATCGAGCCAAAAGACCTTATGCAGAGGGGATTATCGATGAACTTCAAAAGCTAGATGTTCAAATCAAGAAATTGTCAAAGAAACATTTTGAGACACTTAGTGGCCAGGTACTCACCTATTTTTGCGCACCTGAATTTGTCATGAGATTTTTCTACAGTTGTTGTGAAAAATAAGGACCCATATCTTGCGCTCACTTACAAGTTGAGCACATTCTGCAGCAGCGCATCTACAGGATCATCATCCGGACCGGAGGTGCCGAATCTCACAATGCATGATCTAGAAACAATTACAAACCAATTTTCTGACGAGAACAGAGTTGGAAGTGGCAGCTACGGAGTTGTTTACAGGGTACGTATACATGATTATGAGTATTCTGCTGTTAATTTCGATCGGCCGGCCACCTATATCACTACATGCATATTAATTTACAGGGAGAACACAACGGGTTTGAAATAGCTGTGAAAAAGCTTTTTGTCTTAAATGATCTTGACGAAAAGGCTTTTGCAAATGAATTTCAACAACTTAAGAAGGTCCGGCATGAGAATATTATACGGCTGATAGCCTACTGCAAAAACTATAGACATACAAATATTGAGATCAACGGGCAAAAATTCCCTTCTTCAGTTATAGACCGAGCTCTCTGTTTCGAGTACATGCCACAAAAAAGCCTTGCCGACCATATTTCAGGTATGATATGCCATCAATTCATGCTACGGAGTTGTCTAGTGAATGCATAATCTTCTTCCATGAGCATGCAGACGAATCTTGCATACATGATTGGGCCACAACATACAAAATAATTAGAGGGACTTGCGAGGGCCTACACTACCTTCATAAAGGAAGAGGAGAGGGGGATTATATTTACCACCTGGACTTAAAACCGGACAACATATTGCTGGATAAGGACATGACCCCAAAAATAGCGGATTTTGGTTTGTCCAGACTATTTGGTGAATCAAAGACCTATCAAACATCCAGCCATTGGAAGGGAACATTGTGAGTTAGTGGTTTATGCGTACATTGCATGGTTCTTTATTTAATGAACATAACTTTTACTTGTATTCCTAACCGCGTGTTTGTCCAATGTTTATGATATCATCAAGAGGATTCATGCCACAAGAATACATAAATAATGGCACAATATCACCAAAGAATGACGTGTTCAGTCTTGGTGTTATAATTTTCTACCTAGTGGCGGGACGGATACGCTATGGCGATTACTGTGACTCGAGGCCCTCTCGTAAAACATTCATTGTGAAGGTAATTCCTTATATCTTGTATTTTATATAATAAATTGTAATCTTGTCCATTCCATACACCATTATATATGTCTGGGAGGTTACCGTACATTAACAATCTCGCAGGTACAAGAATACTGGAAGAAAAAGATGCGTGCAGCAGTGTGGTACCACACATGGAAGGAAAGAGACCTCCTGGGCGTGAAGATATGCATCGAGCTTGCAATGAGCTGTGTGGTGACGGAGAGAGCGAAAAGACCTAGTACAGAGGCGATTATCGATGAACTTCAAAAACTAGATGTGCAAGTCAAGAAAATGTCATGAGACAAAGTACAGGTACTCAGCTTTATTTGCACACCTGAATTTGTCATGAGATTTTTCGATAGTTGTTATGAAAAATAAGGACCCAACATTTCTTGCGCTCAGTGACAAGTTGAGCACATTCTACACATATGCACACGCCTCTGTAGTTTTTGTTTTTAGTTGATCTCGCATACACGGATATGCCCCTGTTTGATGAAAATGGTCAAATGCTACATCTACGCATGCCTTGCACTGATAACCACCATTAGGAACAGACTCGGAAGACACGCCCACACCGCCTGCGCTACAGGCTAGCAGCAGGCCCACCCATGAGGGATGGAGGGTGAATCCCAGCTCGTGTCACCTTGTGCAGACGCCGCACCTCACGCCCGCAATGGCGCCAAGTGTCAGCAGGCGCAAAGGGCGTGCCGTAGGTCAGGGCACCCCAGCGGCGACATATCGATTAGGGCGAGGGAGGTGACTGATACTTTTGACGTAGAGTGGCGAGGAAGAGACATGGGCGATGGAAAGAAAATCGTTTGTCGAACCTTTTTTGGACTACGGGTTGATATTGCTGCTTTTTAGGACTAAACTGCAGCACGTTGGAGAAAACACTCCTCCTTTCAATATTTTCATCATTAATATTCTTTGCTAAAAACAAGTAAATAAAGCGACCAAAAAGTGATAATGGGAGTGATATGCATGTAATGCATCATTTTTTTTTGTGGTTGTGCAGTAGAATCTGAGGGTAGCATGTTCTTTCCTGCAAATAGTATTAATTACCATTGCATGTACTACTTTGTCCTTCATCCTTCAGATAAACTTGTAGAAAGCATGGTAACCATGTAATTATTGCTGTCTCTTTCTTTTCCGTAGGCAGGTCAGCTGCTTCTCACGCGCTGAGCCCAAAAGGATGAAGCGTGGGACCTACTCCAAGGAGAAGTGGTGCAGGTCGCTTTTAGAATCTGGGCCCATTTTATGGACAACCCAAATAAGTAATTTTGAAATATCAAATTGGCCCATGTGCATGACAAAATTTTAGGGGTGTAAAAGGTGCTAAAGTTTAGTCTCATATTGCTAGTTGGATTAATGTTGCACCACCTTATATATTGTAGTGTTGTGCCACTTAGTGTGCTAGCTGAGAACAGAAGACTCTCTCCCGCGCTCCTCCTCCGCCGACTGCCCGTCTCGTCACGACACGCCGCGCCGTGGGTTTCAGGAATGTCTATATGTTGTTTGGTAAAATCGAGTTGTTAATTTTTATGTAAACGACTAGCTAGCACCAAGCCATGGATGGGAACCCGCCCATCGTGTCTCGATGGGCGCCTGCGAGGTGCAGGTCTGCCTGACGGACAAGGCGAGTCCTGCCGCACACAAGGGGTAATTCCGGTCTGTGTAGACGCAGACCTGCCCTAAAGTGTCATGTCCGCAGAGCGCCGCCCAATGCTATTGGCTGGACCGCCGTTCTTTGGGCAGCGCGTGGTTGACGCATGCCCGCCACGAGTAGCCAGGCAGTACTTGACCCCAGAAAGTTCAAATTGCATGGAGGGGCGCAAGGGCTCTAGCGGAGTTCTTCCTCTCGTCCGGCTTCCGCCACCTCCCTCCTAACAGGCCGCCCATGTACTGGCTCGAGGAGTTACATGATGGCGGCGGCCTCGTCATCGGCTACTACGTCACCTTCACCAACCGCTTCGACGCACTCCTCCTCCTTCGGAAGGCGTTTTGGGATGGGTGCGAGTACATCGCATTCACGACGTTCAACGTCTTCACGGACTTCACCGACATCTTCCGCTACCGGGGCACCATCCACGGCCTCCCCTACGAGAACAATGAGGACGACGTGTGAGTCACCAAGGAGGAGCCAAGGAGGAGCCCAGGAGAAGGTCAAGGAGAAGTCAAGGAGAACTCTTAGCTTATTTCAGGCTTATTTCCATGTTTATTTCCATGCTAGTTTATTTCTCGTATGTTGTAAGAGGGCACAAGTTATAAGTGTGCTAGTCGTGTAAGGTTGCTATGTAAGGTTGCTACTTGCATTCTATTTATCTTATGTAGTTATGTTTGTGAAAAGAAAGTTATGCAAAATCTTCCTTGTTCTAAAAAAGAGCCCGAAAGGTAGCCCAAACAGCCTCATTTCTAATCCGAGCAATTTTTTAAGCATCTCCAAATGAACTCAAACTTTAGGGTTAACATCTCGTGCACATGACCAATATGGAGTCATTTCATAGAACTATAAAAAAACCACTTCTAGGTACACATCCAATTAGACATTTCTTTTCACTTGACACGTCATTTATTCAGCCAACACAAACAATATTTCATTTAAACCATTGTTTCGGTCCAACAACGGCTTGGCCCAACAACAGGTCCAGCAACGGGCCCAACAACATGAAATTCTTTTTTTCCCTGCACCTATTTTAAGCGAGCACTGACGGCTTGTCCAACAACGGGCCCATGAACTTGTCGGTTTTTCTATTTTGGAAGATGCGCCACAGAAATAGTTTCTCCCACTGAACCTGTTCGAGGTGTTAACTGATTTTAGAGCTAATTTAGTCGAATCATAACATTGTTCATAAGACAAACAGCTCCTAAATCGAAATCCCCAACTCCTAAATCGAAATTTCTAATTCGAACGACAAAGATCACTACTAGGAAACAAGCTATCAGTGGCGCACCAAAAACGTTTTCTGTGGCGCATGGAGGATGCGCCACAGTTAGCTCGCCACTAAAATATATTTCTGTGGCGCATCCCAGGGTGCGCCACAGAAAGTTCAGGTTTCTGTGGCGCACCTCTCAGGGGGCGCGGCGCCACAGAATTATTTCAGTGGTGCATCTCCCTGGCGTGCGCCACAGAAAAAAATACATGCGCCACAGAATAATTTACAGGTATTCTGGAATTGCTGCTGCCTGCTGTATAAATATAGGTATATTACAGTAAATACAGGTATATCAACAGGATTTATACAGATATTATAGAAACAATAATATATTTGACACGGTATATGAAAACAGACATATTACTATGTCATCACATTACTTAGAGTCTGAGATACATAAATATAGTGACAAGTGCCAAATTAATTGTACAAAAGTTCATCTCATGTCACATAAATCATAGTACAAATAAGGCTGAGAAGCCAGATTCAGCATGGGGCGCAGGAGCCGACGATGATAAGTGGGGCCTAGTGATCCCTTAATGTCTAAGCAATCACTAGGGCCCACGTATCACGCCGGCTCTTGCTGGGTCGCTGCTGGGGTCTCTTGCTGGGTCGCTAACACGGAGAACACGTCTAGCTCCACTGGTAGGATTGAGCCATCTTCTTGATTGGCTCCGGGAACGGTTTATAGCAGTCTTTCGTCATCCACGTCCTCATGTCATTTTGTCTGTCTAGGCGTTCTTCGATCTCCCACTTAGACCACCCTGGAGATGGATTGGGATATATATTTGGTTAATAATATAAATAGAGTATGATTTATTCATCTAATTAAGTGGATAAGTCTATAATAAATAAAATAAAGAAGCACTTCTATCGAGTGAGGCAAGGCTTTCTTTTATAATACATCCTACCTCTGGCGTTGTGCAAGGACCCCCCCTTCCGTCATGACATCTTCCAATATGATTTACGATAACTGCATCTGGATGCGATGGAAGTCTTCTCTAAGGTCAGTGTCGGTGATTTCCCCCGCCATTTTGCTCCGTTCTTGGAGACTCGTTGGCCACCTCGTTTGCTCTGCATCCCGGAAAAACCCTTTAATGTGATGGAGGACGTAGAAGACATCCTTCACGCTGCCAGGCGCATGCTTAATGCAATGGAACCCGGTCCCATGCCGGAAACTGTGTTTGTTGTCCTTCATGAAATGGCGCCGTGGGAAGGACCGTTGCCGTATGAAGGAACAGCACCATCAAAAGGACTAGCGGCGAACTGCTGGTAGGACATCAAGTTTGACTCGAATTCAACTGTGGGTGGTGGGGCCCATGATATTTCTGTGGCGCATGGTACTGCATGCGCCATAGAAATGACATATTCAGTGGCGCATGGCCATCTCATGCACCACAGAAATCTGTGGCGCACCACTGGGGATGCGCCACTGATAACCTTCTGTGGCGCACCGCAAAAAGGTGTGCCACAGAATGATGATCCACCTATAGCTAGTTTCCTAGTAGTGGATACACCAAATAAA
Organism: Poa pratensis; assembly: GCA_947311845.1. Taxonomy (NCBI): domain Eukaryota; kingdom Viridiplantae; phylum Streptophyta; class Magnoliopsida; order Poales; family Poaceae; genus Poa; species Poa pratensis. Next base: position 41,504,914 of record CAMZMU010000090.1, read on the forward strand.
TGGCAATGATACACACATAAAATGCTCCGGCCATCATGTTTGACTGCTTCTTCAATTCCACAAGCTGGCTCAATTGCTTCTTCAACTGCTTGTTCAATTTCTGCAACTCCCTATTCACCAAAACATCCTCCTCCAATGGAGGACGATCAGCTCTGTATGAGATCTCCTCCTCCACAGCAGACGAGATGGCAGCCTCCTGGAATGGGGGCCCCTGAATTGGGGGCAGCAATTCAACTTGAAGCCCTCGATCCCGAATGTACTTGTCCATCCACACAAAATAGCCGCATTCCGCCAAATCCTGAAAAGGGGAACGAAAACACTAATTTCCAAATCCATAGTGCAAAATCAAATTCAGGCCAAATCGAGACAAATCAGGACAAACCCTACCTTCCCATCCTTCCCACGATGTGGGGCACTCTCGCATTTGACAAATTCCCGACCGACATTGCCCCTCGTCGAGCGCACACATATCAAGCGCTTAAGTGGATCTAGGCGAGGGCTGTCCGGGCATGTAGTCATCGGGACTTCTCCATAACGCGGCCATGACTTCTGGGAGCCAGAAGCGGAGCTCGACATCCTTCGCCGCCGCCACCGTGGACCATTGCCGGAGAAGAGGAAGAAGAAGGTGCGTGGAAGAACAGAGGAAGAGAGGCAACAGTAATGTCGGGGGCAGGGCGGGACCACGGGAGCGGGGCTCACTCTGCCTCTTTATAAATGGATAAGGTTGACGTGGATAAGTCGTGGGTCCCTGTCTCAGTTGGCCCACAGTGGGTCCCGCGTAACAACGGTCGCCTGGTGGGTCCCGTGTTCTAACAGCCCAGCTCACATAATCCAAATTGAAACTGACAGTTTCCTTCCGTTTAAGGGCTTAAAGAGCCGTATTGGGCCGTCGCTATTTGGGCCGTTCCAACTGTCACCTCTGAGCTATTTCATCGAACGATGTCGTTCAACAGTGAATAGCGTGAAAAGATGTAGTACCTGAGCTATTCGCCCATACCCCGTGGGTTCCTCTCTCCCAAATTAATCAAGCCCAAGGATGATGGGTTGTTGCGCTCGTGCGCTCTACCGCGTCTGCGTTTGGCCCATCGGTTTCATCATCATGTTCGTCCAATTCTTCATCGTCTACGTCTATCCCATCATGGAGTTCTTCGCACCCGTCACCGTCACCCATGGTTTTCAAATTTAGTGAGATTACGTCAAAATTCACTGAATTTCAGTGATTTCGGTATACACCGAAATAATTACCTTTCGGTAAAAATATTTCAGTACTTTCAGTAATACACAGTAATTCAAAAAATATTTAATTTTTAAATACATTTTGAATATTTAAATGAATTTTAAGAGAAAATTTCGGTCTTTTGGCCGAAACGAAAACCGAAATCACTGATATTCACTGAATTTCAGTAATTCCAGTAGTGGCCGAAATTTTCTGAAACTGAAATTTGGAACCATGCCGTCACCTCCATCGTCTGGATGATCATCCTTCGCCCCAGCAACGTCGTGCCCCGGGTCGACGCGGCCGTGGTCACAAGCTTCAGCCTCAACAACGCCACCTCCACCCTCTGTTACGACGTCGCCGTGGACCTCAGCTTCAACAACCGCAAGTACCTAGACGCTGCCTACATCGACCTGACAGCCATGACGTCCTACGGCAGAACCCTGCTCGGAACCACCGTCGATGTGCTGCCCGTCTTCGTGCAGCGCTCGGACTTCGTCCGCGCCGTCTTCCAGGGCGGCGCCGTCCGTCTAGGTCCGGCGGCGGCAGAGGTGTGCATGGAAGAGGCGGCCGACGGAGAGTTCAACCGGGTTGCCACGGTCTCGTCCGCGTTCATGTACGACGTCTTCTTCCAAAAGGCCTTCTACTACTACGACCACGAGTGCTACATCCGGTTCCGTGCACCAGATCATGGTGGCGGCGCCACCGTGTTGACTCCCGGGGCGTTCTGCAATGCCCTCGCCCGCTAATGCCATTCCCAACGACCGTTACTTCTTTGAGAATGTGTCTTGAGTTGTTAGAGACGGTGTATGTTTTGATACCAATGAACTAACGAGTAAAATGATAATTACACTGTATTATTTCTAAATGCATTTTTGTTTAAAAATTAATTTTACCTAACTAATGTATATTATCTTTTATGTGTGGACAGCTGATGCAGGTTAATAACTTGATTTATATGTTTAATTATACAGAATATAATAGCTGATGCAGTGTTTTTATTTACTTTCGTATGAATACATCAGTTTGTTGTTAATTTAAACCGACCAGTGGAGTCGTCGATAACACGGAAGAGACTCGATTTGAATATCCAAATAGAGGATCAACATATTCAGCAAAGTTAGCTATATTATATGTAATAGATGTCAGTTAGTTCGGTATATGGGCCCAAAAGTTTGCGCACCTCCGCGCATTTAAAATTCGAGTTGCAGCTTTTCAAATTTTCATGAGAATAGTTTTCTTCAATATGACAATATCTATATTCTTGCCGCAATTGAAAAAAATGATATATCGATCATCACATGTGATATCTTGGTTGATACGTTTTTTATCCTCGGACCGTAAATTCTCCCGTAGGAGAGTATACTGACGTTTGGCTCTACTAATGTATGCACCTCACGCAACGACTCCTTTTACCATATGACATGACCATTTGCGCATTTGTTTATTGTCATCGATTCTAGTATTCATAAAATTTGAGGTCGATAAATAGAAGAAAGAAACATCTGTTAAATTGCATCCGCCAGCTCGCCAGGCCAGCTTGCATACGTACATAGAAATGCCACTGCAAAAAAGGTTAATTCGATGCATGACACCAAGATAGTGACATTTATTGAAAATGTTCATTTCATGTCAGTTCCATTTATCATAATATTCAACGGTTTGTAGTTACATGCATCGTATTTTCCATTGCATTTCCATACCTTTTTTTAATGGATTTCCAAACATGTGAGATGGCATCGGATAATAAAATTGGCCCTTGATATTCCAGAGTCATAGTTATCGGGTTACATATATCACTTAACTGGTTTCGAAAAACTAAATAAGTTAAAACTTTGACTTTCATTGTCACGGGATGCTGACATTGTTTCATTTTATTTCACGGGAGCAAAAGCATTTGAGCACAAAATGAATAGGTAAGATTAGCTGGCCCAATCAGGCATAATGAGAACATGGGCCTATCTCTAGTAAATGATACACCTTTTGGTGTTAGGTAGCAAGTCCTCACACAAAATATCAACCATGCATAATTAAATCTCAAACCTTCCCATTTTCGGTCCAATCCATGGTTTCTTTCCAATGTTTACTCGGCTAATCTTGTGGCCCACATAGAGACGACATATTACATAATAATTTCTAGGACGGAAAAGAAATTTGTTATGAAGGTCACCAACACTGAAATTATTAAATCGTTTGACGAGTTTTATATTCATAGAGAGAAATTTTGAAATTATTGTTTTCTTATGTTCGCCAAACAATATACAAATGTTGTGCTATAAAAGCAAGGGTTAGGATACATATATTGTGATATTTTTCTCCATATTTTTCTACTAGTAGAAAACCTCAGATATAACTGATATCTTCTTGACTTCTTCGCCCCCCTCATGCTGAAATCCTGTCACCGTCCCTGCTTGTGGGTCACAACGGGGGCAGATTCTGGGATAAATAAATCTGACATAATATCTAAGTAATAGTAGATTAATCTATATTGCCAAACACATTGATTAACTAGCCTACTAGGTAGCGTGTCAGCAAAAATTATAGCTAGTGTACGTCGATTTACCTTAGATCAGACACACGGTGATGGAGCCGTAGGCCGGCGGCGCCTAGCAGTAGCAGATCGATCTGATGTCAATACGAACCGTGGAGCACAGCAAAGGATGGGCCTATTGGCTATGGCATGTGATATGGTCAGATGGGCTGCTTTCTGACCCAGATGGACTACAGGATAGAGCTCGGCCTTGACGCTGCCTCTCCGTGCTACTGGACATGTGAGACGTATGAATGAATCAATAGGCGAATGCTATTAGTCAGTTGGTTGTGAATGTGCAAAAGATTAGCCGCCTCCGGGGCCGTCCGATACAATTAAGTGAATCGATCACGAACGTCTGATCAATGTAATAAAAAACATTTCGCGTGTAGCATTTTTAACATATCATGTAGCAAAATATATATCAGAAAATGTTGCGTCTGATTAATGTAGTAAAAAATCCAGCTGCAAGAAATCCTTATTTTTGTATGTAGCAAAAGTTTCGGATCTGTAAAATTATGAACGTGTAGAAAAAACAAATGTAGCACTTTAAACATATCCACGTAGCAGAAATAAACAACATATGTAATAAATCCCAATTTGGTTGTATCAGGAAATCATCTGTGCACTGAAATCATTGTAGCAACCATACTTACGCAACAAACAAAAGGCTTACATGTAACAAAACCACACAGCGTATTTAACATCAACAAAAATCCCCAAAAACTGAACTTCTCTGTCATTGCCGGCCTGCCCGTGGCCGATTCCAGCCCTCTACTCACGAATCCACCACTCCAGAGGTAGTAATCGAGGCAAGCCTGAACGACGACCATTAGAGGAGGGGAAGCAGAGGAGGCTGTGGGTGGTCAGAAAGGTGGCTTGCGGGAGGCTGAGGCCATGGAGTCCATGTCAAGCTCGTCGCTGGAGCGAGGGAGAAGCGTGCCACCGACAGGGCTGACTGGCGCGACGGCCACGACCTGGACTTGTGCGAGCTGGGTGAGGCCGAGGCGGCGCTCAAGCAGAGATGACCAGGGCGACGACATCTGGATCTAGAGAAGACGAAGGAGAGCCAGGGCGGCGTGGGCTCATTGGCCGTCAGCGGTCAGTCTACAAGAGTGCTCTTGTCCACATCCTCTTTCACACAGATCAGAAGTTGTAACTAGTCCTCCCTACAGGGTTCACAATAGGGCACACTGTCGGCTTGCAGCTTAAAAAATCCTTCTAGACGGTGTCAAACGCGAAAAACAATTTTATTCCCGAATACCGTCCCACACTCCCACACCGATCCCCAATCTCCCCAAACACAATACTGCGATGAGAATCTACACTGTTTTCACTTACGGTAGCTGGTAATTACTTCTATAAGTAATGATATTTTAAAATAAAATACATATAAATGATGCATTATCAGATTATTATTGGACACAATAAAACATGTAAGACACATTTGATCACGAAAAACCCGTAGAGAGTCTAGCTAACAGCTTCTAAAATTTGCTGACACAATGGTACACTAGAAATTACTATTAATATCTTTGTTAGAATCTTGCAATAGATGTGTTACCATCATATTAAAAATATATAAACATTATTTTGTGTACAACACATAATTAAGCGTACAATTTATCAAATTCTGGATTTTTAGATATTAGAAAAGCAATATAGTTTTTGTTACATAATGCATTTGATAGCACATGATAAGTGTATATTTGAATGTACATTGAAATTTTAAAATGCTATTTTTTTAATCTTTTTAACATTTCATATTTTGTTAATTGTGCTAACTACTTATGGGAAAATACACTCATTAAGACTCTAGTATAATAAAAGTAAGATATAAGGAAGTGTAAATGTTTAGTATAAATTGCATCTCGTCGTGTCGCAGCGACGATGTAGGTGGTGAAAAGCCCCGCCCTGCGACAAGGCTGAGGGAGGGGTGGGCTTCTCTTGTGATAACTTGGAGGAAACTCAGATAAGGACGGTGCTGCATCGATACATGGTGCCCACCAAACCATGGGAAACCCACTGAGGATGACGAAGTCATGGAGTTAGAGGCGCTATGGATAGGGCACATGCTGTAGCTCATTGCGACCGCTGTCCTGGCCGCCACGAGGTTTTCTCAGGCTTGAAATCAAAATCTACACCAGAATGAAAATATTTGGAAATGACTTGTACTATCATAGGCAAGAAAAATATCAGGATTAACATGCCATCTTATCATATTTTCTACACTATGATGTGGTGTGGCTTTCAGTGCAAGTGTTTTATTTGGTGGGTATCTTGCCTTGCCATCCCCCCCCCCCCCCCCCAAAAGTCTTTGTACACCACACACATCTCCATTTTTTTTGAAGTTGTACATTGGGGGCGTGACTGGTAGCCTGTAGCCCTTTGGGACTCCCTGGCTAGCAAGGCCTAGTCTGAGAAAGTCACCGCTAAAACCATGTTGTGTTGTTCATTAAACCATGTTTTTTTTTAAATTAAAAAAAAAAAGATTGCCTGCATAATATTATTTTGTACCATTCGAGAAATTGCATGCGGTTGTTTGATTAGATGCATTGTTTTCTAACACAAGTAGGACAATGTATGTGGTTGGCAGCAAAACTGTCGCTATGGTAATATCTTCTCCACGGTGGTTGGCAGCGCATGTAAACAAAGACAACCGTACCATATCAAACACAAACATTCATGAGAAATCAAGCACAGTAGCATAAACCAACATATTAGCTTAACCAACACACTATCAGTGGCCAGGCACAGGAGAGGGTTTTTCTCCTCCTCCAGCATTCGAAGCACAATGTAGGGCACCGACAGTCGTGAAGATGAGGAAGACGCTGAGGGGCGGTGGTCTCCGGCTGGGGGCCAGGAGAGGCGTCTCTACGCGTCGCAACATGGATTAGCACCAAGAAGCGATGCACGAGTCGGGCCATGCACGACACAGGTGCGAGTGATGCCCAACCGACACGTCATGGTAGTCCTCGAGGACTTCGGCACTGGTGTGCCCCATCTACCACCTGTGGCGCCTATCCCTTTTTCTTCTGGCCCGACGGGTAAGGTTCTCATGTTCCAGTCGTTTGGAAGGCGAGTGTCCGACGGGACAAGGAGCCCCTACCTATGGTTGTGCGGCCACCCGCCGCTACTCTGACGAGGAGTTGTTCTTCATGTGTGGAGATGATGTGGGGAGAGACGAGTACAACGAAGGGCGATGCAATTCTCCATGGGAGAAAAGTGAGTTTATGTAACGGTCTTGCGCCATGGCATTAAATGTAAAACATTGCGATCCGAATGAAACATATCAGGGACACGGGGGCAGGACCTTCGCTCGTCTGACATAGTCACTCTTGTGCTAGGACACACTGCAACTTTTGTTTTTGTCCAGAACGAAGGGACTGAAATGATCAATCTGTCATAGCTGTATCGACGAATGGGGGCCCATCTAGAGCTTTGCAGATGAAACTACAGGCAGGCTCATTGGAGCAACCGAGGCATTACTAGCGATCGAGTAGCGAGCACCTGCAACTGTGGTGCTCCTATTCGATGCTTTCACCAAGTGACGGGCCACAACGAACACCATCGCCTCTTCCCATTCGAGTGTGCGCCACAGCTCCTCCGTTCCCCCGCAGCTTCTGCCAGCCAGAACACCAACGACCATCGGTCCGCCCCCGCACCTGGCCTCCCTCTTAACCCCTACCCTTCCCATGTCTCCAGTAACCCGCTAGGCGTGTATATGTATCGCTGGCTTAACTGACACGCATTATTACTGTGAACAAGTATCTCGTGAAAATGATGGAAATGACGAGGGGTCATGACAACCTCTTCGCGATGACAGAACTCATCTCCGCCATTGGATATGACGATTGCAGTGTTCTGGACATTTCGGTACTACTCTCTCTGTTTTTTAATATAACATGTTTTAGCATATATCCACATACACATATATCTATATGTATTTAGACACATTTTAGTATGTATGTTCGTTCATTGCAGTATGTATCTAAACACCATGTGATATATCTAAAATGTCTTATAATTATGAACGGAGGGAGTACATAAGAATGGGAACGAGCAAACGGACATGCTGGAACGCGTCTATGTGCACATGGAGAGAGGGATTACGACATCGGTGCAGAGAGGGATTACGACATATATGCGTCAAACCATATTTTTAATTTATTGTAACACATTAGAGGAAAATGAAGATGCCACGTTGTTCGTGATAATTTATCATCGCCCACTTGCAAGGAAACAGTTAGAGACCCGCCTAACTTTGACACGGGACCCAATATATACGACAGCAATAGCCCTTATATACTTCTGTGCCGAGTCATGGTCTACACTAGAACCCATCTTTCACAATTCAAGTACGCTCCAGTACTCAAATCACTCGTCTCTCCACCAGAACCGAGTCATGATGTAGTACCAAGGAAACTGCATGCGTCGACTGCCTACTTGTGTCTTGCACGGGATGTGTGCAAATAAATTGTTTTATTCTCTTCTAGAATACAAATCCTTCCTCATATTCATCGGTGCCGGAAGATAATTAAGTTGAGATGGAATTCCGAAATCTTGCAATAATGGCTATCGTTCCACAAGGATTGAACAAAGGAACGAACAAGCATGCTGGAACGCGTTTATATGCGTACGATTCGGGAAAAGATAGAATGTCCTATTAATCGGTTCAGAGAGGGAGTATAGCATATATGTCACACCATATATTTTCTGAATTTGTTGTAATTTTATGCATTGGAGCCAAATGAACATGCCACGTCGTTCGGCAGGATTTGTACTATATTTTAAGTTGGATATGCTTTGCACTTGCATGATTAGTAGGCAAGGAAGGCATCGCCCCACTTGCAAGGAAAAAGGCAGGCATGTTCAGCTCTCCTCCAAAACACATCTTTCAGACATGACCAACCACGAGAGCACTAGACATGTTTGACAATTCAATCGTATGCTCCAGTACTCAACCGCTCATCTCTCCCCCGGCCTCCGTCTCTTCCAGAACGCAGCTTCGACATGGCAACAAGGTCCAGTTCCAGGTTAGCCTACCTCGTTATTTATCTGATTTCATCCTTGATATTCCTTTTCCATGAATCTGAACTGAACCAAAACACATCTTTCAGACATGACCAACCACGAGAGCACCTTCCGCAGCACCGCATCTACAGGATCATCATCTGGACCGGAGTTGACGCATCTCACATTGCATGATCTAGAAACAATTACAAACCAATTTTCTGACGAGAACATAGTTGGAAGAGGCAGCTACGGAGTTGTTTACAGGGTACGTATACATGATTACTGAGATCAACGGGCAATATTTCCATTCTTCAGTTACAGACCGTGCTCTCTGTTTCGAGTACATGCCACGAGGAAGCCTTGCCAACCATATCTCAGGTACGATATGCAATCAATTCAGCTCTATATATATACTATTTGTGTCTAGTGAATGCATAATCGTCTTCCATGAGCACGCAGATGAATCTTGCATACATGGTTGGGCCACAACATACAAAATAATTAGAGGGATTTGCGAGGGCCTACACTACCTTCATAAAGGAAGAGGAGAGTGGGATTATATTTACCACCTAGACTTAAAACCGGACAACATATTGCTGGATAAGGACATGACCCCAAAATTAGCGGATTTTGGTTTGTCCAGACTCTTTGGTGAATCAAAGACCTACCAAACATCCAGCCATTGGAAGGGAACATTGTGAGTTAGTGGTTTATGCGTACATTATATTGCATGGTTCTTTATTTAATGAACATAACTTCTACTTGTATTCCTAACCGCATGTTTGTCCAATATTTATGATATCATCAAGAGGATTCATGCCACCAGAATACATAAATAGTCGCATAATATCACCAAAGAATGACGTGTTCAGTCTTGGTGTTATAATTTTCTACCTAGTGGCCGGACGGATCGGCTACGGCGATTACTGTGACTTGCGGTCCTCTCGTGAAGAATTCATAGAGAAGGTAATTACTTATATCTTGTATTTATATATTATATTGCAATCTTTTCTTGTCCATCCCATACACCATTATATATGTCTGGGAGGTTACCTTACATTAACAATCTCGCAGGTACAAGAATACTGGAAGAAAAAGATCCGTGCAGAACTGTCGTACTACCCATGGGTATGGGTGCAAATAGACCTCCTGGGAGTGAAGATATGCATTGAGCTTGCAATGACCTGTGTGGAGACGGACCGAGCGAAAAGACCTAGTACAAAAGCGATTATCGATGAACTTCACAAACTAGATGTCCAAATCAAGAAAATGTCAAGAGACAAGGTACCCACCTTTATTTGCACACTTGAATTTGTCATGAGATTTTTCGACAGTTGTTATGAAAAATAAGGACCCAACATATCTTGCGCTCGGTGACAAGTTGAGCACATTCTACATATGCACACACTTCTGTAGTTTTTGTTTTTAGTTGATCTCATAGATGCCCCTGTTTGATGAAAAATGGCTCAAATGCTACATCTACCCATGTCTGGCATTGATAAACACCATTAGGAACAGACTCCAAAGACACACCCACACCGCCTGCGCTACAGGCTAGCATTGCTAATTCATGCGCAACTGAATGACATGTTCACCTTACTAACACTGAAGTTTTGGAAACATACAGCTAGATGCATTGCCTCCGAGACAATGCCTGAGATGGGCTTGAGCATATTCAGATACACTCCGTGATATGGCAGCAAAATCGGACCTCTAAACAGAGCAGCTTTGAGGAGAGAAACTGCAGAAGCGGCACATATTGCAAGCTTCTCTCTTTGGCTGCATGCCACTCCCCAACCATCCCCCTCTCACCTGCATCCTCCTGCCCAGCCCTCCTTCTCACTCTGCTCTATGGCGGTGGCCGGGAGCAGCAGCAGGCGCAGAGGGCGTGCCATAGGTCAGGGCACCCCAGCGGCTACTGAGACTTTTGATGTAGAGTTGCGAGGAAGAGACCTGGGCGATGGGAAGAAAAGAAAATCATTTGTCAAACCCTTTTTGGACTACGGGTTGATATTGCTGCTTTTTAGGACTAAACTGCAGCACGACGGAGAAAACACTCTTCCTTTGAAAATTATCATCATTAATATTCTTTGCTAAAAACAAGTAAATAAAGTGACCAAAATGTGATAATGGGAATGATATGCATGTAATCCATCATTTTTGGTGTGGTTGTGCAGTAGAATCTGAGGGTAGCATGTTCTTTCCTGCAAATAGTATTAATTACCATTGCATGTACTACTTTGTCCTTCATTGTCCTTCATCCTTCAGATAAACTTGTGGAAATCATCATAACCATGTACTTATTGTTGTCTCTTTCTTTCCGTAGGCAGCTCAGCTGCTTGTCATGCTCAGAGCCCAAGGGAATGGCAAGAGAGGAGGAAATCAGGCGTGGGACCAACTCCGAGGGAAGCTGGTGCAGGTCGCCACCTACGTCGCCAATGCAAGGATCACCGTTGAGGTTCTGCTTGACCTCCTGGAATATGCCAGGAATCTGCGTCTCGGACACCCAGAAGCCGAGGCTTTGCTTGGGCGGATAATGACGCCTCTGGAGGAGGAAACCGTCAGGGCGATGGACGCTGGTATGGCCATTCCTCGGCTAAGAGAGCTCCTCCTGGTGGTCGCCGATCAGCTGGACATGTTCCCGCTATGCAATTCAGACCCCGTGCATATGGTAGACGCGAACAGCAACTTCTGTCAAGAAAACGTGGCTGACATCGTCAACTGCTCCCCGCAGCTCTCCACCCCAAATGCTCCCTACGCCGTTGTGTCCATAGTCTCTTCGGGACCAAGTTCCCCGTGATGAACAAGATGCACGGATGGTAATCACTTATGGTTAAAGTTATGTCTTAGGGACTATGCATGTTGGCGTCTAGGCTAATATTCCTCAAAGCTGGCAAATCCATCCAACCGAACATACACACCTGAAATTAAGTATTTGAACATGCCAAACAACCCTTGAAAGCCTTTAAACTTGCTAGTACAATGGATCACAATACATAGGTATAATGTAAGGTGTTATGTACCACTACTCGTACAACTACAGTGGTCAATGGCTAGGTTTTTGTTTTGTTCTTCTTGTAAATTGTTCACATTGTTGGATCTGGTTTAGAGCCTACTGGTGTCTCGCCATATAAAATTTATTATATAGTAGCTACTAGATATTGTTAGCATGCTTTAAAATGTACTCCATATTCCAATTGTGAAGGAGTCAAACCACGAGAGGAATAATGATGTCAAGGTGTATTGGACCCTCATTATTAGTGCTGGACTTTCAAGGTTTCGATGGAAGAGAAAGAGGACAGGTATTTGGTTTCTATTAACGCCAACATTTGTTTTGACTAGTGAAAACTCCCTTCCTACATTCTTGGTTCAGCAAGCTCAAATTCTATAAGTTTTATCAAATATATAAAAAAATATAAACAACATACTATACATGTTCAACATAATCATCATAAAATATGTTTTCGTATGTAATTGGTCGAAGCTTATAAGTTTGACTCTGATTAAACCCACAGTGCAAGGTACTACTCTGAGAGGCGAATACGTGTTCACGGTGGTATCTGCGCATGCATGGTGGCAGCTGTGCACTCGGTCTTCTCCGTTTGATCTCTGCTCATCTACGGCTGGCGCTGTGTTGATTAGATTCCGTTCCCATGCGCGTGTGAAAATCCACAAAATTAACCCTTTTAATAAATTTTAGCCAAAAATAACCCTTTTTAGAAAAAATTCTAAATCTAACCCTTTTTTGTCACGCCCAACACCAGGGCGCTACACTGTACACAGTAGCGCTGTGCAGCCCGGCACTACACCGCAGCCAGCGTGGCACCATGATCGAGCCCAAAGTCGCGGGTGTAGCGCCGCCGCATGGGGCGCTACACATTGGCGTGCAACGCCTCATATCCCGGCGCTACACGATTGACGATCCCAGCGTATGCAGTCTTCGTGTTTCCTTGTGATCGCGTGCAGCTAGCCAAACATCAGATCAAATAGATCGATCCTTGAGAGATGATTCTCTCCTTGCTTAGCTTAGTGTCGTGCGCGTTGCCGGAGTTCAAACGAGCAGCCTTGCGGACATTAGAGTCTCAAAATTTTGAGACACTTTGAGATTTTAAAACCTGAGACCAGAGTGCATGCGGACATTAGAGTCCCAAAATTTCGATAAGTCCATACGTACAGCCGTGGAACGGGGAGCTATGTTCCGTCGGATAGCCCCTTGTTCCATGGCGTTATACCCCTTGGCGTGGCCGCAGCTCTGGCTGGACGCAAGGACCGAGCTTTTGGGCTCGGCCCGAGCTTTCTCGGCTCGCCCCGACCTGGGCTCGGCCCGCCAGAAAATTGGACCGAGCCGAGCTGGTATTCCTGGACCGCGGCGACCTCGGGCCGAGCCTGGCTCGGCTCGGTCCAGCCCGAAAGCTCGTTCTTTTTTTTTGCAAATAGATTTTTCCTCAGCCCACAGCCTAGGAAGCAGCCCATTTAGCAGTTCTAGCCCAATAACGTGATGTTTCTGTCCACGAACAGCCAGGCAACGAACGCTTCAGTTGTTTTAGGTCTTCCGCATCGCCGCAGCCACCAGTCGTCTTCCTCGCAGTAGAGCTTGGTCACGCCGCCGCCATGCCCACGGTCGCCCCGCTGAAACCCAACACCGTCCCCTCGAATTCATGCTCACCAACCTCGAATACGTGCTCGCCAACCTCGTATCCGTCCTCGTCGACCTCGAATCCATCCTCGCCGACCTCGAATTCGTGCTCCGCCGCCGCCAGGAAGCACCGCTGCGCCGCCCCGCATGGTCGTCGTTGCTGGAGAAGAGCGGCCCCACCCGTCAGTGACACATCCCGGCGAGGCTCGCGAGCTGCACCGAGCTGCACCGAGCTTGGGGGAAGCTCGGGACGAGCTTCGTTTGGCGGCTCGCCGGCAATGTCGAGCCGGCTCGGGGCTCGGCAATTTGGACCGAGCTTTTTGCTGGCTCGCGTCCAGCCAGAGCCGCAGCAGGTCCACGCGGAACCGGACTCGGCCTGCCGTTTCTGACCGCCGTGGCGCGACTGGTCCTTCATGTCGCGAGGGTGCCGTTTCTTCGGTTGCCCGGTGCGCATCGTGGAGCAACTGCCGGAAGTCCTGGATGTGCTGGTTCCCCGGCATCCCCGACGTGTCGATGGCGAGCTCATCGTGGATGCGCAGGCCGGACGGCCTCCGGGAAGTAGTGCGTCCGGTTGTCATTGGCGAGGTCGATGGCGGTGACGTAGAGCGGGACAATGCCGTGGTTTAGCTCATGGTATAAGTTGCGGGTGTACCAGCAGGTGGAGAAGACAACAGCCGAAACGTCGTGCCGTACATCACAGCGCGCCGCCTAAGGCTCGGGCAAGCTCGTCGATGGTGCCCATGACGCTAGACTCTCACCTTCCGGGTGTAGGGACAGACGCGTTAGTCGTCGGATCGGCCGGCGGAGACCAAGAAGAGCGAGTTCGGGGCGGCCCGGGTGCGGATGTCACCACGCATGACACAGAAGTCGGTGCGTGTCGAGTTGCGATCACAGCAGATGGATTCGTTGGCAACCGCCGAGCACGACGCCGGGGCCGACGCAGGAGGCGTCCACTCCCTTGCGCGTCATCCCCAGCTGCAGGAGGTCGTCCATGAGTCCGGTTGTCATTGGCGAGAAGGGGCTGCTGGGGAGGAGTAGCACTAGCAGCAGGCAGGGGACGAAGGCGAAACCGGCGAGCATGAGTAGAGCGCGTCGTGGCCATGGCACAATGCTTCCGGGTAATTGTGGCACGCGTAGTCCACCAGCCAGCTCCGAAGCTCCTCCATCTTGCCTTTTGCCTCCTCTCTTAGCCCAATCCCGATCTTCACGTCGACTATGACGAGGACTTTCCGGCGATCCACGTACGTTGCAAGGCTCCTCGGTTGAACTCCGGCAACGCGCGTACGTACTAAGTTAAGCAAGCAGAGAGGCAACTCGATGGATCAATCTGTTCGATCTGCTCTTTAGCTAGCTGACCGTAGGATCACAAGGAAACACAGAGACTCGATACGCTGGGATCGTGTAGCGCCGGGAAATGAGGCGTTGCATGCCAATGTGTAGCGCCCCATGCGGCGACGCTACACCCACGACTTTGGGCACCACGGTGCCACGCTGGCTGCGGTGTAGCGTCGGGCCGCACGGCGCTACTGTGTACAGTGTAGCGCCCTGGTGTTGGGCATGATAAAAAAGGGTTAGATTTGAATTTTTTTCTGAAAAAGTGTTATTTTTGGCTAAAGTTTTTTAAAAGGTTAATTTTGTGGATTTTTTCACCATGCGCGTAGGCTGCCAAGATTCGCCTGGGCTTTACTGATCCACTCTGCGCCTTGTCCTTGCCTGCAACGACTGTCCCACTTCGTCGCTTGTCCTCCGGGTCCGGGACTACCCAGTAGGCCAGTACCCACCCCCAGCTAGTAGCAATAAAAAATACGCCCGTTTGCTGATGCTGGAGGGCCACCTGTGACGCATGTGTAAATCCTTGGGTTTTTTCATTTTTTTAAGGTGTGGGTTCTTTTCATGACTTGGTGTGTTGCATCTTGCATGGACGAAAGGCAAAATGCTGCCAATTGAACTTGTGGAAGAAAACGGCCTCGGGATGGTACAGTACTGTATCGTACACCTCCATGTCATACGGCTGGCCTAGTCGAATCCTGCCTAAGTAGCTGGCGACTAGGTAAGCATAGGTGAGCACGTGTCCGGAAGCCATGCCGTGCTCATCTACCACCATGTGTAGCAAATTATTTTCGTACATACAAATATGTTTACCAGAAGATTAAATATTTATGTTTTAGAACCCCATTTAATTATGAGGTAGTTCTCCTAGGCTCTACTAAACTTTTTGCGTTTGATTTTCCATAGTAGCACATCTATATTCTAGTGAGTTTTCATTTTAATCGCTTGTAATTTTGTAGGGATGATATTTCTTCCACTCATGGAAGTAATCATGTAGCCTCTCCAATCGATACTCACTCTTTAATCTGCACCACAAATGGCATCTTGGCCCAATTCCATTAAATGCATCCCACAACAACACATCCTCCTTGTTAGAGTATGAATTTCATCTTTTGTTTGAAGCACGTCTTGTTTGTGTAATATGAACATCAAACATCACGTCATCCTTACATTCTTCACATTTGTTGATCATTTCCAGCATTCACTCATCAAACAGTTCCTATGTAAAATCACAAGAAATGCAAATCAAGCAACATCAGGTATCAAAGTGTTGCAAAATTCAATTGGAAAAATCCTCACAATTACCAAATTTGGTCAAATATGTAATTTTACGCAAGCATACAATTGCAGAATTCTACAAAATGATTCAGAACACAAATGAAAATTCATCAAACATATTCATAATGAAAATGCATCAAATTTGAGAGGTGGCCGCCATCCACTTCACGGCGAAGCAATGAGTCTGCGCAATGCTTTCGCCATTCACATCGACTTCTTCACCAAGATTGGCTTCGCCCCCTCAAACGTTAGGCGTGGAAAGATAACATGAGGCGGTTTAGTAAGAGAACTAGCGCTGCGGTGGCGGGTCGATTTAAAAGACGAGATGAAGTTAAAGGAGAGGAGTGAGAGGAGATAGTCGAGATAGATTTTTTCATCTCTCTCTCTCACTTTCGACTAGGCCTAGTGGGGCCCAAAGCTGGCGTGGCACCAAATAGATAGTCCGGACTCCCTAAACTGGCCTATATTTCTTGACGGTTCGGGTGCGACATTTTCCAGACAAGTTGTCCATTAGGGGGATGTGTTGTGTGTTTAACTTGTAACCCCCCCCCCCCCCCCCCCCACCCCACCCACCAAAACAGACATATCGAGGCATTTTGGAGACTCCCCTTGGAGTTTCCCTCTGTGCAGAGATTCTAAAAGTATTTGAGGCGCGACAAGTTATTTTCATAGTAAGGAAAAATAATTCACGTCCTTGTCAATATAATGCAATTAGTTTTCGACATAGGTTCTACTTGGACCAATAGTGATTTTCCCGCACATGTGGCCGGTTTTCTTATGTAAGATAGTCTTAACTTTCACATGCTCCCCGTGTATCAAACTTTATAGGCCCTCCCTCAATGGGGGAGCAAAGGTAGCCTCCTTCCTTGATTTAGTTTTCTTCTATGACCATAATTTTTAAAAATTACAAAAATGAGTGTTGTGTTGAATAATGAGATGCAGCTATTGGTCAAGGAGATTTGTGAAACGATCTGCAGCGTGCAATAAATTTGATGAAATTAGTTTGAAAAGTGTCCAAACATACCAGGAAATTGAAGAGTTATGGATATTAAAATATGAATGAATTGTCGCAATTGAATCACAGCGTCCATGTGCATATTTGTGGCGTGTAGTCCTCGTCATGAACAGACGGACTGCCAAAACACTTATGATCAAGTTAAGAGAGTACATGGAAGAGAGGTGCACAGAGATAGGCATAAGTACAGTAGCAGTGAGATAAAGAACTCGTCAGTAGTTCATCTATGAGTGTTGTGCTGAATAATGAGATGATGCTATTGGTCAAAGAGATTTGTGAAACGATCTGCAGCGTGCAATAAATTTTATGAAATTAGTTTAAAAAGTGTCCAAACATACCATGAAATTGAAGAGTTATGGTTAACAAAATTTGAATGGATTGTTGGAATAGAATCACTACGTCTGGTGCATCTTTGTTATGTGTAGTCCTCGTCATGCACAGACGGTCTGCCAGAAAAGTTATGATCAAGAGAAGAGAATACACGGAAGAGAGATGCACAGAGAAAGGCATAAGTACATATATTACCAGTGAGATAAAGAACTCGTCACTAGCTCATCTATGAGCATAAAATAAACTTACACCAAGAGGGTTGTGTGGATTGATGAAATGAAGTAAGTGGTCAAAGAAATTTTCAGAAGGTCAACCGTGTGCAAGGAATTTGAGGAGATAGATCTAAAATCACCAATCATAAAAAAAATGAAGAGTTACAATTAACGAAACTCGAAATCGATAGGCGGAATAGAATTATGTCATTGATCCACATCTTTTTTGTGTATATCTCATCATGAATCAAAACAAAATTGTGTAATTCAGAATGGATGAGTGAAATAGACACAACTAACATGAGTAGAATAAATCTCGTGAAAGCTTAGGTGCAAATGTGCACAAGTGAAGCCAGGTGGGCCAACGAGGTTACATGTGGATGTATCACTAGGGCATGGATGGGAGCTAATTTAAGTATCACTCAGGCCTGGCCCGGTCTCGTGTGTAGGAAACTAAACAACAGTTTTACTTCCCCAGAGCATGTTTGCCCCTTTTGGGCAACCAAACACGCCATTTGTTTTCAAAAGAATACTCTTTCATATGTTAGCATTTTAATCTAATTAAAAATATATTCATAATTTCGTAAAACATATTTTATTGTTTTTCTATTTCGCTTAATTGCTCTTATTTCAGGACACATTATTCGACATGCAAGCTGCCCTTTTTGCGTTGACTATATCTGACGTCATCCTTGTTAACATGTATGTTTCATCCATTTCGGTATTTCTTGGCTTCTCCCGAACACACACGCGCACACACATACGCATACGCACATACACATTTATAAGCCAATTTTGTTTTTCTAAGTACTGTTGAAAGTGTTGTCATCGTCAATTCTGCCTTTTTCTTAATACAGGAATGTGTTTGATGTTGAACAAGCGGGGGGTATACTACTATTTAAGAGAATATTTAAGGTATTTTTACATGGAAACTTCTCACACTACTCAATGGATTATACGAATAAATGTTGAGTCTCGTTCATTCAATAAAGATATCAACTAGATGTCTTTCAGTTTTCGTGTACACGTAAAATGGTGGAGTTCTCGGAGTGTTTAATTGATTGCCCTATTTGGGTTTGTCAAATGAATTCATTGGACATCATGTTTTTATGGGTCATACTTTTCGCTAGGAATTCATAAAGTACAGAAAAATTTCATACCACTCTTAGATATCCAGTATCATGTTATAGGCAGTAACTAGTTAAAAATTCAAATACATGTGTGCCCATATATTTGGTCAATCTTATATAAACTGGGCATTGTTATTAATTCAAATGGAACCTGAAGGAGGTACATGCAAATAGTTTACACCCGTCTTTTACATAACTAGGATGCACAGAACCCAATAAACTACGAACAAAAGAGAAAAACCATAGTTTAACAGGCAGATTAAAGACGCTTAACCAGTTGGAAGACCGGTCCAAAGACTACAACGCCATTTATGTAGCTTGGAGACCAGCCTGGTTGCCCACTCCAAATGGGTACATGCTATTGTATATAGCTCCGTTGTTGCATAGGAAAAATATAAAGCCAACGCATACATGGTGAATATAAATTAGAAACCACCTAAACAATCAACCAACCCTCTCTTAAACAAATTTGCACTAAATTAGAGACGTTTGACCGACTCATCCCGATGGAGGAGTACTACCTTGCAACATGCGCTTAACAAGCTTATCGTTTGTCGAAATGAACCCTCTACGAAGATACCTAAAAACACTTAAATATTAACTGGAATTTATAGCATCAAGACTCTTATAAATTCATTAGTGGAGAGACATAGTCTGACGCTTGAGTTTTCATCTCCAGTACAGTCTATTGATCGGACACAGAATATTTGTTGAACAGAAACAGGGGGTTGATGATGTGGCAAGTTTATTGAGGTGGAAGGCTAGATGACGTGGGAGCCTTGCATGTTGAGAGAAATGAGATAATGTGCTTCTCCTATTTAGATATAGAAGATTCATTAGTGAAGCATCATTATGGATTAAGGAAAGACATAATGTGTTTATAGAGAATGTTATGTTTCTAAGAAGATTCCATCTAAACTCATTTGTTCCTACTAAACTTACATATGATCTCTAGTCCACCAAATAAGGCATTCCATATATCTAAATGTTGGCCACTTTTTTCGAAAAGGGATATCCCAACCTCTGCATTCTGATGATGCACACGTCTTTTATATTAACGAAACGTTTAAAGCATAACAAGTCAAGGTCTAGAAAAAGTTATTACAGTTTAAGAATCGGCCACAACTGCCATAAGGATCAGCCAACAGAAGAAAGACCAAGAGCCTATTCTAAACATGGTGTATCCGACTAGAATGCTGCCAGCCACCGTGGTTGACGATAGCTCGAACAACCGCCATCAAACGGGTGCAGCCAGAGTCCACTAGTTCCCACTGCTCTAACGAGAGGAGGAAAGACTACATATGTATCCAATAATAGCTCGGTGAACAACCTATAAGAAAAGAGCATTACCAACTTTGTTAAAAACTACATAATTCAGCAATTCCAAATTGCCCAAACAAAAGCACACACGCCAATGCGAATTCGGGCTTTAGTTTTCTTGTCAATACCAGCTAACCAATGATGAAACATATTAGCAGTGCTAGTCGGAGGTGAGATATTAAAAGTGAAGTGGATTAATCTCCAAATATCTCTGGCGAAAGGGCAGGAAATAAAAAGGTGTTCTAAAGTTTCATCTGTTGACAAAAAACACAACCTTTACATCTTTTTTTGACAGGAAAACAGTAGGGAAGGCCCTTACTGTGATTTTATATTTTATAAAAATGGATCATTTACATGCGGGAGGGTGGTTTTCCTGTCAAAAATTACATGGCATCCAGCCATTGCTGCATACCCTCTTTAAGAGAGGGTTTTGCTCTATGCAAAACAAGAGAGAAAACTTCTTTAAACATACAAACACATGTATCAACACTAAGCTGCCCAGCATCAAAAATGATCTTATTTCTGTGGTTCCATATACTCCAGCAGCCAATGATCAGATATTCACTGAAACAAGAATGTTCAGATCTTGCCTTCCCATCAATCAGCATTTCATAGAGATCCAAATCATAATCCCATTCCTGGTTTAAACGCCACCAAAAGGTTTGGCTAAAATCACAGCCAAAGAAAAGATGTTGCATGAACTCAGTAGGGGCGTCTGGACACAAAACACAAGATGTGTCCTCTAGATAGAAGGTCTTTCTGTAAAGGATGTCTCTGGTATTCAGTCGATCAAGGAGCAGCAGCCAAAAAAAGAATTTATGCTTCAACTGAACACAAGACTTCCATATCCACTGAAATGGGGCAGGTGCCGGAGTGATGGGTGTGAGAGCATTATAAACCCTTTTAACTGAAAATTTGTCCTGACTTTTCAGATTCCATATGTCAAAATCAGCAGTAACAACCTGTTCATTAAGGACAGCAGAGAGATCCTCACTTTGCTGGTATGCAATCATGGACAGAGGCAGATGGAAATGATCCAGTAGATTTGTAGCATTCATGCCCAGCATGTGCTTCAGATTAATATCTTGCTGGCGAGAAAATGAGAACAAATGTGGGTAAGCTGCAGCAGGTGTGGTATCTCTCCATTTATCTTTCCAGAACCTGATGGTTCTACCATCTTCTGGTTTACAGCTTGTTAGCTCCATAAATTTATCCCACAGTGAGAGAATATCCTTCCACCAGAATGATCCACATGGTGATTGCACTTGTGGCAGCTTATTGTTCTGATAGTGAGCCTCCCAAATAAGTTTCACCCATGGTATATCGTTCCTGTTCATGAACTTATATAGGTGCTTCATAAGCTTCATAAGCAAAGTTATCTTTTCATCTTGTCCAATTTCTTTTAGCCAAGTTATCTTTTGTAAGTATAACTTTGCGGTTCAAGAACCACATAAATATTTTAATTTTCAATGGAACCTTTAGCTTCCAAAGATACTTGCGAAGGAAAGGTGTATGGCCATGCATACAATCAGAATACATGGATTTGACAGAGAAGATTCCTGACATGGTCAACTTCCATCGGAACACATCTTGTTCCTGCGATAGAGTGACACCCATGATTTTCTGAACTAAACTTAACCAAGTCATCCAATTAGGTCCTGTTAAGTATCTTCTAAACTCGATATTTATTGGTGGTGCATTTGTCAAGATCGCAGCAACCAACACATTTTTATTGCACACAATATTATACAATGCTGGATACTGAACCGAAAGCGGTGTATCCCGAAGCCATGTGTCCTCCCAAAACCGAGTCCCTGGCCATTACGAACAGAGAACGAACCATGTGCAAAGAAATCAGTTTTCACTGTCATTAAACCTTTCCAAAACGCTAGAGTCTGTGGGCTTGACACTAACCTAAGATAAAGGTTTACCACATAGGTATTTATTACATAAAAGTTCTTGCCAAACTCCTTCCTCGTTAAGAAGTTTAAACAACCATTCGCTTAACAAGCATTTGTTTTTAATGTCAAGTACCTCAATGCCCAGCCCCCCTTGATCTTTGGGACGACAAATTATGTTCCATCTAGTAAGACGATATTTCTTTCTATGTTGATCACTTTGCCAAAATAAGAGAGAACGATAGAAATCTTGCCTTTTCCGTACACCTTTGGGTATCTCAAAAAAGGACAAAAAGAACATAGGCAAACTCGTTAGAACTGAGTTTATAAGGACCAACCGATCTTTATATGAGAGTAGTTTCCCTGCCCATGTTCCTATTTTTTTCTCAAACCGATCCTCGAGCACCATCCATTCACTATTTAACAATTTCCGATAGTGTATTGGAATGCCCAAGTATTTAAAAGGTAAAGATCCAACCTCACAACCAAAGATGTGATGGTAGTCTCTTTGTTTTTCCTTAGACTTACCAAAACAATAAAATTCACTTTTATTAAAGTTGATTCTGAGACCGGGGAGCTGCTAAAAAAGCTAAAATAAATTTCATATAGATTGCTTTTTCGAGATCATCTTCAAGAAATAAAATTGTGTCATCTGCATATTCTAGTATGGATACGCCCCCATCCACCAGATGTGGAATGAGACCACCTACTTGACCATCCTCCTTTGCCCTTACAATGAGGACCGCCAGCAAGTCAGCCACCAAATTAAATAAAATTGGTGACAATTTATCTCCCTGGCGTAATCCTTTTAGTGTTTGGAAGTAGTGACCAATGTCATTATTTACACGTATCCCAACACTCCCTCCTTGTACAAATATAGCAACCCATTCACACCATTTTGGATCAAAACCTTTCATACAAAGCACTTGTTACAGGAAAGACCAATTAACCTTATCATATGCTTTCTCAAAGTCTATCTTGAATAACACTCCATCCATTTTCTTTCTATGAAGTTCATGGATTGTTTCGTGGATGATGACAACACCCTCCAGGATATTTCTTCCGGGAATAAAAGTAGATTGTGTTGGGCGAATTAGTTTATGGGCTATAGATGAAACACGATTCGTACCCACTTTGATAAATATTTTGAAACTCACATTGAGTAAGCAAATATGTCTATATTGCTCGATTCGACTCGCATCTTCTTTCTTAGGCAAAAAACTAATTACACCAAAATTCAACATTGCCATCAAGTCATCTTTGATGACAGCCCAAAATTTCTGATAAAACTCAGCAGGGAACCCATCTGGTCCCGCTCCTTTGTTATGTTCCATCTGTGAGATCGCTCCCCACACCTCTTTTCCATAAAATTGGAAGTAAGAATTTCATTTTCATGTGGAGATATTTGAGGCAAGTCCTCAATATTCGATTCATCTAGGGAGATTTTTTTTGGAACCGGTGCTCCAAACAATTTCTTATAGTATTCAGATATGTATACTTTTAGATTATTTTCTCCCACAATTGTTCCCTCATCCTGCACAAGTTAGAATATTTTTTTCTTTCGATGTTTTCCATTAGCAATTATATGGAAATATCGTGTGTTATGACCACCCTCTTGAATATGCTTAACCTTAGCACGCTGAGCCCATTTTGACTCTTCATCTCGTCTAAGTTTAGCGATGCATTCATCCGCCTCCTTTTTGGCAGCTTTTTCTGCCACACTTAAAGGAACGGTTTCAGCTTTAATATCCAACTCGCCGATTAGGAGCAGTAACTTTTCTTTTTTTAGCCTATACTCTCCACTAATATGTTTCGCCCAACCCCGAAGAAATTGTCGCAAATGTCTAATCTTTTGTTGCCACCTTTGAACAGGTGTGGTTCCACCAAGAGTAGAAACCCATTCCCGACAAACCATGTCATAGAAACCTTGTTGTCTCAGCCATGAAATTTCGAAAGAAAACTTTGCTTTGTTACCCACATGAGCCTGTTCCCTCGAATCAATAATCAAATTAAGGAACATGATCAGATCATGTACGGGACAGTGCATGAACACTAGCGAGAAAACTGTCCAACTTCTCAAAAGTTGGTGTATCTCGTCTACTTGCCCAAGTGTACTGTCGTCCCGAAAGTTAAAGTTCTTTTAGGGATAGACTCTCAATAATAGCATTAAAAATAAAAGGCCATCTACCATTTAAAGTTTGAGTTGTTTTGTTCCTCTTACCTTCGAATAATGTTGAAATCACCCCCTACCAACATAGGGAGTTCTTCATTTTCACAAATGCGGACAAGTTCCGCAAGGAAATCGGGTTTATATTCATCATGCGCCGCCCCATACACGACAACTATAGTCCATAAAAATCCATCTGATTTAGACTTTAGTTGAAATTTAATACAAAAATCCCCAGTTATGACATTTTGTACTAGCAAGCTTGCACTATTAAAACCAGCTAAAATGCCACCAGAACGACCATGTGGAGGTAGACAATACCATGTGTAATCAGCACCTCCAGCTAGCTGTTTTAAAAAAGGTGTTGAAAAATTAGCTCTTCTAGTCTCTACCAAAGCTACAAAATCCAACTTCTTTTCCTTGATAGTTTCTTGTATAGCGAAGTGTTTTGTCGTGCCTCCTAACCCTTCGGTATTCCAAATCATGCCTTTCATTTTGATCACTTGTTTAACTTTTCTATTCACGCGCTTCTGCGCTTGATAGTAATTCCATTAGCGGCTGTGTTTGCCTTTTTGTGTGTGGTTCGCACCACCTCCGAAATCAGACCCATATGATCAATCGAAGGCTCTTCTTCCTCATTAATAAGATCTTCACTTAATTTGTGGTTTGCTTAACAATTAAGCTATATGCGTCCGTGCTATCCAACTTATCCATGGAATTCTTTAAAAAAGTGACAGTACGTGTCTCTTCTACCGACTTAATTAGGTCAACTGAGCTAGCTACACTACAATAAATATGCCAACTTGTGACCTTCTGATAGTGACCCTGGAAAAATTGGTCACAAATTTATGACCATTTCAAATCAATTGGTCGCAAGCTGTTTGAGAGGGTCCAAAACCTCATACATAACGACCATTTTTATCAGAAAGGTCACAGTTTGCTTATACGAAATGGTCATAAGCAGAAAGCACATGTTTATTTCTTTATTTTTAACTTATTAGCACCAATTTATCCTTATAAATTATGGCACATTGCTATGACTAGACGCCACCTCATCAATTTTGCCTATGTGTCATGCTTCGTTGTCTCAATTCCGCATACGTGTCATGCTTAGTTGTCATTCTCGATTATGTGTCATGCCACTTGGGATCCACATGGTTTGACCCACCCAGCTGACCAGTGGGACCCGCCATGTGGGACCCACCCAGCTGACACATGTTACATGAGCCATACGCAGCTGACCAGCGGGACCCGCCATGCTGACATGTTTGACCCACCCGGCTGGCATGGGACCCACGTATAAACCACACTCAGCTGACCCACCCGACTGGCATGGGACCCACGTATAAACCTCACTCAGCTGACCAGTGGGACCGGCCATGCTGACATGTGTAACCCACGTATAAACCACACTCAGCATGATTGAACGAATATAATGAAAAAAGGCGAGCAGGCGGAGACTCGAACCAGCGACCTCACACTTCTTCCCACTTACACCTATTAACCAACGGACCACCAAAGCTACCTTGTACAAATTCCGCACTGGACCCTATTTAACGAGATAGCCTTTGCGTCCATGGGCTTAGGCCTCAGTGGGCAAGGCCACCTCTTGTTTTTTTCTGGTTTTCCCTGTGCCGAGTGGGCCGGCCAACCTAGTTCGGCTGCGTTGCTGGGCTGCCTCGGCTCGACTGTTTTTTTTTCTTTTTTGTTTTCTTTTATAACTTTTAAATTTGAACTTCAATTTCAACCAAATAAATTTCTAACTTTTTTTTAATATTTCCTCTATCATTGTGTTCTATTAGGGATTGTTTTTAGTCAAAATAAAATACAAAATGCCCCTAGGATTATATATTGCTTTATATCGGGTTTTGAATAATTTGAAATATAATTGTGAGATCATTCTTTTAAATTTAGATGCAACATAGAAAAAAGAAGGGTTTTAAAATTATCCCATGACTAAATGCAAACATACACTTATAAAATTTGGATTTTAAAATTATGCCATGATGTTTTTGAATTCCTATGTCGGTTACAAAATAGAAAAAACGCTACTTTAAGCCCTTGATAAATGAAAAGTGGTTTTTTTGTGAAACATGTCGAAATCTTTGTTCGGCAACATTGTTTTGTCATCCCAGAATGAACACATGTACCAATTTTGGGCACATTTTGACAAACTATGTTATGAATGAGGCCAAAACATTGCTCCTTTATCCTGTAGTTCAAATTTGACCCCGTTCCAGCTGAATCGGCATGAATTTGTCTTTTTTACGAGAGGGTAGACGGAAACTGTTTGACACACAACCATTTGGTTATTTGTAAATACATGTGGTCTAGTATTTTCAAATAATGTAGCGCTCCTATTTCACGACATATTTTTGGTAGTTGCTTCACAAAATAACCCATTTTTTGCATTCGTAAATAGAAAAATGATTTTTTCGTGAACAGAAAATAAAAAGTTTCTTCGGCAACATTGTTCACAGTTCCAAGATACACGTTTGTGCCCAATACGGGCATATTTAAGCAAACTATACCATTAATGTGGACATATCATTCGTCATTTGGCCCTAAAGCCATGAACCTTCATAGATGATACATCATTTCTGAGAACACTTTCTTAAGAAGATTGCCTTATTCCAAGTTTATGATTTTTTATGGATACTAGGACACATATGATGGCACCACGCGAAGGTTTTCCATTTATTTGATATTTTTTGAATTTCGTATGCCGGTTTCAAGATACGGTCAAAACGACGGACATGACTGTTCGTAGCTAGGGGTTGAATCTTGCAAAACTAATGTTGTGTCTCTGATGAAATAGGTACTTGTGTATCTAAAAATAATTTTTCCAAAAAATTCTGAGCAAACTACGAGACACTTGTAGTTCAAATTTTAGCCATTTCCGGCTGAATTGGCAGGAAATCGTTTAATTGACCGGAAAATGGTAGAGAACTCATAAATGAATACTTTTTGGTGATTGTACATAGAATGATATCTACTATGTGAACAATTTGTATCGGTTCCATTTTGGACGACACTCTCGGTAGCCGCTTCACAAAAAGTCGGGCTATTTAAACGCGAGAAAGCTGGGCAATAAGACGCGAGGAACCATCTCCACGCGGATCACTCCGTTGTACCCGATCTTAGCCGTCCATCACCCACGCATCGAGCGGTGGAAGTCTCCCGAGAAACCAAAACGCACCAACCACCGCAGCGGGCGTCACACCCAACACTACTCAAACCCTAATCCCCAACCCCGTCCTCTTTTCCTCCCCGCCGCCTCCTCTCCCAGATCCTCTTTCTCCCTCGCCCCGATCCAGATCCCTCCACCGCCGCCTCTCTCACCTCGCCGGCAGGTCCCTCCACCACCATCCTCTCCTCCCATCCTCCATTCCGCCACCCCCACATCTCCCAGTCGCTCTGTTTCGTCACCCCGCAGCAGATCGAGCGACTGCACCAGCCCTCCAGCGAAAGATGCACCGCCTAGCAGCCACGGCGTCGCGGACGGCTGGCTCGCCGGTGTGCGCGTGCTTCGATGCGCGCCGCTTCGTCGAGCTGGACGGATCGCGGCGGCGCGTGGCTTAGGGTTGGCGGTTGCTTCGCCCACCCCGGCCACGGCAACCAGGACAGCAGCGGCGCGTGACCTAGGGTTTGCGGTCGCGACTCAAGCAGGAGGTATGCCCGCGAGGACAGACGCCCGGCCTCACCAACCCGCCTGTTGCATGCCGTCTCCATCGCGAGATCCATTCGTCGCCGGCGTTGCTCTTTCTCTCCGACCTATCTCTCCTCCCACTCCCTCCCGATCTGTTTTGAGTTCTGTGTCGTGTTTTTGTCAGATCTTCCACGGGCTGGAGGGCTGGTGCAGTCGCTGGTGGCAGCTATGTCTCCGCAGATCGGGTCCAGTAAGATCTGCACCGCCGGCCGGGTTCCTCCTCCAATCTCCGGCAGCGGGGAACGCCCACGCTCACCATCCGTCACAAGGTCAGGTTCTTTCCGTCGCTGCCTTCCTCCATCGATTTTCCTGTCGGTCAGGCCGCACATCTGTTCCCTCTGCAATCCACTGCATCAGGTAGTATTGTTAGTATCACTGTATTACTATTATCTCATTCTAATTCATTTAGAACGCAGAACAATCATGGATTCGAGAGGATTGAGATGCCCCAGATGAACACTTGATTTTACGGTGATCAGTAGATGACAGGAAGAAGGCGACTGGAGCGCACCTGCAGAGCCTGCCCTCGGTGCGTCCATCTGCTTCCCCGCTCTCTGCTCCATTGCTTCTTTGCGGTACTTTATTATTTGGTGCTTGAAGTGTATAATTGAAATTCCTTGTTGATAAGTAACTGTGCACACTGGATAGAATTGCCATCAGTTAGATGTAATCAGTTAGATTTGGTAGTTCATCTATGTGATGCTGATGTGTTTGAAAAACAACCAGATGCAGTTTGCAAAGGACAACTAATATTTGTATCGAAACTTCCTAGGCTGGTGCTTGTTTGTACATGAGTTAGCATATGTAATTTTCTAGCTGGTGTTATTTATACTATTGACTTTCCTTGAAATGCTTCCATTTTGTTGGCATCATAGCTGGTGTTATTTATACTACTGACTGTACTAGTGTTAAACTTGGATGCACTGTAAATGACTTCTCTAGTTACAACTCAAACCAGAGAAAAGCTAATCAAGTCTGACACTAGTCACTTGTTACAATGCAAATACTGTATTGTACTGTAAAGCTAGAAATAATAAGCATTAGAATCTCTTTGTACTTCTTATTCCACTAGTCTATTCTGATGTTTTCCTGTGTGCTATACCAGAACTGATAATTTTTTGAGCAATGCACAAGTAGAATATCTGAACTACTGGACATATACTAGTCTGCAGATGCTTTGTTGCTGATGAAAATGGCACACATCCAGTGGTCTAAACATTTCTGCTTTTCATTTCAGGATTTGCCAAGAAGCTACCTATGTCATGTTGTGGAGCTCTCGGTTCAGTTGCCAAAGACGCTTATAACCCTCTGGAGATGGGACGATATTCACTTGATGGAGGCTGCTTATGGTCCATCGCCAAGCTCAACAAGCAGACGCCTTAACTCATTGGCAACATTGTCAAGGTTCGTGCCTTGCATGTCGAAACCCCCACTACCTTCTGGTCTTTCTGAAAGGACAAGGATGTCGCCTAGAGGGGGGGGGTGAAAAGGCGATTAAAACTTTTCCGGTTAAAGGCTTGCTAAATGCGGAATAAAACTATGTGTTTAAATTAACAAGCCAACAACCTAAATAAACTAGGTTCACCTATGTGCACCAACAACTTATGCTAAGCAAGACAAGCAACAAGGTGATAGCAATATAGAATACTTCAAGCACGAAGGCTATCACAATGTAAAGTGCATAAGTAAAAAGCTCGGGTATAGAAATAACCGAGGCACGCGGAGACGAGGATGTATTCCCGAGTTCCTCCTTGAAAGGGAGTACGTCTCGTTGGAGAGGTGTGAGGCACCACAAAGGTCGATCTCAACGCCACAAAGGCTCACCCTATTCTCCGATGAACCGCACCACAAAGGTTTGGTTCACCTTCCACTATCGGAATCCTTCGAGGCGGAAATCCGGAGCCTTTCAACAACGATCCGGGGCACAACCCACACAAGGGATTGGGGGCTCCCGAACAGCTACAAGTGACCACACAAGGGTCCAACCACCACGCGGGCGTCTAGGGTCCAAGGACCCAAGAGTAACAAGTTCACAAGCTTTCAACTTCCACGAATCTTCGTGGAGAGCACACCGATGCACCAAATGCAAAAGGCAAGAGCACAAGTGCTCAAATCCTTCACTCTCAAATCCCACCACAAGCAACTAATGCTTATGGGGGAGAAGAGAGGAAGAACAAAGAGGAGATGCACCAAGAACTCCAAGATCAAGATCTACTAGGTTCCCCTCACTTAGAGGAGGAAAGGATTGGTGGAAATGTAGATCTAGATCTCCTCTCTCAAATCCCTCAAAGATATGCAAGAATCATGGGAGGAATTGGGAGAGGGGCAAGCTTTCCAAGGTCAACAATGGAGGAGAGAGAAGGGGAAAAACGTGCTTGGAAAAAGCTCAGTGGCTGAAGGTAGGTGGAGGGGTATTTATACCCCTCCCAAAAAAAGAGCCGTTACAGCCATTTAGACCGGAGACTCCGGACCACGAAGGCCGGAGACTCCGGCCCAGTGCGGAGACTCCGGACCAGACGGGCGGAGACTCCGGACACGGAAGAGCAGATAAAATAGCCGTTGCCGAAAACTTAGACCGGATACTCCGGACCACGAAGGCCGGAGACTCCGGCCAGTGCGGAGACTCCGGGTAACTCCGGACCAACTCCGGACCCCTATACCGCACGCGCCGTCCGGGGAAAAACTTCGATTCAAAAAACTTGTCTGGGGCGGAGACTCCGGACCGCGGGACCGGAAACTCCGGCCGGTGCGGAAACTCCGGTGTAACTCCGGGGATACTCCGCACCCCATACCGCAAGCGCCGTGCGCGAGGCACTTAGCCTAAAAACCAGGGGCCGGAGACTCCGGACCGAAAACCACGGAGACTCCGGGCAGAAAACCAGCAGAGCAGTAAATCCTGAAATGCAATAACTTTCTCGTATGAACTCCAAATCAGGTGAATCCAATTGCGTTGGAAAGGTAACGACAGAAAGTGGAAATATTAAGGGTCACAAATATAGAGGGGATACCACACATGGGAAGGTGTGGACCCTATCTCGAGGTGGACCGATAATATTTCCAAAGCCGAGAATGCAAACAAGTTTTCATCCGGACTCCGTTTTCGATGATCTTGGGCTCGTTGGAATCGCAACGAAGAGCCCTTCAAGATTATGCATATACACATCATAGTCCATCATGTGAGGAGGAGACCACAAGGAGAGAGTTTGACCTCTCTAGAAACGACGAACCGGTAAAACCTCCAACATCAAAAACACCACAAGATATTCACTTGAAACCCGTTTTTGATGAACTAGAGCTTGGTATGGAGATGAACACAAGCTCTAAATTCTCACATGGATAAAAGCCAAATAAGAACCAAGAAAGATGATAATGCCAAGTATGCAAAGGTTTGAGCTCTCCACAAAGATGCGATCAAGTTACTCACTTGAGAGCCCCTCTTGATAGTACGCCGTCTATCCTAAACCCGGTCTCCCACTAACACCACGAGACCGGTAAAATAGAAAACCTATCAAGATCATACCTTTGCCTTGCGCATTCCACTTGAGCTAGATGATGACGATCTTGATCTCTTCAAGTGGACCACCTTTCTTGATTGCGCTTTGCTAGCACATGCTTGATGACGACTTCTCCAAATACTCCCCCATACACCATTATGGGAGAGCCTCGCTTAGCTCCAACTTCATGAAGATGATGTCTTGAATCCTTCAAGACATACTTGTAATATGCTCAACTCTACACATGACCATTCTTCATATAAACCCTTGAATAGAGCATTGATCATCATGTAATCTTCTAGAGTCCAACACATGAACTCCAATCTCTTCCAATGGACAAGATCTACAAGTATCTCTCAATGCAAACATTAGTCCATAAGGATTGTCATTAATTACCAAAACCACGCATGGGGCAACACATGCACTTTCAATCTCCCCCATTTTGGTAATTGATGACAATCCCTTTTACGAGGGTTTATATAAGGAATTAAGCAACCATGCAACACAAAGAGCAAGGATGCAAGAGAAAGAAAGGCAAATGCTTAAGAACGAAACTAAAGCATAAAACCAAATTCCCTTAAACCCTCTAAACTTCTCCCCCATTGGCATCGATTGCCGAAATGGGAAGAAAAATTTAGAAGGCCAATATAGTAAGAGCTCCCCCATAATGTGTGCATTTCTCATAATATGAGTGAAATCAAATGCACATATCCAATGACGAATAGTTGGGAAGGAGATCAAACTATATTGAGGATCCAAAGATTGCAAAAGAAAATCAAATTGAAAGATACTTCGACAAAAGAAGTAACACATCAAAGGACCCGAAAAAGTGTTCTCAAAATCAAGAGGGAACTCCCCAAGGTACGTGCACAATGTATGATTTGCATTTTAATATTTTGTGCACAACATGGAATCCTCACTCCCTCCTAGAAATTTTGAACACAAACCAAGGAACAACTAGCAAATAGGTCCACAAGCTTATTAAGATGCAAAAGCATACCAAATGAAAAAAACAAAGCTTGTGCCTTTTAGAAACCACCAAAGAATCAAAAAGTAATAAGAGGTGGTCACTAAAGAATTGGAATACCAATTAAAGAGGTAACTATTCCCATGTGTATAAATTTCTAAGTAGACACTAAGTCCATGAAGAAATATGCACACACAAAAATAGAAGCAAAGTTGAGGCCATGATATCCAAAAGGAAGTCATAGATACACCAATAAGATCTTTGCTTAAAAGCATAGCACAAAGCTCAATTTTATCTTAAAGGGATATAGATGAACTTCCAACACACACTCATCATAGCATCAAAAATATCCACAAGGGATAAAGTGATAAAAGGGATGCTCCGAGTAGATAACAAGTATCACAAAAGGCAAATGATTTTGAAAACATCAATATTGCAAATGTGAGACATAGAGTAGAAAGTGCTAGATTAACATATATGGGATTGATGAATCATGAAAATGATTATATATATTCCCCTTGATATGTAATCATCCCGGCTTGCCCACATTTGCAACAAAGTTGTTTTGCAAGAACCAAATGAATTGCAACAAAAGAGATTCATGCCAAGAAACAACCTACACAAGGTTGGAAGCTAGAAAAGTATGCATGAGGTAGATACTTGTTACCGAGATAGCATTGGTGATGTAGAAGATAAGAGTTCACGATCATCCGAGCTTGGCTCTAATAAGCACATGGTGATAACACCTTCCTTGTAAATGAGACAAGCTTCCAATGCATCTCAAGAGTACCTAAAACAAATTCAAGTACAAAATGGTACCCAAACTCATTGGGTCCAAAGTAGTTAGAGCAACTACAATACATAGGACAAACTCCACATAAATATGTGCATATTGATATGAAATTGAATTTCATGCACATCTTAGCCATTTAGGATTTGATGGAGTTTATCCTATATATTGGATCAACGAAAGTAAGCATGCCATAAGATATACATTAGTAAATATGCATGCACAAGACTTTCAAGAACCAAACGAGATACAATTTGGACAAAACACCAAGTAAACCAACAAAGCACACACAAGTGTGACAAGAAACAATTGCCCAAATTATATCAAAGACCCAAATCAACACATGATTGAAGATACCACTTTGAAAAGATACCAAATGAAATAAGATACCAATTGATGAAAATATCATCAAGGAATAACCAAACCCTCTACACTTTTCATGATGGCACAAGTACCAAGACGAAAAATGTTTGTCTTCCAAAGAGACACGTCATCGGGATCAAATACCAAATGAAGACAACTAATGTTAAAAAGCTATAGGATTGCTCCCCCAAGATGTGTGCATTATTTATGATCTTGCATTTGAATACAAATGCACACACATGGATCATCACTCTCCATACATATTATTCAAACACTAGTCATGTTCAAGGAAAGCAATAAAACCAATACCAATTTAAAAGAATGTTGTTCTACTCAATGTAGGATTGCTTCCCAAGAATAGTGCATTATCTAAAAGTATGACTTTTGAATGTAAATGCACAAGAATGGATCATTGCTTTTCCCAACACAAGAAAGCACAAAAAAATTTCAAGTAGAGCAACAAAGGATCCAAAAGATACAAGAAAGACAAATGAGAGTTAGATCAAAACAAATCCTTGGCAATAAAATAAGGCAATTCAAAGCAAGAGCCAAAGTGAATATGATCAATATATTTACCACAAATATGATTATCACTTGTCAAGACAAGTAATGTATGGAGATATTTCTCGGTGGTGGATTGCAAAGATATATTCAAGATCATATTCACAAAACATAAGCATATGGCAAAGGATAGGAAATAAAAGCCATGCTTAGATAGATAGATATTCTTGATAGCTTCAAATCACGCGATAATGCAAAGCAACTCCAAGAGTAGCTTGAAGCAATTGGTTTCCCAAAAAGATATATGAGAACATATTTAGGGAAAGCCATATCAAGAACTTCCATCACAAACAAGATCCAACGAGAGAGACAAAAGGATTTAAGCAAATATGGAACTTGTTTGAGCAACATGCCACAAGGAATAAGATAATGAAGAATATCAATTCTAGGTGGCAAAACCTCACATGTTCACATTTTCTAGGCTTGTAATATGCACATAGCTTATTACTCCCCCATAATGTGATAATCCATTTATTTTAAAACAAGAGGCAAACAAAACCAACTCGAGAAATTAATGGACATTATAGAATTTGAATTTCTCATGAGCATGACATACCACATAGAGAATAGATAATATTGATATATCAACACTAAGTGGTATTCCTCATGTACACAATTTTAGGATTGTGAAGTGCACGAAGCATATCACTCCCCCAAAATAGGATAGTCCATTAATCTCTCAAAAGAGAGCCAACAAGATAAAATATCAAATAAAAGCAATAAGGCTCAACACAAATACATGGTGTGCAAACCAACATACACAATCTTGATTACTCAAGATAAGTAAGTAGAGAGCACAACACATACAACACTAGCAAGGTACAAAACCTAACACATGCAAGGGTGCAAGCAACTTTCAATGTATATATGATTTAAATAAAAGTTACCGCAAGGAGGAACATTGGATATGAGATAGAACAATATAATCCAAATGACTTGACTTGAGAGAATATAATTGATGAAGATCCCTTAATTCTTCATAATGTAGCCAAGTCTCCAATGCCCTCCAACAACACCTATTGATCAAGTTTTGGCTTGTTGGTCCCCAACCAAGTTGGGTCCTAAGAGGTTAGTCACAATAGGTTTGGCAACCCAAATGGTTCTTTTCTTGACACCACTTTGAGTACCAACATATTTGGCAAACACATTGCCAACCTTATCCTTCCAAGAGAATAAATATCATCAATTATAATGGGGTTGGATAAGGTACCATTTGTGCATGAAGAAGCAAGGTGACCCTTCTCACGGCATAGGTAGCAACGTCTACCTCTCCTCTCTTCTTAGTTGTAGTCTTGACTTGAGGAGGGGTAGCTTGAGTTTGAACTTGTGGCTTCTTTCCTTGTTGCTTCTCACTAAGAGACTTCTTCTTCAAAGGGCAAGATCTAACATGGTGCCCTTCAACTTTGCACTTGAAGCAAACAATCTTGGCCGAATCTTTAACTTGTTCTTGGCCCTTTTCTTCTTGATAGGCTTGGACTTGATCTTGATATTGGAGTTGAATCCAAGTCCACTCTTGTCATTGGGGCGTCTTTGAACACTCAACATATTGTCAAGTGTAGAATCCCCAACATGACGCTTTTCCAAGTCTTTCTTCAAAGAAGTGACTTGGGCCTTGAGCTCATTTAATTCCTCTACATGGTTAGTATCAACAAAAACACTAGAGGAAGTAGAGCTTCATTGTTAGAGCAACAAGGCAAGAAAGTAATTCATCACAAGATGTAGCAACATTGTGAGTGGATGAATCACTAGGACTAGCACATGGCAATAAAGCATTTTAGAAGAAGTTGTGCCTTTGTCCACATGAGGCTCACAAGATGTTACCTTTGTAGAGATAGCCTCATGAGCTAACTTTAGCCTAGCATAGGATGCTAGAAGATCATCATTAGAGCTAGAAAGCTTTTCATGACTTTCTTCCAATTTCCTATACTTGCTAGATAGCAACTCAAGTTGAGCCCTTAGCTCAACATTCTCCTTCAAAATAGATGCTTCACAAGAAGTGGAGTTAGTAGCACAAGCATCATTATCATTAGCAATGGAAGAAGACAACTTGGCAAGCTCATCATTTTAGATAGTTGAGTTTGGAGTTGATCATGAGACTTGATAAGGAGAGAGTGTTCACTTTCTAAAGCCTTGTGAGCTTTGTCAAGTCTCTCTATGTCCTCACTTAGTCTAGCATTGCCAACACCAAATTCAACTTTTTCCTTTTTAAGCACTTTTATTTAGCAAGAGCATGATCTCTTTCCTTAATGATTTTAGCAATAATAAGATCATTTGATTCATCAAGAGATTCAAGTTTCTCCTCAAGAGACACTCGAAGCTCTTGCTCTTCCTCAAGAGCATTCATTAAGGATGCTTTTCATCGGCATCCTCTCTCAATTTGACATTTCTCGAAATTGAGTTTCCAAATCCTCAATGATTTCCCTACTCTTAATAACATAAGCAATGATTTCACATAGAGGAGGGATAGCTTTACTACCTTTGGGGAGAGCACGAAGAACCATCTCACCCATCTTTGTTAAGGATTCAAAATCAAATTGTTCTTCATGAGAATCCTCATCCACATCATCACAATTTGGATTCGAGGTAGGAGTACCTCGGAACCCTTAGCCATAAGGCAAAAGTGAGTAGTGGCAAAGAAGATGAAGAATTACTTGAAGCACCATTGAGATCCATGTCTTGTTCCAACAAATGTTGGGATTCCTCTACATTGTTAGTCAAGCAAGTACTAGAGGATATGGAAGCATTATTTTCATGGCAACAAGACATAGAAGCATATCATCATGAGATTTAGTTAAGCAACTATTACATGATATGCAAGGACTATCAACTCTAGCATGTATGACATTTGGAGTGCTAGAAGAGTTTAAGTCCAAAGATAGAACATTGCAATGAGATAGAGATGAAGTATAGTCAATAGAATATTCACCATCAACAAAGCAATTTCTATCACCACTCACCATATCATTACCTTGTGACAAATCACATGTTGGTGAAGTGGAGAAGTTGTGAACTCATCACGCCGGAGGTGGAAGGAGAACAATCATCCTCAATAATGTTGGACACTTCATATATATCTTGAAGCTTGGTCCATAGCTCATGAGCATTCCGAAAAGGCATGATTGAAGCAAGAACTACATCGCTCAAAACACATATAAGCCATTAGAAACTAGAGTCTCGAGATGAGAGTTTTCCTCATCCTCTAAAGATAATTCTTGAGAATCCTTTGGAGGAGAAAAACCCACATCTACAATCCTCTTAATATAATTTGGACCCATGGCCCTAAAAAGATTAAGCATGCGAATTTTCCAAACATCATAATTTGTGCCATCGAATATGAAAGTGGGATCGTGCACTAATTCTCTAAACGACATCTTTTACTCTCTAGGCGGTAAAGCCCAAAAAGAGAGCCCAGGCTCTGATACCAATTGAAAGGACAAGGATGTCGCCTAGAGGGGGGGGGTGAATAGGCGATTAAAACTTTTCCGGTTTAGGCTTGCTAATTGCGGAATAAAACTAGTGTTTAAATTAACAAGCCAACAACCTAAATAAACTAGGCTCACCTATGTGCACCAACAACTTATGCTAAGCAAGACAAGCAACAAGGTGATAGCAATATAGAATACTTCAAGCACGAAGGCTATCACAATGTAAAGTGCATAAGTAAAAGCTCGGGTATAGAAATAACCGAGGCACGCGGAGACGAGGATGTATTCCCGAGTTCCTCCTTGAAAGGGAGTACGTCTCGTTGGAGAGGTGTGAACCACAAAGGTCGATCTCAACCCACAAAGGTCACCCTTTCTCCGATGAACCGCACCACAAAGGTTTGGTTCACCTTCCACTATCGGAATCCTTCGAGGCGGAAATCCGGAGCCTTTCAACAACGATCCGGGGCACAACCCACAAGGGATTGGGGGCTCCCGAACAGCTACAAGTGACCACACAAGGGTCCAACCACCACGCGGGCGTCTAGGGTCCAAGGACCCAAGAGTAACAAGTTCACAAGCTTTCAACTTCCACGAATCTTCGTGGAGAGCACACCGATGCACCAAATGCAAAAGGCAAGAGCACAAGTGCTCAAATCCTTCACTCTCAAATCCCACCACAAGCAACTAATGCTTATGGGGGGAGAAGAGAGGAAGAACAAAGAGGAGATGCACCAAGAACTCCAAGATCAAGATCTACTAGGTTCCCCTCACTTAGAGGAGGAAGGATTGGTGGAAATGTAGATCTAGATCTCCTCTCTCAAATCCCTCAAAGATATGCAAGAATCATGGGAGGAATTGGGAGAGGGGCAAGCTTTCCAAGGTCAACAATGGAGGAGAGAGAAGGGGAAAAACGTGCTTGGAAAAAGCTCAGTGGCTAAAGGTAGGTGGAGGGGTATTTATACCCCTCCCAAAAAAAGAGCCGTTACAGCCATTTAGACCGGAGACTCCGGACCACGAAGGCCGGAGACTCCGGCCCAGTGCGGAGACTCCGGACCAGACGGGCGGAGACTCCGGACACGGAAGAGCAGATAAAATAGCCGTTGCCAAAAACTTAGACCGGATACTCCGGACCACGAAGGCCGGAGACTCCGGCCAGTGCGGAGACTCCGGGGTAACTCCGGACCAACTCCGGACCCCTATACCGCACGCGCCGTCCGGGGAAAAACTTCGATTCAAAAAACTTGTCTGGGGCGGAGACTCCGGACCGCGGGACCGGAAACTCCGGCCGGTGCGGAAACTCCGGTGTAACTCCGGGGATACTCCGCACCCCATACCGCAAGCGCCGTGCGCGAGGCACTTAGCCTAAAAACCAGGGGCCGGAGACTCCGGACCGAAAACCACGGAGACTCCGGGCAGAAAACCAGCAGAGCAGTAAATCCTGAAATGCAATAACTTTCTCGTATGAACTCCAAATCAGGTGAATCCAATTGCGTTGGAAAGGTAACGACAGAAAGTGGAAATATTAAGGGTCACAAATATAGAGGGGATACCACACATGGGAAGGTGTGGACCCTATCTCGAGGTGGACCGATAATATTTCCAAAGCCGAGAATGCAAACAAGTTTTCATCCGGACTCCGTTTTCGATGATCTTGGGCTCGTTGGAATCGCAACGAAGAGCCCTTCAAGATTATGCATATACACATCATAGTCCATCATGTGAGGAGGAGACCACAAGGAGAGAGTTTGACCTCTCTAGAAACGACGAACCGGTAAAACCTCCAACATCAAAAACACCACAAGATATTCACTTGAAACCCGTTTTTGATGAACTAGAGCTTGGTATGGAGATGAACACAAGATCTAAATTCTCACATGGATAAAAGCCAAATAAGAACCAAGAAAGATGATAATGCCAAGTATGCAAAGGTTTGAGCTCTCCACAAAGATGCGATCAAGTTACTCACTTGAGAGCCCCTCTTGATAGTACGCCGTCTATCCTAAACCCGGTCTCCACTAACACCACGAGACCGGTAAAATAGAAAACCTATCAAGATCATACCTTTGCCTTGCGCATTCCACTTGAGCTAGATGATGACGATCTTGATCTCTTCAAGTGGACCACCTTTCTTGATTGCGCTTTGCTAGCACATGCTTGATGACGACTTCTCCAAATACTCCCCCATACACCATTATGGGAGAGCCTCGCTTAGCTCCAACTTCATGAAGATGATGTCTTGAATCCTTCAAGACATACTTGTAATATGCTCAACTCTACACATGACCATTCTTCATATAAACCCTTGAATAGAGCATTGATCATCATGTAATCTTCTAGAGTCCAACACATGAACTCCAATCTCTTCCAATGGACAAGATCTACAAGTATCTCTCAATGCAAACATTAGTCCATAAGGATTGTCATTAATTACCAAAACCACGCATGGGGCAACACATGCACTTTCACTTTCCTCTATCATGATCTTGTTTGGTAGATCTGTTTTGCTGATGCTTAAATTTTACATGACTGTATTCTGAGTGATCTCGTTCTCACTAGTGTATCTGCTTTACAGGAACACTATATGCATTATTCATTGTATTGTATATGCATGACAGGAATACTATGTGCATAACAATTTTCATTTCTTAGATCAATTTGGGATCCTAGTCTTTTCATGCTATGTGCTGCTTCCTTTTTGCATGCTCCGCTAGCAAGTCCTTTGCTTGAATTAACATGGTTGCTGCAGCATTATTTTCACTCCCAACCAAATGAAAACTTGTGCTTTCCAAATTTATGTAGACCTACTTGGTATTCCCTTAATTAAAGCTAAGTATGGCGTTACCTCTCATTTACAGGAGCTCCAGGCCGAAGAAATTTGAAGCATGAAGGCTGACAAAAAAAATAGTAGTTAGTTATAATTGTACTCTGTAGTAGTCAGCATATCTGGTTGTATTAACACTCTGTAAATACTGTAATCGGCTGATTGGCTGGCATTTCAAGATTTTCGTATGGTTTCTTTCTGTGTTATTTGAAATATTACTCATTTGTGTTAAGAACAACATGAGGAATAGAAAGTTAACGAGTTGGACCTGCTTAACGAAAAAGGCCAAGGCCCTGAAAATAAATGTACTTAAAAAAGGCTGAAGCCCAAATAAGAACTGCACTGTAAAAAAGATTAGGGCCTTAAAAAGCACTGTAAAAATAATATATAAATGGACTCCTAAAAGGCCACGGCCCAAAAAGTAAACAGGCTGATTGTTGGGCTTGGCCCATGTTACTGAGAAATATTCTGCGAAAAATTATATTAAATGGGCTGAACTATTGGGCCAGGCCCATTTAGAGGGCTGAACTGGACTGGACTGATTCTGCTTTATGACCATTTCATTTGGTCACAATTTTGCCACGTCAGCTCTGCCACGTTGGATCTGACGTGGACTGGCCAGACTGGTAGTGACCAAACTAATTGGTCATAAAATTTGTGACCTTTGTTTTTGGTCACAATCGTCTATGACCAATCCCCAAAAAAGGTCGCAAACGGCCATTAGTGACGCTCATCTTTTGACCAATCGTTTTTTGTCACAAAAAGGTCATAAATGATAGTTCATGACCATTTTTGTGACAAATATTGAGGGTCACAAATTAGCATATTTCTTTTAGTGCTATTTGAGTAGGATAAGAACCAAGAGAAATCCCTAATTTAGATGCTCTAGCAATAATAACCTCATTAGGTAAAGCTGCAAAGGAAAGTTTAGAACAAGAATTCATACCTGCCCCATGTGGGTTATTTCTCTTTTCATCCAACGACTGCGCCTTCTCCATAGTAGAGACATCAGCATTGGGCTTGGATCGAAGACGCTCACTTGTTCTTAGTCCAAGAGAAGAGGGAGGAGCAATGCCTCCATAGTCAATAATCTCCTGTTGCGAGACAACCGGTCCCACCTGGTTAAAATTGTTGCCCAACGGCGTTAAGTCTTGAAGAACCATAGAAGTTAGTCGGCCAGGTGCCGAAAACAAAAAAGAACCCGGTGTGCTCACCTCATTTCTAACCGTCTCGTTTTGCTGCATCATTGCATGTGGAGTATCCACCATCGTGGATCCATCCACCCCCACGCTAGCTGTTCACACGGTTCCCAGCACATCTTCAACAGAAAGCTGTTGCGTTGCACTCACCCCAACTGCCGCAGAAGAAAACTTTGCCCTCGCAAGGCACGGAGCTTTGGCGCAAGGAGTGTAGATAGGTGCTGGAACCCGATTAGGCACATCAGCAGCGGCGGTAACAACAGGCATGTTAGCCACGTCCTGCATGCAAGCATCGTAATTAGAGGCTAACAATTCACACTCCAACTGTTTATGAACCATATCATCATCATGACCAGAAAAAACATCCATTACCTCGGATAAATTCGGACATCTCTTGGTACTGTTTCCCATGACCTCCTGGGCATTTCCCTTAGAAGTCACAGAACCCTGCATAAAGGAAACCGAATCAAAGGCCTCAATTAGGACCTTGACAAAATTTGGTTTCAGTGAAGAAACACAAGTAGGTAGTTTGTATATTTAACTTTTTACCGAAAAATCTCGTACCTTAATTGGAGAAGCATTGTTATTTCCCATAGAAAACAAGCTTCTCTCAGCAGCCAAAAAACTTGGCACCTTCTCCCTCGTATCCCTCACACTAACCGGCATCCCGATTTTTTGAAAGGACCTGATGAGCTGGTGTGAAAAGACAACCCCTGGTTGAAACGCTCTCTTGGAAGAAACATCATTTCCTCCCCCACTAGGCATGTTTATATCTCCATTGGACTTATCATCATTTTCGGTACCTTTGGCTTGCTGCCCATCCGAATCAAGGACCTCTTTATGTTTCTTGGAACCATCATTTAAATCAGCATCATCATCCATATCAATATCATCATCCGCGTCAACATCAAAGAAAGGTTCCTCTACCTCAAAGCAAAGATTGTGGAAAACATCCTTAATAAATATCGGAGATCTTTGGGGATTTTTGTTTGGTCAATGCACCCAATTAAAATACGCAGAATATTCTGCTGTCTTGTGAATGCCATATCCACCTTGAAGGTCTTACCGAACAGATATCCAAAGCCCAAAGTGCCAGAAAATCTCCAGTGTGATGTTCAGGAATGCCAGCCATTCGTACCCACACATGAGGTAATTTGAGCATTGGCTCACTTCTAGGCACCCATGAATCAGCCACCATTTTACAAGTGCTATTCGGAACTCTGAAAGCTCCAAAAGTCTTTAGTCTATCTAGCTTAGCCTTCGACAGAAAGAGAACTTTGAACACATTATGTCCAACCTGCTCAACCTCCCAACGATATTGATCTACTGGCACTAGCCTTTGTAGCTGTATGGTTATCTGACGTATATACGTCTCTCCCCAGTGACCGTAACCATGCTTTGGCATGTGTTCACCGTCTTCGGACGATAAGTATTGTTATTGGCATTCCAAAGAACATAATCGGATCATCATGGGAATATCCATAAACCTCAAGCTGGGGTTTTCGTGCCAAAAGCAATGGGCACTCTTCCGAATCGTGCTAAGTTCCCTCACATACGTCGCAAAGATCCGCTTTGCAATCTGAAAGAACATGCCCTGAATAGCCACACCGGAAGCACTTGACCTTGTCTGAACTTTTCCCTTTTTTGCCACAGTACCATCACTGGTTTCAGCATGTAAACTCATCTGACCGGCTGTAGGTGGAACCACTTGTTCCACGAGTTGTTGGGCAAACGGAAGAAGCGCCGCTGACGCTACAGAGACTTGTGCTGCGGCAGTTGTCTCAGTGTTACGTTGCTGCAGCTCTCCACCATTGTGCACCGCCGGCGTACCGCGACCATGGTTTTGGTTACCGGTCGGTAACCGGATATCCCGAGCACCCTCGGGAAATGGTCATACCGGACGAAAAATCCCGAAATTTGAATTTTAACGAAAACATTTGGTAAATGGTTAAACTAGGAACCAAAATATTTAAATTTTCAAATTTTGGATTTCAAATTCTTCCGGTAACCGGTCGGGCATCCCGACCACCCTCGGGAAGTTTTTTGTACCGGTAACCAAAACCTTGACCGCGACCAACTCCCACATTACCATGCGTGTTTGTCACGGTGGCCCGGCCACCAAAACGACCCCCTCCAAGGCGACCTCGATGCCCTCTTCCAGCAGATCCACGACCATTGAAACAACCACGTTGGCCACTGTTGATGAAACTAGTTCCAGCGTTGAACTAATAAGGGATCCCTCCATTGAAGGCCCCCGGATTAGCACGCCCATTGCCAAAGCCATAACCCTGGCGCTGCCCACGGCCACCACCACCATATTATTGCCTGAAGTCCGGCTGTCCAGCAGTACCACTCGGTCCTCCAGCGACAAAGTTGTTAAAACCTGCCGCACCACCATAGTTCCCATTGTTGGCACCGCCGCCACGACCACCATTGTTTCCTCCAGTCCCCCGCCAGCAGCTCCACCACTCTCTCTCCTCCAGCTGGCCGCGAAGACTCCAGCAAAGTAGAACCCAACGAGGAGAGATCGACCCCCTCCCCATCACTCAGATTCATTGTGATTGCCCAGAACTTCCCGAGGTGAAGCTGGGGCAAGATCTCGCCGGCATCATTGCCCAGAACTTCCTGAGGTGAAGCTGGGGCAAGATCTCACCGGCGTCATTGCCCGAGTCGCCACCTAAGTCGCTACCCGAGTCGCCCATCCCCCCTGTTGTCATGGCCAATGGGGAGTGGAACAGACCTTGTTTGTATATGTTTGTATGTGTGTATCAAATGTTGGCCACTATAGTCTATATCTATGCATCCAGCTGAAAGGTATATTTGGAGGAGATGCTCCTAGCACACATCGGTTGTAAAGACTGCAGCATTTTTATACCTAACAATCTGGAGTACTGTTGGTATTGATCTATTAGAGTTTAATAAACCAGTGTATTTTTATATTATCAGAGGGCTAAGATAATATAAATAATCGCCCTTGTAATTGTCGTCATCTTCATTTGTATTTTTATTTGGTTTCTCTTCAACATTTAAATACGTGTGAATTAGATGTTAAAAACAATACTGATGGCCTATTTGTCTTGATAAAGAGTGGTTATATTAAACTCACAGTTTGCACCAAGACGATAAAAACATAGAGTTCACATACCGTCGCATACAGAGTCCAGAACAAGAAAAAAGATTACGAAGGCACTCATGAATAATAAGATGAGTACATAGCACATATAATTTGTGGATCATTAATAATTTGTATCCTTAAGTCATTTGTTCATATCA
This sequence comes from Poa pratensis, assembly GCA_947311845.1. Taxonomy (NCBI): domain Eukaryota; kingdom Viridiplantae; phylum Streptophyta; class Magnoliopsida; order Poales; family Poaceae; genus Poa; species Poa pratensis. Next base: position 41,549,593 of record CAMZMU010000090.1, read on the forward strand.
CTGGTCGTGTATGTTTTATGAAATGTCAAAGATTGTTATCAGCATATATTTGACGGTTTCCTGCAACAATCTATGAAGAGGCATATTCTGTAGTAGCGTCAACAAATATCATACATGATAGAACAAATAGTTAATTAGTATGACAGGACGTGGAACTAATTTCTCAGGTCTTGTGTTGCGCCAAAAGAAAACCATAATTCTTCCAAGGAAAATTTGCCTCGGAAAAAGGAAGATTAAATGTGTCTAAGAAAAAGAAGCAAAGAGTAAATGTTGGTCTCACAGTTCCTTTAAAAAAATTGCAGGAAAGAAGAAACCTTGTAGCAAGCTTGACAAAAATACTAGTTGTTCTTCGTATGTACGTGAAGAGGTTTGTTTTATCATTGCAAACGTTGCAGCCACTAGTATTCATATAATATTCATATTAATTTCATGTAAATATTTTTCTTGTAAAGACACCACTCGAAATGCTAAGAGAGGATTTCATGAGAAGCTTGGAAGAGGTATTCCTTTACTTTCATCAGCGTACTGATATGGTATGGCAACAATGTATCGTATGCTAATAAATATCTCACGCAGATTTGGAGAAGTGTGAACGTGACATCTCTGAGATTTGAGGACTACATTAAGGTTTGGTACCGGTTCATCCTGTCTTTTCCAGAATTATAGCGTACCTCCTCAAGGGGCAAAAATTAATATAACTTTTAAAGTTTAAAAATGATTCATTACCCATGGTGGTGCGTACGCACCTATTCGTTAGCTGACATATGTGCATTTTGGTAAAAGCAGCTAATAGAAATCTAGGACAAGCTGCTGCTAATTACGGCCTTGTTTACCAAGGGTATTTTAGGGGATGAGAAGAGTGGGGATGGAAGGGTATTTGGTGAACACCCAATCCCCATAAATCTCCACAAATATTCTTCCCCTACAATACACTAGCATGGACTAGAGTTTTTGTGTTAGGCAAAAATGAGGTGGTTGGTAGGGGATATTTGGGGATTATCCCCTCACATCCCCTAAAATACACTAAAAAGTAAACAAACTAGTGGGTATTTTCCGAGACCTGAGATAATCCACTCTCATCTCCTAAAATACACTAGAGGTAAACAAGTCCTACATGATCACTTTCCCCACCCCCCACTTTTCTGACCAAGTCTCTACGCCACGCCACCCACTCTTTCCCTCCCATCCACTTCTACCCAAATCAGCTTGTGAAGCGCCAAGCTGCCCGCAGCCCCAAGCTGTGAGCCCATTGACTTCGACAGTCTCTACGATTTCAGCATCGCTAGTCAGAAATTAGGAATGAAAATTCGATCCCACCTTGCTCCTCCACCGTAAGATTGGTTTAGCCGTTGATTTAGTTGTGACAGAATTTTGTGAATTGTTGGGATCCGTAACTTTTGCAGCTGAATCTCGTGGTATTTGTTGATGATTTTTTTCATATGAGAAGGTCGACTCTATCTTGATTTTTTCCCTCCTTTTTGTATGTAACTTTCGAGCTGACATTCAGTTAAAGCAATCTCACAGTATAGTAGTATAAAACCAATTGAATTCTCAACAAATAATCTCTTGTTTTTTGTTGGCTCGCTGCGCTCCAAGAAATCAGAACGAGCTAGGAGGAGTCGCTTGTGTGGTAGGTGTGGGGGCCCCGAAAGAAAAAGTTTAGCCTCGTGGGCAGTCACTACTTTTCTCCACCGCAGCTTTTTGTCATTCTTTTGTCCGCTAGCATTGTTTTCTGCTAACGCAAACCTCTGCAGCCACCAAAAGTTAATAGAGTTCAGCTTAAATTTACTGCATGGCTTCTACAGTGATTAACATATAGAGCCAACAAACCAGTCAACAGCTGCGCAGAACCTTTGTTACCATCTCTCAGCGCTGATCCAATGACAGCCCATGGATGCGTACGAACCACCATGGATAGCAAATCCACTCTCTCTAAAGTTTATGAAGAAGGAACTAATGATCTATGTCCCTTCATGATGTAATTAGGTAAATGTTGTTGGACTGCCGGACAAGAGGGATTCAGAATCTTTCCAGAGAGAGGTTAGTTGAAGATATAATTCGATAAATCTTTAGGAGCTGTATATGACCTATCAAGAAATACATAAGGGAATCATATGCTCTAATTTCTAGTGCCTTTAAATAATTTCTGCTCCATATATAAAGAAATTATATGTATATTTAGTAGTAACATCAAAGGTCTCCACTACTTAGAGTGAATGCAATAATAGGAACAGAGCAGGAGCTCATTTTCTGCAACTTAATTTCAGGCTCTCATTCTTATCGACTACAACAACGCTAACTTGTTATATTAATATTGTGCTGTTTATATATTTGTCTATGATATTTTCTTCCATGTGAGCTAGCTTTGCATATTTTGGAAAAGCTATGATTATGCTACATGTTTTGCTCTATGCATATATAAAAGATTCTTTTCGTGAGACTCATATATTCTGAAAACCATGGCAATATTTAATATATTTGTTTTTTGGGACGATATTAAAGTATTAATTAACTTTTCGCTGTGTAGTATACAAAATTGAGAAGGCTTTTCCCAAAGATCAACACTGATCATAACAAAAGTTCTAAAGTTCCAGCATCTAGCTTCTCCGGCAGTTCAAAAATGATGTGGGATGCAATAAGGAAAAACGGCAGTCCAGTCTCTATATAGTGCGGGTTGGGAATCCCCATGATCAAAAGGAATCGGAAACCGGTGAGAGCAATTAACGTGTCTGTTAATTATTCATTAATGACTCATTAATTTTTTCCTAACAACAAAAAATATAGGCATCGGCTCGACTCATTTCCGAAACCCGAACGCGGCGCGGCGTGGCGTGGTGAGGCGAGCGAGGAGGAGTGCGCGAGAGGCTCTCCTGTTCTCATGCTCATACAAGTGCCAGAAGAGCCCACTATATAAAGTGGTGCAACTCTTTCCAAGCTAGCAGCGCGAGACTAAAATTTAGTTCCCAAACCAGCCATGTAAAAGGGCCATGAGAATTTCAGAATTTAGTTGGGGCATGGGCAAAAGCCCACAAATTCTAACAGCGCATGCCTCACCTATAAGTGCCGGGTGGCGCTAAGCTCTCTGTCTTGCAGTTCATAGGTACTTGTATTCCGATGAGACCATAGTCTAGTATATATACATGTTTTTTTTTTTTTTTTTTTTAGAAAAGGAGGGTGCGATTCCCCGGCCTCTGCATCGAGTGATGCACACAGCCATACGCACTTATTAATTCCAGCCAGATTTACAAAGTACAATGATGAAACAAACTGAAATCAACCTCTCGACAACAAGGGTCGCTACCACTATGATGGGGGTGACTAACACCAACGCACATCATCTAAAACTGGAGTACCAGTTCAGCTAAACACTCAACGTACACCGACATGTACGCTTTAGTCGCTGCCGCCGTCTTCCACAAAACCATCTTCAGAAAGGATCAACACCATGACCTCACAAATCCGACCTGCCGTCGGCGTCGCCACGATGCCAGACAACGCCACCAAGCGTGAGTCCATCGACCCGAAATCGAGACTCCGCAGCGCCACGCCGCCGAGACACACCGACATCGACGTGGTTGATGACAACCGCTCCGCCAGCTGACCCCCTCCAGGTAGTTCATGTTCCAAAACGATGCCCTCAAGAGGGTGAACGACACCATAGGTGACGCCATCGTCCGATCTGGAATCAGATCTAGGGTTTCCCCCGGAACAAAACGGATGAGAACGGAGCAACGATGCCTTCAACAAGGTGATGACGCCCGAGGACGCCACCATCGTCGGCTCCAACGGAGCCCGGTTCTCACCGGCCAACCCGCCCCACATGTCGTCGATCTACCCGAAGAAGTGCCCATGACGTCCGCGTCCTGGCCGATCTCCTCCGGCGAAAGGGAAGACCACCAACGCCATGTCCTCATGTCGCGTGCCAAGCCCGGAGGTCGAGTGTCATCGCCGGCGTTGGTGAAGATGCAGATTAAACTTCGGCCCGCCGAAACCCATCTGGGTCGCGGGCGCCTCCGCCTCCCCTGCACAGCCGCCGTCGCCGCCGCCTACACGCCACCCTCGGCCGCCGCTGGCTCGCGGCACCACCTACGAATCGACCGAGGCAGTGCGCCGCCGCCCCGATCGATCTTCAGCCGAGGAGATCCGCCGCCGCCGCCACGCCACAGGGGCTTTGCCCTGCGACGCCTAGGGCGACGGCGGCGGGAGGGGAGGAGAGGTGGGGGAGGTGGAGGGCTGGGCGGTGGGGAGCTCCCCGGTGCGGCGCGGGCGCCGCCGCACGGGAGAGGGGAGAGGGGAGAGGGGAGAGGGCGGTGGGGAGCTCCCCGGTACCTGTCTATATATACATGTAAAGTTAGATTCTTACGAATTAATAATTTTTTCCCATGAATTTTGTGAAGAAATCATTATTTGGTAATGCAGAGAATTGTTACATCTTTTGGAGTGGATACGTCATAGGAAAGAAGAAGAACTGACACGCCAAAAGTATGAACAAAACGTGAATGAACTGCTACGGAAACTTGTAGAGACAAATAAAGAAAAACATAATGCAGAGGCAAAGATGTCGCGTCAAAATGAGGAATGGCTAATGCCCTGTTTGTTTTACTGGTATTTTCAGGGGTTTGTGGGGATAAAACCGGCCCAATCCCGAAACCCCTCAAATTTTAAAATGGCCGTTTGTTTCTCGTGTCTTTGGGCAGGTAAATTCCCAGACTTTTGCCCACCTTCCCCAAACCCGGCCCATCTGTGCTACCATCCAAAACGCGAGCCCTACCTCGTGTTTTCTCCCATCCCCGAGCGAGCGAGAGAGAGAGGAGGCGGCGGTGCACGCAGCGATGGCGGCGAGCAAGGGCGAGGGGCGGAGAGAGAAGGGCTGCGGTAGATCATCTATCGTGTGCCTCGTTTCCGTTTGTGGATCCGACCGCCGAGGAATCGGATCGTCGACGACCTCGTCGCCGTTCTTGGCTAGTCACCGTCGGACCCTCCGGTATGCACCAACGATCTCTCTCTCTCTAGCACCCTCGTTTTCTCGCCGATTTCGCGCTCCCGGCCGGCGCCCGGGGGACACGCTGGACGAGATCCTCCGCCTTTCCTCTGGCTAGTGCTGTCGATCTCGCGACGAGGCATGGTGCAGCACATGCTACGATCTGCCCCCGATAGGCTGATCACCGGCAGCTTCCTCTGGCTAGTGCTAGTTAGACTGTTAGGATCAGGAACAACAGATGCGGTGATATTTTAGGAACTCTAGATCATTGTGGACTGTTATCTGTTGATCTGGCAGTGGATTGTGTGCATTCAGTGGCACCTCTCTTCAGATTGTAGTACAGGATTCGTGTTACTTGGATGGCATTTGGATACAGATTTTCATGTTTGCCAAAATGTCCTAGATGTTCCAGCTGCAGTGCATGATGGATTCGATGAAAGGACATAATTTTCAGTATTTAGTTACTTGTACCAGCGTACAAGGTTGTTACTTGTGCGCTGTATGTCTCGTGTGGTATGTGTTAAATTCGTCTTACATAGGATGGTACTGGTTGGCTCATGCAGTAACGATAAGTTGTATAATGTGGTATTCCTTTGTGTTCTGGCAAGAGCTGTATGTTTCATTAATTGCGTCTTTGCAGCTTTGCTAGTTGCCCGGGTTGCGTTCTTGCCAAAATATGCGTTGCCAAAATATTTTCAGTGCCTTATGAACCTGTAGACTAATTAGCTCTGTCTATTAATAACCTCATGTTATATGTATGTTCACCGTTCAGTGAAGTGTATGCCATGTTCTGAAATTAACCTATGTGCATTGCCCCTATGTAAAAGAGACTAGTTAAATTAGAGCTGCAAGTATCTCTTGATACTTTAGCTATTGCTGTTTACTAGCTATACGTTGGCCATGTACGAGAGACTAGTTAAATTAGAGCTGCAATTAGAGCTGATAACATTAGCTATTGATGTTTACTAGCTATTGCTGTTTAATGATGATTTGCATGCTTACAGGCTATTCGTAATGCTCAGGATTTGTGCTCTTGAAGATTGAAAGGAAGAAAAGAAGCAGTTTTAAGAAGAGTCTTATCTGGTTGTCATAGAAAATATGTTGAAAATTAATGTTGACTACCATTGCAAATTTATTCTGGTTGAAACAGAAGTTATTATTCGAATGCTGGAACTGTTGGATGTTGATTTTTGAGACTGTCGTGGTCATGTCTAGCAGTAAATATTGAATCTTTTATGATGCATGTTGATTTTTGAGATTGTCATGTCTATGCACAAATCCCCGTCTACTGTTTGTTTTGTGGGGATTGGGTATTAGGGAATAGTGATTGGGGTTTGGAGATTTTTGTGGGGATTGGGTGTGGGAAGGGTTTTACCCAATCCCCTAGTGGATAAACCCCACCAAACCCCAAAAATCACTGAGAAACAAACATTAAAGCAGTAGGTAGAAATGGATACGCAAGGCAGTGGTGTTGACCATTATACGGAATCAATTGACGAACTCTCTTTGTCTCTCCGTTGGAAGTTGTCGGATGTTTTTACATTCCTCTTGGAGGGTATGGGGTCGCTCCTCCGTAGCAGGGGCTTGGGTCAACCTTCGTGTGAAGTCAACCCCACGTCCTGATCGGCCCTGGAGCTTTGTTCCTTAACCACTTAAGGGTGTTTCCCTTTAAGCAGGTGGGAAGAAGGTTCACCATGTGACCTGGTCCGCCTCCCATGATTGATACCGCCTGAGAGAATTTTTCTAAGAGTAAGCGACTAGGTCCTACGATCCATCATATTAATCCTCGTAGTTCTTGAGTCGTACGTTTCTCAGGAGCTCGAGGGAGGCAGGGCCTCGCGACAAAGCTTGATGAAAGTCTTCCTCAGCAGTCCTCTTCGCGCAGGCCAGTAGTTACACAGTGCTCGTCAACTAAAGGCGCTAGCTAGGCCTTGCCCACTGAGATGATCCTTTTGAGGGTTGCCGTGAACGCTACCATGTCTTCTTCCTCCTTTTTCGTCTGTAAGGCCTCCGAACATTCCTCGGCGCTGCTTCTACAACGCCTCAAGTTTTTTCCGACGCTTCTTCATAAGCACCTCATAGGCTTTACATTGATCTTCCGACCTGGGCTTGATGATATTGGCATAGTCGTCTCTCCAAGGCTTGTCCGTAACTTTGCGTCGATCATTGGTTTCCGAAGATAGATCGACGTCTCAAGCGGAACAGAAGTGTGTTCATGTCTACACCGAACACGTCCTCATTTACCGATGGGTGTAGATGTGATGCACCGCAAGCGTCCACGAGGACAATGAACGTAAGTACTGACATAAGTTGATTGGCAAAAGGTAGAAGCAGTAAAGATAGGATTGATTGATTTGTGTGTGCTTCGGTTACAATCGGCCATCACACTTTCAATAAGGATGACAGTTTAGAGGTCATAATCATAGAAATACACTAGTAGGAAAAGGCTTATAACCGAATTGCTACCAATGGCGGACGTGATTTTTGGTGCACCAGCACCACTTACCGTTGGCGCACAAAAAACACGTTCCCCATCGGTAAGCGTCCTACCATTAGCGCAGCGTTTATCGTGTTCGCCAGCGGTACACATACAGGCTACTCAAAATTTCGTGTTCGCCAGCTTTTTGGTAAGGATGACGTTTAGGGGTCCTAATCATAGAAATACTGGCTGGACACACAGGCTACTCTGAATTTCGTGAAATGGGTGATGTCAAACCATTTATTGAACTCGTGAGATTCGATATCAAGAACAATTTTTACTCAAAGAAAAATCGCACATTTAACTTATGTATAGTATTTACACTATATTCTCCATCTTCAGTTATATCATTGTATATTGATTCGAATGGATATATGCAACGACATCACCATTCCCATGAGCAGAACTGGATCAAGTGAAGACATGCATCAAAATAGCAATAAAATGTGTGGATCCTGATAGCAAGAATAGACCCACTGTAGACAGAAAAAAGTTTTCATCTCTTGGGCCAGGTATGACCCCTGAGAATATATAATAAAAGTGGGAACACATATGGCCACAAGCCACCCAAAATTGTCATGAAATGTTTCAAAAATTGTTGTGAGAAATAAGGACTCATATTTTGTGCACACTTACAAGTTTATGTGAGTACATTCCACATATACACAACCTTCTTGTCGCAGCAGTGGAACATGGGGTTCCCCTGGTGCTGCCAAAGTGGGTCCACTCCCTGTGGGCCCAAGACTAAAGATGGACAAGGCAAAGAACCAAGTCAAGCTCGCGGGTTCACCCTTTGACCCCGCCAAGGCCAAGCAAGACCTGCACCAACAAAGGGCTCCGGTCCTGGGGGCCTGCCGGGTCCCCGAATCAAGGTAGAGGATACGGAAGACCCCGAGGGTCTGAGTCCCCGGCAGGAGGCTGGGCTCCCTCTCGCGTACATCATCGCATCGCTGTGGATAAGCACTCCACCTCATGCTGGAAGACCTCAGAAGACTTAGGAAGCAAGGCGAAGGAGGCGCGGGCGGGGAACATAGCCCGTGGCTGTGTCAGTCACTGTTCACCCCCAAGGCGGACGCTCCCACCTAACCCAAGGGAAACGCTAGGCTGAGGAGAGGCCACGTCTCCCTCTAAACCAGCCGGGAGGGTCCTTCACCCCGAAGGTCCATCATGCCCCTCACATGCCCTGTGGCAACCCCTTGGCCTATAAAAGGAGGACCAAGGCACGGAGGAGGGGGAGGACGAAACACAAGTTGTACCAGAGCAAGACTAGACTAGGGCTGCCAAGGTAGAGAGGAAGGTGATCTCCTCCGGGTCAGGATCTGTCCTTCTTCTACCTCCAGCCAAAACCCTTCCGGGTACCCTACCCGAAGGACTCCATTGTAAGCCACACTATGAAGAACCCATCAATCCAGACATGCAGGAGTAGGGCTTTTAGCCTCCGGGCGGCCTGAACCTGGGTAGCTCCTTGTGTCCCTTTGGTTGCATGCCTTGATCGTGGAGAGGAGAGCTTGATCCCGACTCCGCCCACGAAGACGATTCTCAGCCTCCTTCGCGCCCCGTGCCGAACCTAAAAGGGGGTATCCTCTACTCCCGGTGTCCGTGCATCGAGACACGACATCTGGCGCGCCAGGTAGGGGGCGCAAGCGCTGGTTTCTTCTTCATCAAGTTCATCGGCAAGCTCTTCGTCAAGCATGGCGCCGAAGAGGAAGGTGGACCCTGCGGCGTCCAAGCCCGTCTCTCCCTCACGCACTCAGCTTCATCCGATCGTCGCGCTGCTAACGCGCGGAGAGGTACTTCTCCGTCCCCGCCTCCCCGGAGAGGGTGGCGCCGGACGAAGCGGACGGCCTCAACAAGAACGACGGCCCTGGCGGAGCGGCGGCTCCAAAGGGCACCACCATGCCTCCTCCTCCTCGCTCGGGGGAGAAGAGCGTCTGCAACGGCGCTAGCAAGATCCTGCTGCTGGAGGAGGAGATCGCACGCTCGCCCCAGCGGAGATCCACGAGCGTCCAGAGCAAGTCCTCTGCACACCCGCCTACGGACGCGCAAGCTCGCATGACGCCTAGTCGCTGCCAAGGCCCTGATGCAGTTCCCTCCAACCAACGGTGATCCCAAGATCTACCAAGAATGGAGGACTCGAGTAAAGGTTCCTCGACTTCGCCGATGGTGGTCCGTGGGTTGAACCCACTCAAGCTCCCACCGTCGACGATCCCGAAGCAGCAAGACAAGACACGTGAACCGCGAGGCCAGCCTCGCGGTGAACGTCAAGCCAAGGGGCACCTGCTCGCACCGCACCACCGATGGCTGATCGGCTACACCGCGACCGCGGCCCAACCATCTCCATCGGGTCTTCTACTCGCGCAACCCAGATCTTCGTGACGAGCTCAACAGCCGTCAGAACGAGGATATGCGCACCCGCATCGAGCGTCGCCGAGAACGTCATCGCCGGGGGATCGCGACTTCGACCTCGCCGAGGCTGCGTCGCCCTCGCCCCTGAGTTCCGCCACTTCAACTGGCCCAAGAAATTCAAGATCGACGTGCTTCGCTACGACGGCACCACGAACCCCGGGACTTTCTGCAGATCTACTCTCTTGCTGCGATGGTTGCCGGGGCCGACGAAGTCATGATGGCCAACTGGTTCCCGTTGGCCCTGAAGGGAGATGCCCAAACTTGGCTTCTCAACCTTCCCGAGTGCTCCATCCGATCCTGGCGGGCACTGAAGGAACAGTTCCTGGGGGCTTTCCAAGGCGGGTACGAGCGCCCGGGGCTCCCAGCGACCTCCACGACTTCAAGCAGCTTCCGGGTGAAACTCTTCGCAAGTTCATCCAGCGCTTCACCCAGAAGATGAACACCATCCCGTGCATCAAGGAGGAGATGGTGATCCAGTCCTTCCACGCCAACGTCCGCAACCCCAAGATGCGCGAGAAGCTGAGCATTCATCGCGTCGAGTCTGCTCGTAAGCTCTGGGAGCTTGCAGATCGGTGCGCTCGAGCTGAAGAAGGAGTCAAGTTCCCCGGGGAGGATGAACCCGAGGACAAGGTCGCTCCAACCAAGAACAAGAAGCGGGACCCTGGACCCGACAAGCGGATCTTCGTCACCGAGCCTCTTCCGAAGAAGGCCAAGCCGCGCCGACTTCGAGGAAGAAGGCGAAGGTGACCCTGGTGTCACATTCATCCAGAAGGCAACCACTGCTCAAGGACTGTCGCATGCTCAAGAACCTCGCCATCCGGGAGCAGCGTCGAGCTGACGGGGTCAGTCAAGACGGCTGCTACAACTGCGGCACTGCCGGGCACATCGCTCGACTGTCCCACGGGTCGCCAAGGCGGAGGCGGCCGTGGATGGAACCGAGGCGGTGGCCGCGGAGGCCGCGGAGGAGGACGCGGCGGTCAAGGCGGTCGCGGGTACAACAATCCAGAAGCCGCACACGATGGCAACGGGGAAGCTCCGGCTCCCCAAGGAGGCAACGGCGGGAAGTATCAAGAGGTCACCGGGTCGTCGGGTGCATCCACGGAGGGTCTTCTCTGCCTCCCTCCAACGGCGCCTGCAAGAGACTTGTCCGGGAGCTGAACGCGGTTGCTTCTGCTCCGTCCAAGCCCCTGGACTGGTCCAGCCAAGTCATCACCTTCGACCCAGAAGATCACCCTGTCAACACTGCCGGGGTCGGGACCCTGCCGTTGATCGTGTCGCCCGTCAACCACCAAGATGCTGGTCGACGGAGGCTCCAGCCTCAACCTGCTGACGGCGAAGGTCCTGGCTATCCTTCAGATCCCTCAGTCTCGCCTGCAAGACACCGGCGTGTTCCAAGGCGTGAACGGAAGTGTTACTCGACCCCTCGGGAAGATCACGCTTCCGGTCACCTTCGGCGACTCGTGCAACTTCCGCACGAGGAAATCGTCTTCGACATCGCCGACACTCCGCTCCCGTACAACGGCATACTTGGCAGACCTGCCTGGCCAAGTTCATGGCCGTCTCCCACTTCGCCTACAACATGCTGAAGATTCCGGCGCCGTGGGGCGTCAAGGTCAAGGCCGACATCGACGATGCATCTACTGCGTTCACCAGCTGAACCAGACGGTGGCAATCATGGCGGATGTCCCTCAAGGTGTACAGGAGGATGATGCTGGGGCTCTCCGGGGGCGAAGGGCACCCTGGGGGCTCCACATCTACTCCCCCAAGAAGGCGCCATTCCATGGCGATCCGCAGCTGACCAAGAAGGTGGCGCTAACCAGTGACGGAGTTCGCTCCATCACCATCGGCGCCCGCCTCACCGACAAATAGGAAAGCGCGCTCGTCGCCTTCCTTCGGGAAAACTCTGATGTCTTCGCGTGGGAGGCGTCAGGTTTACCCGGTGTTCCAAGGGAGGTGATCGAGCACAAACTGGCGGTCTCCGGGGGCTCGCCCCGTGAAGCAGGTTCTCCGGAACCAAAGCAAGGAAAAGCTGGAATTCATCATCGCCGAGGTGGACAAGTTGATAGAAGCTGGTGTCATCCGGTCGGTTCCCCACCCAACCTGGGTGGCCAACCCCGTGGTGGTACCGAAGCCCATGACCTTCAAGTGGAGACTCTGCATCGACTTCACAGACCTGAATAAGGCCTGTCCCAAGGACCCATTCCCCCTGCCGCGGATCGACATGATCGTGGACTCCACGGCCGGGTGCGAGCTGCTGTGCTTCTTGGACGCCTTCTCCGGGTACCACCAGATCATGATGCGCTCGAGGACCAAGAGAAGACGGCCTTCATCACCCCAAGGGCTGCTACTGCTACACCCGGATGCCTTTTGGCCTCCGGAACGCCGGCGCTACCTTCCAGCGCGCAATGCAAGCATGCCTTGGGCACACTGGGCCGCAACGTTGAAGCGTACATCGACGACATCGTGGTCAAGACCCGGTACAAGGACTCCCTCATCCAAGACCTGCACGAGACCTTCGAGAACCTCCGCCGGGTCAACTTCAAGCTCAACCCCGACAAGTGCGTGTTCGGGGTCCCCTCCGGCAAGCTGCTGGGTTTCCTGGTCTCTCACGAGGGATCGAGGCGAATCCGGACAAAATCAAGGCAATCGAGCGCATGGAGGCGCCCCGGCGGGTCAAGGACGTACAGCGCCTCAACGGGTGCATCACTGCACTCGGGCGCTTCATCTCAAGGCTTGGGGAGCGGGCCTTACCGTTCTTCAGGCTGCTCAAGAAGTCAGGCCCCGTGGAGTGGACCCCGAGGCCGAGGAAGCCCTGCAGTCCCTCAAGCGCTACCTCGCCTCGCCACCAATCCTCGTGGCACCAGAAGAAAAGGAGCCCCTACTACTGTACATGCTGCCACCAACCAGGTGATCAGCGCTGTGCTTGTGGTAGAGCGTGACGCTCCTCCGAAGAAGTCAAGCAAGATCAAGGGCAAGCGACCCGGGAACTCTCTCCGGGACAACCATGCAAGAAAAGGCTGCCGGGTGACCAGGGGTCTAGCGATCCTGACGTCACTGCAACCTTACCAGACGGCGCGAGCCCGGAGAACCTCCCTCCGAAAACTTCGCCGGGGGCTACCTCGTCCCCACCCCAAGACGTCGACATGGAGGAAGCCGAGCCCCTCAGGACTCGGCGACCCGCAAGGTGCAGCACCCGGTCTACTTCGTCAGCGCAGTGCTGCGCGACGCCCGGGAGCGGTACCCCATGATGCAGAAGCTGCTGCTGGCAATCCTCATTGCCTCCCGCAAGATGAGGCCGTACTTCCAAAGCCATCCCATCACGGTGGTATCCAAGTACAACCTAAGAAGCCCTGGAGAACCCACTTGCCACTGGTCGCATATCATGGTGGGCCATGGAGCTTCAAGGTTTCGGCCTCAAGTTCGAGCACACGGACAACATCAAGAGTCAGGCGCTGGCGGACTTCACGGCGAGTGGACCGAGACGGCGTTCGACGACCCGGAAGAGGAAACCTGCCTCCCCGGGAAAGAAGATCCTAGCGCCTGGACCATGCACTTCGACGGCTCCTACACCAAGGGGAAAGGAGGTGCAGGGTTGTCCTAACCTCACCAACGGGGACCGGCTGAAGTACGTCGTCCAGATGCACTACCAAGGGAACATCTCCAACAACACGGCGGAGTACGAGGGCCTGCTCGCAGGACTTCGTGCTGCCATCGGCCTCGGCATCAACAAGATCGTCGTCAAGGGTGACTCTCAGTTAGTCATCAAGCAAGTGAACAAGGAGTACGCGTGCCCTCAGATGGCACCGTACGTCGAGGAGGTCTGGAAGCTGCAGCGGCGCTTCGACAACTTCCGGGCTGTGTACGTCCCACGGGGAGAAAACACGGCCGCGGATGAGCTATCGCAGTGGCGTCCAAGCAAGAACCAGTGCCTCCCGGGATCTACATCGAGGTCCTCAGGCGACCTTCGATTCCCCCGAGAGGCTCGCGGCAAGATCTGCGCCGGGGGCTGGCGACCCTTCTACCTCGACAACACGGGTAGCCAGCCCAGAAGCTCAAGACCCGGCAGCCCTCTGGCGGAAGCTATGCTTTCTTTCCGTCGGATGGTGCTACCGGTGGAAGGAACCCACCCACCCTGGGCCCGGGACATCGTCAAGTACATCATGGAGCACGCCCTCCCGGAGGATGACCACGACGCCGAGCGGGTGGCTCGTCAAGCCAAGCTCTACGTCATGATCGACGGCGAGCTCTACCGGCGACGGGACAACGGAGTCAAGCTCCGCTGCATCCTCAAGAACAAGGCCAAGTACTGCTAGGGACATCCACGAGGGCACATGTTCAAGTCATGTGGCATCAAGATCACTGGCGGGGAAAGTTTTTCGTCACGGGTTCTACTGGCCAACAGTCCTCAGTGATGCGAGCAGCTAGTCAAGACCTGTGAAGCCTGCCAGTACTATGCGAAGAACATACATCAGCCGGCGCAAGCTCTGCAGCCAATTCCAATCTCCTGGCCGTTCGCGGTCTGGGGGCTGGACATCGTGGGGAAGATACCGAAGTCTGTCGGGGGCCATGATACCTTTCGTGGCCATCGACAAGTTCACAAAGTGGGTGGAAGTGATGCCAGTACCAAGGCAGACAGCTCAGCAGCCATCAAGTTCATTGAAGGGATCGTGTACCGCTTTGGAGTACCCAACAGAATCATAACGGACAATGGCTCTCAGTTCACAAGCCGATCCTTCCTCAACTTCTGTGAAGAGCTGGGAATCAAGGTGTGTTTTGCCTCGGTGTCCTACCCAAGGTGCAATGGGCAAGTGGAGCGAGCCAATGCGGAGGTCCTAAAGGGTTTGAAGACCAAGGCCTTTGACAAGTTAGAAGACAAGGGCAAGAACTGGATTGAGCATCTACCAAGTGTCTTGTGGTCCCTCAGAACCACACCAAGCAGAGCCACTCAAGAAACACCATTCTTCCTTGTCTATGGAGCGAAGCCGTCTTGCCAACAGAGCTCAGGCATGGATCCCCGGGTACTTGCCTATGATGAAGACACAAGCTGAGAGGAGGATTGATGACATCAACTTCCTGGAAGAGGTGCGGTGCCGAGCTTCTTACGATCTGCTCGATACCAGCAAGGGCTCCGCCGCTATCATGATCGCCATATCCGTTCACGGGTACTGGAACCCGGAGACCTGGTTCTCCGCAAGAAGCAGAAGCTTGATAACATGAACAAGCTGTCGTCCAAGTGGGAAGGACCTTATCGGGTGACGCATACCCTGAGACCCGGAGCTGTTTATCTGGAGGACGAGAAAGGCAGGCCGGAGGGCAACGCCTGGAACATCGAGAATCTCCGGAAATTCTACCCCTGAATACGAACATGAATCGCAGATAGTTCGAGTCAACTAAGCACGCCCAAGGGGCTAGTGTTCTGTATAAGGGTGTAAGAATCGTCGCCAAGGAATAAAAGATATTTTTCAATTCCGTGAGCCTCTCTTGTTGTCGTGAAGTGTGTTATCCGTAACAACCCCCAAGCAGGGGGCTGACATGGTGCCGGTGGCTGACAGGTCGAGCGCGAGTAGCCTATCAGTAGGCGCTGCCACCTGATCGTGCCGTACTGCCGCGGTAAGAAGTGGAACGGGCAGTGCTGTGTTTTAAAGAACTAAACACAGAAATGCACATTCAACTTTGCTTGCGGGTTGCTCGGATGAAACACTTTCACGACATGTAAGGGAGGGTCCATTCTTTTCCTACTGAAAGTGTGTTGTGTGTAGCGCCTCTCCCGGGACAGGAATGGATGCTGAAGGGCGCTCAGGAGCTGGATACCCGGGAAGGACAAGCAGATAGGACACGGCAAAAACAGCTAAGTCTTTGCATGTGCATCTTGCATTCTAGGCATAATATCTCGCTCGGAGTCAATATACCACCAACCTGCGCATGCTTGACAGTTGATGAGAACCTTTGCGGGGGTAATGCGTCCTCCCCGGCGAACGGTCGATTTCCCTTCTGGCCTAGTACCCGTGGCTGTGGAGTGGACTCCCGGAAGGCATAGTGCTCTTAGGGGTACTGCTACCGGTGCGGGCGGTCAGAGTACTTGTCACCTAAGAGATCTCCTCTGAAAACTTGACGGCGCGTTAGTGAAAGGAAGGTTTGGGAAATGACCCCGGGAGTTGAGCACTAGGATTGCATTCATCTGAATTTATTCTGAACTTATAATTCGAACTACATTCAGCTGAGTTTTCCCTGAGTACATATCTAGCCTATGCTACTAAGGCCAGCTCAGGGCTCCTGGCTGCGCAGACTTGTCTTTTTGCTTTATTGCCTGCCGGGTGCACTCCTTTCCGCCGGGGACGCCTGGAGAAAGGGAGGGCACTTGTGCAGGATCTTGTCAGGCGCGTCGACGAGCTTGCTGCCTTTCTGCCGACCAGTATCCTGCAGGGCCGAAAAGACGGAGGAATCCGTTCGCCAACTCACCTACGAATTGGCTCTCAGCCTGCGAAAAATGGTTCAGGTCAAGATCGAGGTCATCCAAGGCGAAAGGCGGAAAAGCGGAGAAAAAGCAAGCAGCAAACCTGTTCAATGGCCTCGAGCTCGGCCACAACCATGGAGAGCTCCGGGATGCCGGCGGCCCTTTCCTTCAGAATGGACCACATGTGCGCTCTCCTCACTGCCCTAATCCGTGCTTCTTCCTGGGCGGCGGAAGCACGGGACGCAGCCTCGTCAGCGGCTCGGGCTCCAACCTCGTTGGGCGCCTCCGCCGCGCCTCGGAAGACGGACTCCGCCGTGGACACGTCGGACAAGGCCATCTCTGCGTCGCCGGACTTGGTGCTGCGGTACGAGGAGAGGCAAAGGAAGAAGAGGAGCGGAACAAGGCGAGAAGATGTGGCGAGCAGGCTGGGGGCTGAGGGCTTTTTATAGGCCTCTCATCCCCCCACCTATCCTAGACGGTTCGACTGCCACAGTAATGGGAGCGCGTTTTGCAAAAAACCCGTTCTCATTCACACGAGCGCGTCATGGAGACAAAGAAGGAAACAAGATCTTCTTCATTTACAAGGACTACAAGGGGCGATCTTTTTACAACAAAAAGGTTGGCTCCTATCGAGCAAGGAGCACCGCCGTACAATGGAAGGCGCTACTTCCAGAAGTACGTCATCAAGGTCACCGAGGAGGAGGTCAACGAGATCTCCATGGCGCCCATCCGAAGCTCCTCGCCTTCAAGAAGACGAGCTCCCCTCGACCTTGATGTCAGATGAGCTTTCCTCATCTTCATCCTCGTCGCAGGAGCTCGAGCTGCCGCTGCTGCTCTCCGCGCAACACTCCACGCGTCCACCGTTGACACCGAAGATCTTCACGAAGAGCGTCGCGTCCCCGTCGAACCGGAACGCCAAGCATTGCCCCGGGACAGGCGGCGGGCGCGGGAGAACGACTTCCACCTCTGACCCAGGAGCAAGGCGCCTTCAGCGGTGCGCTCCGCCAAGGCCCAGGAGGGGCCTTTGGGGCAGCCGTCCACCTGCAGCCAGAAGCCGGAGGGTCTGATGTCCTCCGTCGCCGTCGCAAAGGAATCCGGCAGGAGAAGCCGACTGCGAGGTCTGTGGTTCAGATCCACGATGAACTCGAACGGCACGAAGCCGGTATGATCCATGCTCCTGGTAGGAGGAGCAGCGGAGCCGCGGCCTTCACGGCCACCGCGACCGCGAATCCCACGACCTCGCGGAGCAGCTCGACACGAGTGGAAGGGCCGCTGTCTGCAGCGGCTGAAGAAGAACGAGGACGCCCAACTCCCCTTTTCACTCTCGCCATTGGAGCTGGTGACTTGTGAGGAGGCCCGGAGCTGGGATGGGAAGGAATTGGATGAGGATGCAAGGGGCACGCCCTGCTTTTATTGCCTCGGCGGCGTCAGGCGTCTCCTCGTGTTCTCCGTTTCTGGAAATCGAGGGGCCGTTGCAGTTACTCCCCCAAGCGGAGTAGTTCCAAGACCGTCAAGGCCATCAATGAAGCAAACCAAGAAGACCAGTTGCCTGGGACCCACTTTGGCCTATCTTTAGGCCATAGCCCCGGCAGCTGGAGCAAGAGCCGCCGGGACCATGCCCGGGGGCTACTGTCGCAGCAGTGGAACATGAGGTTCCCCTGGTGCTGCCAAAGTGGGTCTACTCCCTGTGGGCCCAAGACTAAAGATGGACAAGGCCAAGAACCAAGTGAAGCTCGCGGGTTCACCCTTTGACCCCGCCAAGGCCAAGCAAGACCTGCACCGACAAAGGGCTCCGGTCCTGGGGGCCTGCCGGGTCCCCGAATCAGGGTAGAGGATACGGAAGACCCCGAGGGTCCGAGTCCCCGGCAGGAGGCTGGGCTCCCTCTCGTGTACATCATCGCATCGCTGTGGATAAGCACTCCACCTCATGCTGGAAGACCTCAGAAGACTTGGGAAGCAAGGCGAAGGAGGCGCGGGCGGGGAATATAGCCCGTGGCTGTGTTAGTCACTGTTCACCCCCAAGGCGGACGCTCCCACCTAACCCAAGGGAAACGCTAGGCTGAGGAGAGGCCACGTCTCCCTCTAAACCAGCCGGGAGGGTCCTTCACCCGAAGGTCCCTCATGCCCCTCACGTGCTCTGTGGCAACCCCTTGGCCTATAAAAGGAGGACCAAGGTACGGAGGAGGGGGAGGACGAAACACAAGTTGTATCAGAGCAAGACTAGACTAGGGCTGCCAAGGTAGAGAGGAAGGTGATCTCCTCCGGGTCAGGATCTGTCCTTCTTCTACGTCCGGCCAAAACCATTCCGGGTAACCTACCCGAAGGACTCCATTGTAAGCCACACTATGAAGAACCCATCAATCCAGACATGCAGGAGTAGGGCTTTTAGCCTCCGGGCGGCCTGAACCTGGGTAGCTCCTTGTGTCCCTTTGGTTGCATGCCTTGATCGTGGAGAGGAGAGCTTGATCCCGACTCCGCCCACGAAGACGATTCTCAGCCTCCTTCGCGCCCCGTGCCGAACCTAAAAGGGGGTATCCTCTACTCCCGGTGTCCGTGCATCGAGACACGACACTTCTGTTGTGTTTTTTTATACTCGGTCTCACATACACCCATATTGAATGAATAATGGCTCACATATTACATCTACACATGCATGCACGGCTTGCGAACTCCCACTAAGAGTGTACCAAGGGGTGGAACGGGAGTTAATATTTGCGACATCAAAGAAAGCCTTGGTGTCTGACGAGTATGACAATTTTCTGTAGAGGCATAATTGATGTGTTCTCATTTTCATACATCGACCAATCTGGGAAGAAGCAACAGGTAGGTCCCTGGGGCGCATACCACAGTAACGAGAAAACCGAAATGGTGTGTTTATTTGCTTTGTGGTGCATGTGTGTTTTACATAATCTAAATTTGGAGTTGTTTGGTGAACTGCTAGAATTTATAGTGGACCCACTTCATAGCCTTCTAATCATTTCTTGGTGTGTTGCAGATCTTCTTTGGCATTTGGAGTTTGTTGAGGAAGTATCTGGAACATACGGGAGTTATAGGGGAATCATTTGTGTGATATCCCTTACGTTTGTCACCAATGTCAACACCTATGGACCTTTCGGAAATCCTTATCGGACTTATCGGAGAGATTTCAGGTTCATGGCTGATGAGGGCAGTAGCATCGTTGGGTTCCATGGTAGATCCGGCAGTTATGTCGATGCCATTGGTGTTTACATTGTACGAATTACAACATTCTGATGCATGCAGCATGTACCCTTCTTAGCGAACGCATGCGCTAAATTTCTTTCTGTTTCAGTATCCAGCAATAGGACGACAGTCGGGGCTATTTCTGTGACGGTGATTCATGATGGCCAGGTACAGTCACTAACATACATAAGTGTATCTGGAGAAATGTATTGTGCACACCCTTTGTTTTGCGTAATAAATTGTCATGAAGTCCTTCAAATAAATTTGACGGCTCCTAATTATTTCAAACATGAGCCCGTTAACAAAGCATGCCTTAATGTACACGAGAACGGTGGCACCGTGAAATCACGAAATAAACTTATTACTTGCTAGCAAAGGAGGAACATAGTAATTGAACTTATTTCTTGCTGAAGGCCGCAACTTCTCAATGCATGATAATACAAGATAAACCACGAAGGGCTTCTGTGGGCAGCAAGAAATGACAATTTGAAGACTGCTAAGTGAAAATAGATTACTAGGCGTGTGCTCTCTAGGAATCTAGTGTGATTAATAAATGTACGGATAACAAGTTTCCTTACAAATTATATGATCAAGTAAGCTCAGTTACAAGGAAAGTAAGCTCAATATCAGATGTTGGTTTGAAAGATTGGAGTTTGTATCTTGTGCATACATAGAAACTTATGTGCTCACGTTCTGCATACACACATTGATAAGCTTGTGTTTAGATTCTGGTTCTCTTTCTACAAGATATCGTGTCCGTCCACATTGGACGAAAATTCCTGACACACAAAATTTACACATCCATGAAGAGGTTGTCCAACCCCACTAAGAGTGGACCATGGGGTGGAAGTGGAAGTGGTGCTCATGACACCAATGAAAAGCCCTGGCGTCTGACAAGTCTCACGGTTAGCTACAAAGGGTTAATTGATGCATTCTCGTTTTCTTACATCGACCACGCTGGGAACACTAGTGGAAAAAGGGACATCAGTGCCGGTTCCAGAGGACATCTAGTCCCGGTTAGCCATCCGAGACTAACAAAGCGGGACTAAAGCCCCCAGCTCTTTAGTCTCGGTTGCTTCCGAACCGGGACTAGATTCCCACCCACGTGGGCACGGCGCAGGCGCGCGGGCCTGGAACCTTTAGTCCCGGTTCGTAACACGAACCGGGACTAGTGGGTTTAGTTTTTTTTTTCTATTTTGATTAATTTTCTGTATTTAGGGTTTTAGGAGGGGTTTAGGGGTTTCGGATGGTTTCAATCGTAGAGGGATCACGTCGATGCGCCAAAAACACGAAGATAAAGTTTATGCATATATATTTAACACATACAAATTACATGATGATCACGTTGATGACACAAACAAATTAAGTAGTACATGAGGATCAAGTTTTCCCGGTTCCAGGTACTTAAGTACATGCAGATCAGTATTACATGGAGACATACTAATTTGTATTATAGTAGTACTCTCCTATATCAGGTATGACCTCCGTAAGGTAAAATCCCGCCAACTCCTCCGCAATTGCTTTGAAGCGGGGCTCTAATGGTAGCTTGCTGCGCTTTCTTGCCAACTTTAAAAGAATAAGATCAAAATAAATACATGAGTTGTGTGTGTATACATATATATATGAAATGAATGAAACTCAGCACAACTGATGGTAAAACAATAACGCTGTGAATAATGTTTACGTACTTCTTTACTTCTTTTGCCCTCGAATTTCTCGCAGGTCAGAACGTGTATGTACTCGCAAACGAAGAATCCACAGAAATCAGTTCCCTGTGGCTGTTCCGCGCAAGACTATACAAGAATAGAATTCAATCAAATAATAATCAAGTATGATAATGGTGCGTGGACCTAGGTAGTACTACTTACATTGTTCAGACGCCATGTCAGCTTCGGTGTCCATTGACCAGGTTCTTCCTTGATGAACTCTTTCCAAACGCTGCCCGACAAATAAAATTAACAAAGGAGTTATTAATAACTTGATATCAGGAAATGAACGAAAGAGGTGATAAGAAATGAAATTACTTTTCGAGCATTGTAAAACATGTCTTGTATTTTAGAGGACTTTTCCTTAATGAGTCAAGGACATGAATTTCTCCATCGTGAATTTTAATGACGAGAAGAATATAGTGGAACCTGCACACGTTTATATACACAGTCATGCATAACTCATCAGTTAAACTTAACATCGGGTGAGCAAAATAGAATGTGTAGAAGAGACAGTAACACTCACTTGAAGTTGTAAGCCCAAAATATAGTCTTTTTGTCATGGTGTTGCTTGAAATACCTTAGCAAATCCTTCGGTGTGTCCTTGTTATATACGGGATTTTCTATGGTGACTTGATGAAGTTTATCCGGGTCAATGAACCCAAAGTCCTTGTTTTTTTGCCTTTTCAATTCGAGCATCTTCATTCTGCAAAGTATAGCACACAAAAGATTATAGTGAGGATAATTACAGACAATGAACGAGCTGAGGTAAAGACTTAAATTACAGAAATAAATCACTTACAGACAATAGGAACTTAGGATAGATTTGTCGAGGGCCCGGATATTGTATAACTGAAAAAGTTCGCTAAACTCAACGGACACAGCGTATTCTTTGCAGTAGTGCTCTTCCTTAACCCCCACCATCAGACTGACATTCCCCTCATTTGCGGCTTTCTTGTACCAGGTATCCAACGCACGCATTTTTGTTGATAACTTGCCGTCGACCAAATTTTCCCCGGGAACATATTGTTTTGCTAGATCAGCGACCGGGTAATCGGTTGACGAACCTATTTGTTCTGCAGTACATTGCGCGGCGGCGGCAATACGATGTATTTCTTTTTCGTCAAACACCTTGAGCGGGGGGACCGATTGTACTTCTTGTTCTCCGAGCTGGGGAACTTGTTTACCTTTTTTCGGCGGCGGGAGCTCCATCAGATCGTCATATGACTTGTCAATAGAACGCTCATAGTCTGATGGCGGCGCTGGTGGAGGGTTATATAGGTTATCGATGGTTCGATGAGCGCAGCCGGCGGTAAATTTTGGCTCGGGTACTTTCGGTGCAAAGAATGTTGTATTATAGGCCTTCACGGCGGCGGCGTTTTCCTCGACAGTTTTATCACAAGGTAACTTCTCAGGAGGCGGCGGTGTTTTCTGCTTTCTAGGTCCCCTCCTAATCGGCGAACCGACCTTGCGCTTCCTCGGGAGAAACTTAACAGGCAGTTCCTCACGCGACGGGGATCGAGATGGACTCGCGCTCTTGACGTCCCTGTCTAGGAGTGATGGGCTTTGCTGATGAGGTGGACTGCCACAAGGAGGAGTCGATGGCCTTGACAAGACGATGTATTTCTTGTTCCACAGGGCAAAACCACGCTTGACATCTCCAATGTCGTCTCACCGTCACCTCCAGGAATCTCAAGAGACAATGTGTCAAATCCCGGCATAATTTCATCCACCCGACACGAGCATAGCCAGCTGGAATGTCACCAGTATGGTAGCTTGCTTTGGGTCCATTTGGTAAAGCATAGCCGACTGCCACCTTCATGGATATGTTCCTCATTGGCGTATGTAGCTCACATTCTGTCCTCTCCGTGACATCATCCATGGCATAGTGAGCATCGACTTCTAGTTGCGTGGAACCCCCGCTGCTTCTAAGCTGAGATCGGTCGACATTGGTTTGAGGATCTTCTAGCTGCTGTTGAGACGGCCTTTGCTGATTAAGTGACTCCACGAGCTGCTGAACCTTTAGTTCCAATTCCGATAACCGTTCTTCACCCATCTTCTTCTTTCTTGCACTTCTTCTATAACTGTCAGCGCACTCTGGAAACCCAGTCTTCACGGTGACACCGCCGGGTTGGCCTCGTAATTTTCCAACGTGTTCAGGATTACCCAGGGCCCGTGTCAGCTCGTCGTCCTCTCTATCGGGTTTGTACACACCCCGGCGAGCTTCATCTATTGCAAGTGTAAGCTTGGGGAGGATAGTTTCTACTTTTTCCTTCCATCTTCCTTGTGCAACAATCAGCCCTGTTTGCTCGTCCATCACTGCACCATGCGCGAACATCCAGAATTTGGACCTCTCGGGCCAGTCCATTGTCTGTGGAGTGATCCCTTTAGCAAGCAGTCTGTCTTCAGCGGCTAACCACATAGGAATGGTGGACCTGTAGCCACCTGTCCCCAACCTATGGTGGTATATCTTCTTCGCAGCATTTGCCTTATTTTTGACCGATCGGGCCACAGCCGTAGACGATTTCTTATACGCCTTAAACACGGCCCAGTCATCTTGTATCTTCACTAGTGTTCGGCCAGTTCCGGAACTTCCAGTGAAATCTGGATCTTCTTTTTCATATTTTTTCCATATTGTTTTCTTCCAGTTCCAGAATTGTTCGGCCATCTTCGAGAGAGTCCACTGCTTGAGTTTCTCCTTCTTGATTTCAGAGACATCTTCCGGGAGGTTAAAATGTGACAAGAGTGTGGCATATACCTAATCTTTTGTAATCTGGTGGACATAGCAGGGGTCATCGTCGTTTGCGGCCGCCGGCTTATGCCATTCTCGTATGGTGATTAGGAGCATGTCCCTAACAATAGCTCCAGCTTGATTTATAAATTTATGGCGGTTCTCTTTGGGTTCCAGCGGCTCGCCGTTATCACCAATTACATAGATCGGTAACTTTGGATCGTCGCTCGTCATCCTTTTCGTGCCGCCTCGAGGAGTTCCCTTTTTAGCAGATTTGCTCGATCCGGAGGGCTAAAAGAAAAATAATGTGTTAATAAGTGCAATACAAATCAATTAATCAATCTAGTGATCAACAAAATAGCCTTAATATATATACCTCGTCGGCTCTTCTTTCGTCGGACTCAATTCCCTCACCAGAGTCCATCAGAAATTGTGAGGTGAAATCCTCATCATCTTCTCCACCGGCATCGGTTCCACCGCCGACATCTTCTCCTCCGGCATCTTCTCCATCGGGATCATTTGTATTGGCATCCTCATATATCTGTCGCATAATTTCGTCTTCATTCTCCTCGTCTCGCACATAGTTAGGAGCCATAGCTCAATGTCCCTGCAATCAATAAAATTTGCATCAATAAAATTGCTACACAAAAATCTATAAAATTTGCAATCTATAAAATTACTACACAAAAATTTAGCAAATTTTCTAACTTTGCTAACTTATCAAATTTGCATCTATAAAATTACTACACAAAAATTTGCTAAATTTTCTAAATTTGCTAAATTTGCTAAATTTTCTAAATTTGCATCTAAAATTTTCTAACTTAGCAAAAAATTTCTAACTTAGCAAAAATTTGCTAAATTTGCATCTATCAAATTTCTAAATTTTCTAAATTTGCTAAATTTGCTAAATTTTCTAAATTTGCTAAATTTTCTAAATTTGCATCCAAAATTTTCTAACTTAGCAAAAAATTAACTTAGCAAAAAATTTCTAACTTAGCAAAATTTCTAACTTAGCTAAAACTACCGTGCACGCGCGGCCACGGCCATGGCCACGGCGGCGCGGCGAGGCAGGGGGAGGGCCGGGGTAGGGGAGGGGCAGGGGAGGCACGGCCACGGTGGCCAGCACGGCCACGGCCACGGCCACAACCACGGCGGCGCGGCGAGGCAGTGGGAGGGCCGGGGCAGGGGAGGGGCAGGGGAGGGGCGCGAGGCAGGGGGAGCCTACCTGCGGCCGGCGTGATGGCGGCACGGCGGCGCGGAGAGGCAGGGGAGGGGCACGGCGGCGCAGCGGAGCAGCGGTTCGCCGTCGGGGGAGGAGCAGCGGTTCGCCGTCGATTTGGGGAGAGAATGCCGAAATTTCGGCCGCGGCCACACAAAATCGCGCGAAACTGACCTTTAGTCGCGGTTCCAGCCACGAACCGCGACTAAAGGGTCTTTAGTCGCGGTTCGTGGCTGGAACCGTGACTAAAGGGTCGAATTTGGACCGCCAAATTTACGCGCCAAGCCCAGACCCTTTAGTCGCGGTTCGTGGCTGGAACCGCGACTAAAGGTCTTTTTTCCAGTTTTCTTTTTTGTTTCCTTTTCCTTTTTTCTGTTTTCTTTCCTATTTATTGATTTAATCGTCCAAATCAGCTGAAATTAGTCTCTAAAAACTTGTCAATCAACAAATTATGTACATATTTCATAATTTTTTTTCCTAGTTTCTTTTTCTTTTTCTTTTTTCTGTTTTCTTTTATATACTTTGATTTACTTTTTGTTCTGTTTTGTTTTATATAATTTGATTTAAAGGTGCCAAACTTATAGAAAAATTACTAATAATTGTGAATTATCCATAAAATATGGTCTATTTTGTGTGATAATTGGATGGGTGCCATTGATGAACCACAAGTATAGGGGGTGTATCGTAGTACTTTCGATAAATAAGAGTGTCGAACCCAACGAGGGCAGAAGGTGCTGACAAGGAGTTTCGGCAAATGTTTCACTGTAAACACTAGCAGACAAGTTTTTAGGCGTTTTTGATATTGCAGGTAAATAAAATGTGAGTAAATAAAAGACAGTAATAATAATTGCAAAGGACAAGCAAAGGACAAGCCGGTTGGTTTACTTATGATGACAAAATGTTCTTGAGGACACACGGGATTCTAGTCAAGTGCTTTCGCTTCACATAGTTGATTAATCTTCATTGTTTTGATAAGTGTTGTGTGGGTGAACCTATGCTAATGCACCGCCCTTACTTGGACTAATACATACTTGTGATTATACCCTTGCAAGCATCCGCAGTTACAAGAAAGTAATTAAGATAAATCTAACCACAGCCTTAAACTCTGAGATCCTACGCTCCCTTGTGCACCGGTATACTAACGGGGGTTTAGGTTTCTGTCACTCCGGCAACCCCACAATTAGCAACCAAATACACAATGCATTCCTCTAGGCCCATAAAGGTGAAGTGTCATGTAGTCGACGTTCACACGACACCACTAGAAGAATAGCACCACAACTTAAATATCAAACCATTAAATATTACTCAACATAATTCCACTACTAACAGCATGACTTCTCCCATGTCCTCAAGAACTAAACGAACTACTCACAGACATCATATGGATCATGATCAGAGGTGATATAATGATGATAACAATCTGAACATATACTTTAATTCACCGATAAAACTCAATAGCATCAACCACAAGGAGTAATTAACACCGGGAGAGTTTCCCCTATGAACTAAACAAAGTATAGCCCTAGATGTTACAGCGGAACGAGATGGTGCAGCGGTGATGGTGGTGACGGTGGAGATGATGATGATGATGATCCCGATGAAGTCCAGCACGATGACGATGAGGATGGCGATGATCTCCCCCTCCGGGAGGAATTTCCCCGGCAGATTTCTCCCTGCCGGAGAGCTTTTTCTCTCTCTGTTGTTTCCGCCTCGTGGAGGCGGCGGAATATTTCTCGGACTCCCCGTGTCTTAGGGTTTCTGGGGGATGAAGTACGCGAAGGGGGAGCGCCTGAGGTGGGCCAGGGACCACACCTCCTGGGCGCGGCCAAGGTGGGCCCGCGCCCAGGGGTGGTGTGGGCCCCTCCTGGCCCATCTCAGCCTCCCCTTTTGGCTTAGTCCATCTTCTGATAAAATAGGAACATCTGTCTTCTTGGAAATATTTTTAGTGCTCCAGAAATATAGTGTCTTGATGCTTTTTCCAGCTGAAATCTGACTCCGGCAGTTAATTATCCAATGATCATCAAACATGCAAAATAAGACAAAATAACATAAGTAACTCCTCTTAATATGAAATATATCATTGAATAACAGTAAATTATGCTATAAAATAGTGATGCAAAATGGACGTATCAACCCCCCCAAGCTTAGACCTCGCTTGTCCCCAAGCGAAAGCTGAGCTCAGTAAACTAGAACAAAAGTTTATGGAGTGAAGCGTCGATAATAAAGAATACGGACAAGAAGCATCAGTAATTACTAAACAACACAATCATTTTAAACAGCAACTACTCTTCATATAACCTAACTTGAACATGAGTAGTGAAACAACCACAATAAAAATACACGAAGGAAATTATAGATTAGTAATGGCACACTTCATTCTTGGTCATAGAACAATAAGCAATCAATACTTATCTTTCGAAAGGAGTCTTTATATTAGAGCTTATATTGCAGAACTTCCACACTCAATTATCACACCTTCTTTACAGTCATTGATAACTTGCAAAGCTATATTCTTAGAGGCAAAAGTCTTTGTGCTAAGACAAGGAAGGATAAAAGACATGATTGACAATATTAATGATATATATGGTTGAATCACAACAACTCAAATGCTTGCTCAAGGAAGAAGGAAATAGGTGTACTGACTCAACATGAAAAGTAAAAGAAAGGCCCTTCGCAGAGGGAAGCAGGGATTAAGTCATGTGCTAGAGCTTTTAAGTTTTTGAAATCATATAGAGAGCAAAAATTAAGTTTTGAGAGGTGTTTGTTAATTGTCAACGAATGGTAGCGGGTGAAAACAGTATTCTCCCTGTCAAACAGACTTTTAAGAGCGGCTCCCATGAAGGACGTTATTTCTACCAGCAAGGCAGATCATCCCTCTTTCTCTTTGGTTTACACACGCAGATATTTCACTGTTTGTCATGCTTACTGATAATCAGGGCAAAAGTGTGAAGAGAATTAAGCGTTAAAGTTGTAATTAATTGGGACTGGGCATCCCGTTGCCAGCTCTTTTTGCAAGTTATTGGATAAGCGGATGTATATGCCACTAGTCCAGGTGTAAAGTCTGACAAGTAGAATAAAGGATAACCACACTACTTCCTCATGAGCTAGTAAACATTGACACAAAAGGAATAATAACATTTTGAATAATTTAAAGGTAGCACATGAAAAATTTACTTGGAGTGGCAAAGAAATACCACATATAGGTAGTTATGGTGGACACAAATGGCATGGGTTTGGCTCAAGGATTTGGATGCACGAGAAGCATTCCCTCTCAGTACGTGGTTAAGGCTAGCAAGGTCATGTAGCAAGCATAAAAGTTGGGGGATACACACAAATATACATGTAATAGAACCATGCTATCTTCCCTGTAAGCACAAATGTTTTAACTCAAAGAATACTAATCTTATTGGCTAGCAAGAAAGAAAGATAAAGGGATAATATTTTTGCATGTAATTCCCTCCTTCTACTTAAGTTTTCATGGTAGTTGCTAATGACCAATACTAAGTTTGCCACAACTAATATAATTTACTTGATGTACCCAAAAGTGGCGTCAATACCAATGGCAAGATCAGCACATAAAGAAGATTGCAGGCTAAAATAAAATGTACCGAAAGTAAAGGTGGAACTTCTCATTAATATTCTGAACAAAACACACTCAAACCAACGGATACATGGATAACTAAAGGATTGACACTCCACATCGCAAACCATCTTATAAGATAACTTCTCTACTCATGATATGACCACGAAATTATAAAAACGAAAGGATAAAGATGATACTGGGCACTCCCCCAAGCTTGGAACAAGCCAAGGGAGTGCCATTACCCCTTGACGATTTAGGCTTGATCTCTTGGTGGCGACTCCTAATGAGCTTCTCGACCAAATCCTTCAATTCATCTATCTTGTATGTGAGGATGCGGATCATCTCCGTATTGTGTTCGATGCGGTTCATGAACTGGTCAGAAGGTGAATCCCAGCTCTTGGAATTGTTTCCCCACTTCTCACTGGACTTAGGGCTTTCTTTTCCTGCATTGTTAGATCGATCTATATCCCAACAAGTAGGCAACTCCATCTCCGGAACTCTCTCAAATTGATACTTATGGATGAGGGTATGAAAAGGGTTACTGGAGTTTGAGGCGAGTGTCTTGGGTGCAAAGGCATGACGCGATGCCTCACCACCCATGTTCAGTTCATGTTCTTCACAGGATTGAAAGGGTTGGCAGTCACCCCGATGCTTGCAATAGTAGCGCGAGGACGTGGAGTTGAGTCTTCCTCTACTTCATCATCGTTTCTCTTGACCTCCTCCTCGATCCTCTGGTCCATGATGTCCTCCACGGCCTCCTTGTTCGTTGTCGTTGGAGAAGACCATGGCGCTCTAAATCTGAAAATAGTTCCTGGCAGAAAACAGCTCGAAACAAAACTCGACGAAAACACGATATACGGACCTCGGAGATCCGGGTGATTATATAGCAAAAAGTTTTACGAAAAAGGAAGGTACAG
Organism: Poa pratensis; assembly: GCA_947311845.1. NCBI lineage: Eukaryota > Viridiplantae > Streptophyta > Magnoliopsida > Poales > Poaceae > Poa > Poa pratensis. The sequence goes on from CAMZMU010000090.1 coordinate 41,579,270, forward strand.
GACGAAACGGGGTCGGAGACGGGCTCCGAGGAGCCCACACGCACCACGGCGCGGCCAGGGTGGGGCCGCGCCCTGGGGTGGTGTGGTGCCCTCGGGCACCGTTTCCTACCCTTTTCCGACTCATAATTTTCCATATTATGTAAAAAAACAAATATTTAAGTTGAAAGTAAATCGCGAACTTTTTCTTACCGAAACTGTTACCTATTCCAAATCAGCTTTGCAGTTGTCTGAATTTGACTTTTTATAAAATCCTTGGAGTTACCACTTTGATAAATCAACATCTTCATTATAAGAATCTCCAGAAATGTAATGCTTGAGTCTTTGACCATTAACCACTTGTGGTCTGTCCCCATCTAGTGAATTGATTTTAATCGCACCTGAGCGATAGACCTCCTCGATGATATAAGGTCCTTCCCATTTTGAAAGTAATTTTCCTGCAAAAAATCTGAGACGAGACCTATACAATAAAACTTTTTCACCTACGTTAAATTCTCTCTTAAGAATTCTTCTATCATGCCATTGCTTAACTTTCTCTTTAAAGAGCCTAGCATTTTCATAAGCTGCATTTCTCCATTCATCTAAAGAATTCAAATTAAGCAATCTCTTTTTACCGGCAAGTTTAAAATCTCTATTAAGTTCTTTCACCGCCCAATAGGCTTTATGTTCTAATTCTAGAGGCAAATGACAAGCTTTTCCATAAACCATTTTGTAAGGAGACATTCCCATAGGATTTTTATAAGCAGTTCTATAAGCCCACAAAGCATCGTTAAGCTTTTTAGACCAATTTTTTCTAGATTTATTAACAGTCTTTTGCAAAATAGACTTAATCTCTCTATTTGATAATTCTACTTGACCACTTGTTTGGGGATGATATGGTGAAGCAATTCTATGATTAACATCATACTTAGCTAGAGTTTTTCTAAAAGCACCATGAATAAAATGAGAACCACCATCAGTCATGAGATATCTAGGCACACCAAACCTAGGAAATAATATCTTTAAGCATTTTTAATGATGTCTCACCATCAGCACTAGAAGTTGGTATAGCTTCTACCCATTTAGTAACATAATCAACAGCAACAAGTATGTGAGTATAACCATTTGAGGAGGAAAAGGACCCATAAAGTCAAATCCCCAACAGTCAAAGGTTCAATAACAAGAGAATAATTCATAGGCATTTCATTACGTCTACTAATGTTACCTACTCTTTGACATTCATCACATGATAAAACAAATTTTCTGCATCTCTAAAAAGGGTAGGCCAATAAAAACCTGATTGTAGAACCTTTTGCAGTTCTATCTCCAGCGTGATGTCCTCCATAAGCACTTCCATGGCATTTGCTCAATATTTCTTTCTGTTCATACTCAGGAACACATCTTCGCATAATGCCATCTACTCCTTCTTTATACAAATGTGGGTCATCCCAAAAATAATGCCTCAAATCATAAAAGAACTTTCTTCTTTGCTGAGCTGTAAAGGTCGGAGGCAAATACTTGGCAACAATAAAATTAGCATAATCAGCATACCAAGGACTTTCGCGTGAGCTTACCTTTATCGCAGCCAATTGTTCATTTGGAAAACTATCATTAACAGGTATAGGATCATCTGAAATGTTTTCTAATCTAGACAAATTATCAGCAACAGGATTTTCAGCACCTTTCCTATCTACAATATGTAAATCAAATTCTTGCAGTAAAAGTACCCATCTTATGAGCCTAGGCTTAGCATCTTTCTTTTCCATAAGGTATCTAATAGCAGCATGATCAGTGTGAATAGTAACTTTTGAATCAACAATATAAGGTCTAAATTTATCACAAGCAAAAACAACTGCTAAAAATTCCTTTTCAGTAGTAGCATAATTCTTTTGAGCGGCATCAAGTGTTTTACTAGCATAATGAATAACATTTAACTTCTTGTCTACCCGCTGTCCAAGAACAGCTCCTACAGCAAAATCACTAGCATCACACATTATTTCAAAAGGTAAGTCCAATCAGGCGGTTGAACAACAGGAGCTGTGATTAAAGCCTTTTTTAGAGTTTCAAAAGCTTCCTTGCAATCGTCATCAAAAACGAAAGGTACATCTTTTTGAAGAAGATTAGTGAGGGTGTCTTGTCTCGATGCACGGACACCGGGAGTAGAGGATACCCCCTTTTAGGTTCGGCACGGGGCGCGAAGGAGGCTGAGAATCGTCTTCGTGGGCGGAGTCGGGATCCAGCTCTCCTCTCCACGATCAAGGCATGCAACCAAAGGGACACAAGGAGCTACCCAGCTTCAGGCTGCCCGAAGGCTAAAAGCCCTACTCCTGCATGTCTAGATTGATGGGTTCTTCATAGTGTGGCTTACAATGGAGTCCTTCGGGTAGGGTACCCGGAAGGGTTTTGGCTGGTGGTAGAAGAAGGACAGATCCTGACCCGGAGGAGATCACCTTCCTCTCTACCTTGGCAGCCCTAGTCTAGTCTTGCTCTGGTACAACTTGTGTTTCATCCTCATCTCCTCCGTGCCTTGGTCCTCCTTTTATAGGCCAAGGGGTTGCCACAGGGCACGTGAGGGGCATGAGGGACCTTCGGGGTGAAGGACCCTCCCGGTTGGTTTAGAGGGAGACGTGGCCTCTCCTCAGCCTAGCGTTTCCCTTGGGTTAGGTGGGAGCGTCCGCCTTGGGGGTGAACAGTGACTGACACAGCCACGGGCTATGTTCCCTGCCCGCGCCTCCTTCGCCTTGCTTCCCAAGTATTCTGAGGTCTTCCAGCATGAGGTGGAGTGCTTATCCACAGCGATGCGATGATGTACCCGAGAGGGAGCCCAGCCTCCTGCCGGGAACTCGGACCCTCGGGGTCTTCCGTATCCTCTACCTTGATTCGGGGACCCGGTAGGCCCCTAGGACCGGAGCCCTTTGTCGGTGCAGGTCTTGCTTGGCCTTGGCGGGGTCAAAGGGTGAACCCGCGAGCTTGACTTGGTTCTTGGCCTTGTCCATCTTTAGTCTTGGGCCCACACGGAGTGGGCCCACTTTGGCAGCACCAGGGGAACCCCATGTTCCACTGCTGCGACAGTAGCCCCCGGGCATGGTCCCGGCGGCTCTTGCTCCAGCTGCCGGGGCTATGGCCTAAAGATAGGCCAAAGTGGGTCCCAGGCAAATGTCTTCTTGGTTTGCTTCATTGATGGCCTTGACGGTCTTGGAACTACTCCGCTCGGGGAGTAACTGCAATGGCCCCTCGATTTCCAGAAACGGAGAACACGAGGAGACGCCTGACGCCACCGAGGCTATAAAAGCAGGGCATGCCCCTTGCATCCTCATCCAATTCCTTCCCATCCCAGCTCCGGGCCTCCTCACAAGTCACCAGCTCCAATGGCGAGAGTGAAAAGGGGAGTTGGGCGTCCTCGTTCTTCCTCAGCCGCTGCAGACAGCGGCCCTTCCACTCGTGGTCGAGCTGCTCCGCGAGGTCGTGGGATTCGCGGTCGCGGCGGCCGTGAAGGCCGCGGCTCCGCTGCTCATCCTACCAGGAGCATGGATCATACCGGCTTCGCGCCGTTCGAGTTCACCGTGGATCTGAACCACAGACCTCGCAGTCGGCTTCTCCTGCCGGATTCCTTTGCGATGGCTGTAGGAGGACATCAGACCCTCCGGCTTCTGGCTGCAGGTGGACGGCTGCCCCAACGGCCCCTCCTGGGCCTTGGCGGAGCGCACCGCTGAAGGCGCCTTGCTCCTGGGTCAGGGGTGGAAGTCGTTCTCCCGCGCCCGCCGCCTGTCCCGGGGGCAATGCTTGGCGTTCCGGTTCGACGGGGACGCGACGCTCTTCGTGAAGATCTTCGGTGTCGACGGCGGACGTGTGGAGTGCTGCGCGGGGAGCAGCAGCGGCAGCTCGAGCTCCTGCGACGAGGATGAAGATGAGGAAAGCTCATCTGACATCAAGGTCGAGGGGAGCTCGTCTTCTTGAAGGCGAGGAGCTTCGGATGGGCGCCATGGAGATCTCGTTGACCTCCTCCTCGGTGACCTTGACGACGTACTTCTGGAAGTAGCGCCTTCCATTGTACGGCGGTGCTCCTTGCTCGATAGGAGCCAACCTTTTTGTTGTAAAAAGATCGCCCCTTGTAGTCCTTGTAAATGAAGAAGATCTTGTTTCCTTCTTTGTCTCCATGTCGCGCTCGTGTGAATGAGAACGGGTTTTTTGCAAAACGCGCTCCCATTACTGCGGCAGTCGAACCGTCTGGGGTAGGTGGGGGGATGAGAGGCCTATAAAAAGCCCTCAGCCCCCAGCCTGCTCGCCACATCTTCTCGCCTTGTTCCGCTCCTCTTCTTCCTTTGCCTCTCCTCGTACCGCAGCACCATGTCCGGCGACGCAGAGATGGCCTTGTACGACGTGTCCACGGCGGAGTCCGTCTTCCGAGGCGCGGCGGAGGCGCCCAACGAGGTTGAAGCCCGAGCCGCTGACGAGAGGGAGGCCGCCCCTCGCCCTCGCCCTTCCTTAGTCTTCCCGGCGGTGGGGAACATTGCAGGCTCCGCCGCCATGGAAGCTGCGGTGGCACTAGCCACCCGGAAGGATTCCATCAAGGAGGAGTTGTGCAAAGAAGCCATGGGCAACCCGAGATTGTCCCAGCTCCTTCTTGAGCTTGACGATGTGTTCAAGGCACGGTCTCCTCCAAACTGGGTGAGTAGATCTTGAAGTGCTCCAGTCTTGACTTGCTCTCTTTCTTTCCCATGTAGGAGGAAGAAGACGCCATGGATAGATTTGTGGACCATGTGGACTTTGTCTGCGACCAGCACGTCCCGGGGTTCGCCAGGAAGTTTCCTGGCCCATGGGGTCCCTGAAGATCCTGCACAAGTGCCCTCCCTTCCTCCAGGCGTCCCCGGAAGAAAAAAGCGCACCCGGCAGGCAGCAAAACAGAAGACAGATCTGCGCAGCCAGGAGCCCTGAGCTGGCCTTAGTAGCATAGGCTAGATATGTACTCAGGGAAAACCACTACAAGAATATGCTATCCTATGACCTTTTATTGTGACGCTCAAAATATTGGTCATAGATCTATGACCATTTTGAACCAGTTGGTCATACGCTGTTTTTGAGGGTGTAAACAGTACAAATTTATGACCAATTTTGTCAGAAAGGTCATGGTCTCCTAACATGAATTGGTCATAATCCAGACAGCCCTGGCCTATGACCTTTTTTCTAGACGACTACGACCAATTTAAATGGTCATTCGCATTAGTGGATAGCCAACTCAGCAATCTCGCCTACGTGTTATTGCTTAGGTGTCATTTTCGCTTACGTGTCACTCTGACTGGACAGCCAACTCAGCAGTCCCGCCTATGTGTCATGTCATTTTCGCTTAGGTGTCACTCTCTGGTAGGACCCATTGTCAGCTGACTGACCTGACCGGTGGGACCCGCCCCAACCCAGCCCTGTACCCCACCCTACCTGACATGTGGGTCTGACCCCACCACTGACATGTGCGTCCCGCACCCAGTGGGACCCCCCGCCACGGCTGACATGCGGGACCCGCACCCACCGCCAGCCAACCAAATTAGCTCCCTACAGCCAGCAAACCACGTCTAAGCTTTATTTCGCAAAAATTGCGCCGGCGGGGACTCGAACTGCCGACCGACAGCCAACCAAACCAGATCCTTACCGCTGGGCTACGACGGTGCTCATGTTATGTTTGCGAAGATAATCTATATAGAGTGTGAATCGGCCTGTGCGGGATGGTAATGGGCCGGAGCCCACCACCCCGAGCTCGCCACAGGAGCTTCCCGAGCACACCTCAAAAACAGGCCTTGGCCTAGGCGGGAAGGTAATGGGCCGGCTCAGGTGATTCTTTTTTTTGTTCCTTTTTATTATTCTTTTATGTTTTCTTTTATTACTTTTGATTTTGAACTCCAATTTAAACCAAATAAATTTTGCATTGTTTGTAAAGATGCACTCTAAAATTATAGAATATTACAGACTGTTTCTTTTCAAAATAAAATAACAAAATACCACTAACCTTATATATTGCTTTACATAGGGTTTTGAAGAATTTGAAATATTTTTTTTGGATTATTCTTTTAAATTCAATATATTTCTAAGAAATTTTTTTCAATATATTTCTAACAAAATACCACTATTTTTTTTTGTGCTAACTAGGTCACATTTCATGAGTCCACGCGAAGATTTTCCATTTATTTGATTTTTTAAATTTCGCATGCCGATTTCAGATACGGTCAAAACGGCGGACATGACCATTCGTAGCTAGGGGTTGAATTTTGCAAAACTAATGTTGTTTCTCTGATGAAATAGGTACTCGTGTATCTAAAAATGATTTTTTCAAAAAATCTTGAGCAAACTACGAGGCACATGTAGTTCAAATTTGACCCGATTCCTACTGAATTGGCAGAAACTTGTCTTTTTCACGAGAGGTGGTTGGAAACCGTTTGGCTGCAACAATTTAGTTTTTTGTACATTATATGTGGTCTAGTATTTTTAGAAATTGGATTGGTCCAATTTTACAACATATTTTTGGTAGGTGCTTCACAAAAAAACCCATTTTTCGCACTCGGAAATTGAAAAATGGTTTTTTCGTGAAAGGAAAATGAAAAGTTTCTTCGGCAACATTGTTCACGGTTCCACGATACACGTATGTGCCTAATATGGGAATATTTAAGCAAACTATACCATGAATGTGGACATAACATTCGTCATGTGGCCCTAAAGCCATGAATCTTCATAGATGATAGCTCATTTCTGAGAACACTTTCTTAAGAAAATTGCCGTATTCCAAGTTTATAATTTTAGTTGGATACTAGGACACATATAATGACACCACGTGAAGGTTTTCCATTTATTTGATTTTTTTTTAATTTCGTATGCCGATTTCAAGATACGGTCAAAACGGCGGACATGACCATTCGTAGCTAGGGGTTGAATCTTGCAAAACTAATGTTGTTTCTCTGATGAAATAGGTACTTGTGTATCTAAAAATGATTTTTTCAAAAAATCTTGAGCAAACTACGAGGCACATGTAGTTCAAATTTGACCCGATTCCTGCTGAATTGGCAAAAACTTGTCTTTTTCACGAGAGGTGGTTGGAAACCATTTGGCTGCAACAATTTAGTTTTTTGTACATTATATGTGGTCTAGTATTTTTAGAAATTGGATTGGTCCAATTTTACAACATATTTTTGGTAGGTGCTTCACAAAAAAACCCATTTTTCGCACTCGGAAATTGAAAAATGGTTTTTTCGTGAAAGGAAAATGAAAAGTTTCTTCGGCAACATTGTTCACGGTTCCACGATACACGTATGTGCCTAATATGGGAATATTTAAGCAAACTATACCATGAATGTGGACATAACATTCGTCATGTGGCCCTAAAGCCATGAATCTTCGTAGATGATAGCTCATTTCTGAGAACACTTTCTTAAGAAAATTGCCGTATTCCAAGTTTATAATTTTAGTTGGATACTAGGACACATATAATGACACCACGTGAAGGTTTTCCATTTATTTGATTTTTTTTGAATTTCGTATGCCGATTTCAAGATACGGTCAAAACGGCGGACATGACCATTCGTAGCTAGGGGTTGAATCTTGCAAAACTAATGTTGTTTCTCTGATGAAATAGGTACTTGTGTATCTAAAAATGATTTTTTCAAAAAATCTTGAGCAAACTACGAGGCACATGTAGTTCAAATTTGACCCGATTACTACTGAATTGGCAGAAACTTGTCTTTTTCACGAGAGGTGGTTGGAAACCGTTTGGCTGCAACAATTTAGTTTTTTGTACATTATATGTGGTCTAGTATTTTTAGAAATTGGATTGGTCCAATTTTACAACATATTTTTGGTAGCTGCTTCACAAAAAAACCCATTTTTCGCACTCGGAAATTGAAAAATGGTTTTTTCGTGAAAGGAAAATGAAAAGTTTCTTCGGCAACATTGTTCACGGTTCCACGATACACGTATGTGCCTAATATGGGAATATTTAAACAAACTATACCATGAATGTGGACATAACATTCGTCATGTGGCCCTAAAGCCATGAATCTTCGTAGATGATAGCTCATTTCTGAGAACACTTTCTTAAGAAAATTGCCGTATTCCAAGTTTATAATTTTAGTTGGATACTAGGACACATATAATGACACCACGTGAAGGTTTTCCATTTATTTGATTTTTTTTGAATTTCGTATGCCGATTTCAAGATACGGTCAAAACGGCGGACATGACCATTCGTAGCTAGGGGTTGAATCTTGCAAAACTAATGTTGTTTCTCTGATGAAATAGGTACTTGTGTATCTAAAAATGATTTTTTCAAAAAATCTTGAGCAAACTACGAGGCACATGTAGTTCAAATTTGACCCGATTCCTACTGAATTGGCAGAAACTTGTCTTTTTCACGAGAGGTGGTTGGAAACCGTTTGGCTGCAACAATTTAGTTTTTTGTACATTATATGTGGTCTAGTATTTTTAGAAATTGGATTGGTCCAATTTTACAACATATTTTTGGTAGGTGCTTCACAAAAAAACCCATTTTTCGCACTCGGAAATTGAAAAATGGTTTTTTCGTGAAAGGACAATGAAAAGTTTCTTCGGCAACATTTTTCACGGTTCCACGATACACGTTTGTGCCTAATATGGGAATATTTAAGCAAACTATACCATGAATGTGGACATAACATTCGTCATGTGGCCCTAAAGCCATGAATCTTCGTAGATGATAGCTCATTTCTGAGAACACTTTCTTAAGAAAATTGCCGTATTCCAAGTTTATAATTTTAGTTGGATACTAGGACACATATAATGACACCACGTGAAGGTTTTCCATTTATTTGATTTTTTTTGAATTTCGTATGCCGATTTCAAGATACGGTCAAAACGGCGGACATGACTATTCGTAGCTAGGGGTTGAATCTTGCAAAACTAATGTTGTTTCTCTGATGAAATAGGTACTTGTGTATCTAAAAATGATTTTTTCAAAAAATCTTGAGCAAACTACGAGGCACATGTAGTTCAAATTTGACCCGATTCCTGCTGAATTGGCAGAAACTTGTCTTTTTCACGAGAGGTGGTTGGAAACCGTTTGGCTGCAACAATTTAGTTTTTTGTACATTATATGTGGTCTAGTATTTTTAGAAATTGGATTGGTCCAATTTTACAACATATTTTTGGTAGGTGCTTCACAAAAAAACCCATTTTTCGCACTCGGAAATTGAAAAATGGTTTTTTCGTGAATGAAAAGTGACATAGAGATGGTAGTTCATATTAGTTAATAAATCTATATTTTTGTGTTTTATTTACATGTTTCAAACTTATATACAACAATATTAGTACTCATTTACTTATATTTTTCTGGCAGAGCAAAAACTTAAAAAAATTCAGCCAAAATTTCCCTCCCAAACCACACCCCGCGCCACTGGGCGGCAATTCTCCCGCCTCAATATTTTCCAGACTGAAATGACTTAATTACCCCCAGAAATCCAGAGTCGCGCTTGTGCATGATCCGAATACCCGGGTCAATTTAGGGAATTTAGCCCAGACCACGAAATAAAACCAGCCGAATCGCTAAACCTAGCCACTCCTCCCTCGATCCCCTTCCTTGCCGCCGCCACCCTCTCCCCGGTCCAGATCGACGACCGGACGACGCCGTCACTCTCACCTCGCTGAGGTCCCGACCCCGTCGCCCGCTCCTCCCCAAGCCCCGGCCTCTCATCCGCCACCCCATCCTGTCCCAGTCGTTCCCCTACGTCCTCCCTCAGCAGATCGAGCGCGCCTCCCAACCTCACCGGCGACAGATGCAGCGCCGCCCAGCAGCTACGGGTTCGCGGTCGAGATGGACGGGGCCGCTGGGAGAGGTGTCGGGGTCGCTGGATGTGGCTTCGGGGTCGCCGGATCTGTCCGTGGGATCACCGGATCTGGCCGAGTCTTATCTATTTCTCTCCCCCCCTCCGAACTTCGTCTAGGTTTCTCTCTCAGTATCTCCTTTTCTCTCTGCAGGCACCCCGGACTCGAACTTTGGGCAGAACTTGCACGGATCCGGCGTCTCTGACCTTGGTTACCGCGGTGGTGGCATGAAGCTCCACCTCTTCCGCGGTGAGTCCCTCCCCCCTTTCGTCCTCCCCATAACGCATCGGTGCCGTTTGTTCTTGTGTAGGTTGTGATTGCGATCCGGATGCTATCTCCTTAGTGTTCATAGTCCTATTTGCCTGATTCTGTTGTAGGGTTATTGGTTGAACGACACCATGTTGTAGGTTCAATTCATAGCGTATAGATGTCTGTATAAGCACTCAACAAAGATGTGCACATGTTAATTTTTGTTGACATGAATCTGTTATGGATTTTTTTACATATATTGACCCACAACATCAGCTTCTTTCATGCCTACTGACCCCCCACCTTGCTTGTGCTCTCGCAGAACCGATGGAGCCCATATGCTTTCCTTTGCTGGAGCGCATCAACTCTGGCAATGTCGCTGCATTCACATTGTCGACTTCACCACGCTGACAACGCTCCAGTAGGTTGACTATTCTTTTGTCTATCTCATTCTCTTCTTTTCTTACTTGACTATCCATTGAAGTATAGTTTTGCTTGAGTTACTTTCCATTTTGAATGCAAGTGTTAGTGATATCTCAATAACATTGTATTTAGTGGACAACATACACTGTTATGGACCATTTTCTAGTAAACAGGTTATAATAATTTTTTCATTTGTGCTCAGATGCTAAAAATATTGTTGCTTGCATGACCCTGATCCAATAATCTAATGTTTGGTCATCCTTTTTCATGTAGATGCATACAATTGTTATGCTTTACACTTGTGTCCCTTTTTATTAAGGAAACTGGTTGGTAGTGCATTTTCTTGATACGTGTCCCTGTCATATCAAGATTCTTCTTTAGAATTACCATTTCATTGTTGTCCTTGTAGCAGTTGGGACTTGCCTTTGCCAACCTAATCTTTCAGTCAGAGAACGATGTTTCAGTCTCAACTACTGGACATATACTAGTATGCAGATGCTTTATTGCTAATGAAAATGGCACACATGCAGTGTCCTAACCATTTATGTTTGTCATTTCAGGATTTGCCAAGAAGCTACCTAGGGCATGTTGTGGGGCTCCCGTTTCAGTTGCCAAAGCCGCTTACAACTTCAACATCACAGCGAAATGCCTTGAGCCTGGCGCTACTGCTTGCGCAGATCCGTCAATCCACTGGAGCTGGTTCAGTATTCACTTGATGGAGGCCGCTTATGGTCACATCGCCAAGCTCAACAAGCAGACGCCTTACCTTGTTGGAAACATCTCAAGGTTCGTGCCTTGCATGTCGGAACCCATTACCTTCTAGTCTTAAATGTCACTGACTTAGACGTTGTAAACTTTCCTGCCATGTGTAGTTTTTCATGCTCTGCTAGCATATCCTTTGCTTGAATTAACATGGCTGCTGTATTTGTGCTTATAATTATGGTTCTACGTGGTTTTTGAAGCATGACTTTCGTGCCCAACCAAATGAACATTTGTGCTTTTGTCAAGCTCTAAAGTGTGGCATTACCTCTCTTTTACAGGAGCTCCAGGTCAAAGAAATTTGAGGAAGCCTGAAGCCTGACAAAGTAAAGGGTAGCTAGTTATAATTTAGTGCCAGTTATGTTGTACTGTAGTCAGCATATCTGGTTGTATGAACACTATGTAAAAACTGTAATACGCTAATTTTGGCTACCATTTCAATAATTTTGTATGCTCTCTTTCTGTTCGATTTGAGTTCTTTGTCATTTGTATACTTGAATGTGTGAGATATAAAAATCTGACGAGTGTGATCAACTTATTGAGAAGGCCAGGGCCTGAAAAGTTAATGGGTTGTAAAAACTCTGAGGTCCATAACAGAAGTGGACCTTAAAAGGCTGAGGCCCCAAAACGAAATGTATACTAAAAAGGCTAAGGCTAAAAATAAATGGACTGCAAAACGGCCACTGCCCAGAAAATATAAGGGCCGAATTATTGGGCTTGGCCCATCTAGCTACCTGAAATAAACAGAAAAATATATTAAATGGGCTGATTTATTGGGCCTGGCCCATGTAGATGACCGAACCGGACTGGGCTGATTCTGATCTACGACCATTTCATTTGGTCACAAATTTGCCACGTCAGCTTTGCCACGTTGGATTTGACGTGGCGTGGCCAGATTGCTAGTGACCAAAAAATTGGTCACAAAATCTGTGACCTTTTATTTTGGTCATAGAGGTCTATGACCAATCCACAAAAAAGGTCATATTGGATCGTTTGTGACGCTCATAACGTGACCAAGTGTTATTGGTCACAAAAAGGTCACAAATTAAAATATGTGACCATTCAGTGACCAATAGTGAGGGTCATAGGATAGCATATTTCTTGTAGTGAACTCAGCTGAATGTAGTTCGGAATTATAAGTTCAGAATATAAATTCAGATGAATGCAATCCTAGTGCTCAACTCCCGGGGTCATTTCCCAAACCTTCCTTTGCACTAACGCGCCGTCAAGTTTTCAGAGGAGATCTCTTAGGTGACAAGTACTCTGACCGCCCGCACCGGTAGCAGTACCCCTAAGAGCACTATACCTTCCGGGAGTCCACTCCACAGCCACGGGTACTAGGCCCGAAGGGAAATCGAACCGTTCGCCGGGGAGGACGCATTACCCCCGCAAAGGCTCTCATCAACTGTCAAGCATGCGCAGGTTGGTGGTATATTGACTGCGAGCGAGATATTATGCCTAGAATGCAAGATGCATATGCAAAGACTTAGCTGTCTTTGCCGCGTCCACTACAAGAAATATGCTATGCTATGACCCTCAATATTGGTCACTGAATGGTCACGTATTTTAATTTGTGACCTTTTTGTGACCAAAAACACTTGGTCACGTTATGAGCGTCACTAACGATCCAATATGACCTTTTTTTTGGATTGGTCATACACCTCTATGACCAAAAGAAAAGGTCACAGATTTTATGACCAATTTTTTGGTCACTAGCAATCTGGCCACGCCACGTCAAATCCAACGTGGCAAAGCTGACGTGGCAAATTTGTGACCAAATGAAATGGTCATAGACAAGAATCAGCCCGGTCCAGTTCAGCCAACTAAATGGGCCAGGCCCAATAAATCAGACCATTTAATGTTTTTTCTTGACGATTTTGTACGACTCCATGGGCCAAGCCCAACAATTTGGCCTTTTTATTTCCTGGGCCGTGGCCTTTTTGGCTCAGCATATACATTTTTTCAAAAGGTGGGTCCACTTGTCAGGCAGGTCCCAGTTGTCAAGTTCTAGCAGTGGGTCCCAGTTGTCAGGTTCATGTTCTGGTTTCAATTTGCCACTTACCAAATAACAAATATTCAAATCGGAATGTTACTTCGAATAATTGCCAGAAGTTTGTTAAATCATATAACACAAACACAATGGCAGAATCAGTATGTTCATATAACACGGATACAAGTGGCAACCATCATAAAACAAGCTCTACAAGTGTAATATCTAGATACTCCAGGTGTCTTCCAACTTCTTCAGCATGGACTGAAGGATGCTTCCGGATCCAATCAAGCTGCAACTCCCATTCCCCAGCTCCCCAGCGTCCAAATTTTGGTTCTCGCTGATCTGCAGCACAAAATCACCACCAAGTTAATACACCAAATTTCGAATTACAACCAAAATAATTTATTTTTAAACTAGCATGCTACCAGAAGCCATTCACCCTTAACAGAATTTTCATGAATATGTTCAGTTACTTGAGTTTAACTAACCTACATGAGCACTGCAAGTCTAATTACCATCATAATAAGTATGAAGATAAAGGGCAGCAAGAAATTGAAGCATCAGAGGCAAAATAAGAAAGTAGCATGGCACAGAGAATACAAGTACTCAAGGCAAGCAAATATGGACCCAGGTTCAGTGTGCTTAAGTTCAGATAGTTGAGCATAACATTGTTCACTGATCAGTCACAGAATTTAACATACAAAGCATGTAATTTAACTCAGTGAATTTTCTTTTCTCATAAAGCAACATACTATTTGATTAGTAAATATCCAGTTGTATATCAAATGCCCAATTCAATGATGCAACATCCCACAGTGGCAATTCAAACATGGAGTAAGCAAAATGAAGTACAAAATGATCACCTTGGGCTCATCTAGGATAATTCTCTGCCGGCCCGGGCCTTCATGTTGTACTTAAGATTCTGACATTGCACAATGGGGTTAAGAGGTCCAGATGTCGGGTGTGGAAAGATCTTCACAGCTTTCTTTTGGCAGCTGTACATGAAACAAGAAAATAAGATGATAATCTGGAAATAGTAATCTTGCACAGTTTTTAGTAAAGCAGCGATCAAAACTAAGTGATAATACACAAGAACTTTAGCATATGTCTTGTATGATCAAAACATCAAGTGGCTCTATAAACATACCAGACACACAACACTGAACATGCGAGACAAACATATCATCATGAGAAACACAACCACAACAACTGGAATTTCTTAAGTAACAAAGTGATTATTAACCATACCTTCTTAGGATTAAGCAAGTAGTTATACAGAGTGTTCTCCCAGTGCACAACCTTGTTCTTGTTAGCTACAGAGCGGTGGTACCCGACTGCCTCGCAAAGAGACCATGCAAATTAGAACCTGCAAAGAATAAAAAACTCTCATAATCAACTACACGAAACTAATATGCATTGATAGGAAGCAGCATAGATGGCCTAACTCAATAGCAGTAGTGCTCAACTCCTCATTTTGTTCCAAGCAGGATGAGATGCAAACATACTCATATTTTATTGAAGGATCCCGGCTTCTTTAAATTACAACAGTTCATTTAACTTCCACGATCTAGCAGTCTAAAAGGATATTAGTTAGCACAGTAACATAGCTGAATTGGCCCATATTCCTATATCATCAACCATAATAAACAATGCTTCTACCTTCTAGCGAAGTATAGGACCTGAATCATAGTGTTCAGTGTTTGACGTAGAGCTCTAGCAAATACTAAGAACAACTGACAATGTTTGGTGTTCTGCAATTTGGGGCTCGGCTATCTACCAGCACAAACATAATAATTTTCACCAGCATGTTTGCCAATGAGCTAGCACATAACAGAACCGTATTTGAAAGTCATTCCAGACTGATTGACTCCAAGGGTCACATCAAGGAGATAGCATGTAACATTGTACGCATCTTACTATTTTTTAGTAGTTCAGGCACAGGAGTTTGAACCGGCAGAATAAATTGAAGCACGGGCACTGAGGAATCATCTGGACGTGCTCACCTCGTGGCTGTCGGAGATGGTGGTGATGACTAGTAAGCTGGTCCTGAACCGAGAGGCTGGATCCATCCAAAGCACGTCCAGCCTGAGCCTCTCTCCGGTCGCGTCGCCATAGCTGTAGTCGTAGACGCCGGATCTGTGCACCTACGGTCCGTCCCGTCCAAGCTCCAGTGGAGGCTCGGGCTCCACCCTTGTGTGCGACGACATCTGCAGGGAGGGAGACAAAAGACTTGAGAGAGAATCTGATAAAGAGAATGGAGGCTCGGTGAAGTAGTTGTCCGGAGTGAATAGATCCGGTGACCCCGTGGATTGGTTCGGCTCGATCCGGCATCGGAAAGGACCTTGAGGGCTAGATCGGCCTTGCCGGGGTTGACCGGGAGCCACTGCTGGTTTGAACGCCGAGCTCCGGAGAGAGGGGATCAGGGCGGCATCTGGTTTGGACGCCGCGCAGCGGAGAGCGGCCACTGCCCGGACCGCGAGCACGGCTCCTACAGCTACAAGACATGGATCGATGGGTGATGGGGGCGGGGCGAGTGGCTGGCGGCAAGGGTTCGGGAGGGACTGGGGAGGGCCGTCGCGAGAGAGAAGAGGGGAAGTGAGATGCGCTAGGGTTTCTTACCAGGGGCGGCGGCGACGCTCATCTTTTAAACCAGATGCGGGCGCTCCGGACCATCCGATCGGCCTCCGACGGCTCAAGGTGCTTCGTCAGCTCTGAAACAGGCCTAATCGAGCTGGGCTGGGCCAGTTTCGGGCCAGTTCACCAGAAAAATTATGATGAAAAAAAGAACTGTCTCTATTTATGTGAATAACCTACCAAATTTGTTACAAATTGGATTCTTAAAAAGGCTAGAAAAGTGGACATACGATACAACTTAAAAAGGTTTGGGATACATCAAAATATCCAGATGATTCAAACACTAGACACGAACGGTCACGGCCACGAATTCGACTAGATTTTCAAATGAGCACACGAAATTCAAAAAATATCAAAATAATGGAAAACCTACCAAAAATATGTTGTAAAATTGGAGCAATCCAATTTCTAAAAATACTAGACCACATATAATATACAAAAAACTAAATTGTTGCAGCCAAACAGTTTCCAACCACCTCTCGTAAAAAAGAAAAGTTTCTGCCAATTCAGTAGGAATCGGGTCAAATTTGAACTACATGTGCCTCGTAGTTTGCTCAAGATTTTTTGAAAAAATCATTTTTAGATACACAAGTACCTATTTCATCAGAGAAACAACATTAGTTTTGCAAGATTCAACCCCTAGCTACGAACGGTCATGTCCGCCGTTTTGACCGTATATTGAAATCGGCATACGAAATTCAAAAAAAATCAAATAAATGGAAAACCTTCGCGTGGAGTCATGATATGTGACCTAGATAGCACAAAAAAATATAAACTTGGAATACGGCAATTTTCTTGGAAAATTGTTCTCATAAATGAGCTATCATCTATGAAGATTCATGGCTTTCGGGCCAAATGACGAATGTTATGGCCACATTCATGGAATAGTTTGTTCAAATATGCCCATATTGGGCACAAACATGTATCTTGGAACCGTGAACAATGTTGCCGAAGAAAGTTTTTATTTTTCTTGCACAAAAAAATCATTTTCTATTTTCTGAGTGCAAAAAATGGGTTATTTTGTGAAGCAACTACCGAAAATATGTGGTAAGATAGGAGAAATACATTTTCTAAAAATACTATACCACATAATATTTACAATTAACTAAATGGTTGCGTGTTAAACAGTTTCTATCTACCTCTCGTAAAAAAGACAAATTCCTGCCGATTCAGCTGGAAGGGGGTCAAATTTGAGCTACAAGTGCTATATATCTTGCCCGTTATTTTTTAGAAATTTCATTTCTAGGTTCACAACTAGTCATTTCATCATAGATACACAAAAATATTTGCATGATTCAATCACTACACACGAACGGTCATGACCAAGACTTCGACTAGATTTTCAAACAAGCATACAAAATTCAAAAAAAATCAAATAAATGGAAAACCTTCGCGTGGAGTCATGATATGTGACCTAGTTAGCACAGAAAAATATAAACTTGGATTACGTCAATTTTCTTGGAAAAGTGTTCTCAGAAATGAGCTATCATCTATGAAGATTCATGGCTTTCGGGCCAAATGACGAATGTTATGGCCACATTCATGGAATAGTTTGTTCAAATATGCCCATATTGGGCACAAACATATATCTTGGAACCGTGAACAATGTTGCCGAAGAAAGTTTTTATTTTTCTTGCACAAAAAAATCATTTTCTATTTTCTGAGTGCAAAAAATGGGTTATTTTGTGAAGCAACTACCGGAAATATGTGTTAAGATAGGAGAAATACATTTTCTAAAAATACTATACCACATAATATTTACAATTAACCAAATGGTTGCGTGTTAAACAGTTTCTATCTACCTCTCGTAAAAAAGACAAATTCATGCCGATTCAGCTGGAAGGGGGTCAAATTTGAACTACAGGTGCCTCATGGTTTTCTTATGATTTTTCGAAAAAATCATATTTAGGTACACAAGTACCTATTTCATCAGAGATACAACAAAATTTTCTGAATATTCAACCCCTAGGTACAAACGGTCATGTCCGCCGTTTTGACCGTATATTGAAATCGGCATACGAAATTAAAAAAAATCAAAAAAATGGAAAACCTTCACGCAGCGTCATGATATGTGACCTAGTTACCAGAAAAAAAATATAAACTTGCTTTACGGAAGTTTTACTGCAAAAGTGTTCACAGAAACTTGCCATCACGAACGAACATTCACACCTTTCAAGACAAACGAGCAATGTTTTGGCCACATTCATGACATAGTTTGTCAAAATGTGCCCAAATTTGGCACATGTGTTCATTGTGGGATGGCAAGCAATGTTGTCGAACAAAGATTTCGACATGTTTCACAAAAAAAACCACTTTTCATTTTTCAAGTGCTTAAATAGCATTTTTTGTGAAGCGGCTACCGAGAGTGTCGTCCAAAATGGCACCGATATATGTTTGTCACAAAGTAGACATCATTCTATGTACATTCACCCAAAGGCATGTATTTCCGAGCTATTTACCTATTTATGCCCATTTAAACGGTACCCTGCCGATTCAGCTGGAAACCGCTAGATTTTGAACTGTAGCCACCACATAGCTTGCCTGTTATTTTTTCGAAATTTCATTTTTAGGCTCGCAAGTATCCATTTCATCAGAGATACACCAAGAGTTTTGCAAGTTTTTGAAAATTTATTTGATTGAAATTGGATTTCAAAATCAAAAGTTATAAAAAAAACAGAAAAGAATAAAAAGAAGAGAACAAAAAAAAGACAACTAACCGAGCCGGCCTGCCCAGGAGCCCAACCAGGCCGACTGCCCACACACGGAACAGCCCACTCTTGGCAAGCAAAAAAGCTAAAAGAAAAAAATAGGTGGCCCATCCCACCGAGGCCCAAGCTGAGCGAATAAATGTATAGGCTAAAAGGGGCTATTGCACATGCATGACATGATCGATCACTTGGCCTGGTGGTTGGGGTCTGAAGGGATTAGGAGGACGGTAGCGGTTCGAGTCCCAGCCCTTCCATTTTTGCTTGGTATATTTCTCATGTCCATATGTCACACAGCGGGTCCCACATGTCAGGGTGTGGGGTGGGACCCACGTGTAAGGTAGGTCAGCTAGGGTGCGGCTGGTCCCACATGTCAGGTAGGTTGGGTGGTGACAAATGGGTCCTACCACAGCGACACATAAGCAAAAATGTCAGTGACACGTAGGCGAGACCGCTGAGTTGGCTGTCCAGTCAGAGTGACACGTAAGCGAAAATGACACCTAAGCACTAACACGTAGGCGAGATTGCTGAGTTGGCTATCCACTAATGCGAATGACCATTTAAATTGGTCGTAGTCGTCTAGAAAAAAGGTCATAGGCCAGGGCTGTCTGGATTATGACCAATTCATGTTAGGAGACCATGACCTTTCTGACAAAATTGGTCATAAATTTGTGCTGTTTACACCCTCAAAAACAGCGTATGACCAACTGGTTCAAAATGGTCATAGATCTATGACCAATATTTTGAGCGTCACAATAAAAGGTCATAGGATAGCATATTTCTTGTAGTGGTCCTCAATCTGCTTCGTCCTTCCCGGGTATCCAGCTCCTTAGTCGCCCTTCCGCGTCCATTCCTGTCCCGGGAGAGGCGCTACAGACAACAAACTTTCAGTAGGAAAAGAAAGGACCCTCCCTTATGTGTCGTGAAAGTGTTTTATCCGAAGCAACCCGCAAGCAAAGTTGAATGTGCATCTCTGTGTTTAATTCTTTAAAACACAGCACTGCCCGTTCCACTTCTTACCGCGGCAGTACGGCACAACCAGGTGGCAGCGCCTACTGATAGACTGCTCGCGCTCGACCTGTCAGCCACCGGCACCATGTCAGCCCCCTGCTTGGGGGTTGTTACGGATAACACACTTCACGACAACAAGAGAGGCTCACGGAATTGAAATACTTATCTTTTATTCCTTGGCGACGATTCTTACACCCTTATATAGAACACTAGCCCCTTGGGCGTGCTTAGTTGATCTTAACTATCTGCGATTCATGTTCGTATTCAGGGGTAGAATTTCCGGAGATTCTCGATGTTCCAGGCGTTGCCTTGCGGCCTGCCTTTCTCGTCCTCCAGGGAAACAGCTCCGGGTCTCAGGGTATGCGTCACCCCATAAGGTCCTTCCCACTTGGACGACAGCTTGTTAATGTTATCAAGCTTCTGCTTTCTGCGGAGAACCAGGTCTCCGGGTTCCAGTACCCGTGAACGGATATGGCGATCATGGTAGCGGCGGAGCCCTTGCTGATATCGAGCGGATCGCAGAGATGCTCGGCACCGTATTTCTTCTAGGAAGTTGATGTCATCAATCCTCCTCTCAGCTTGTGTTTCTTCATCATAGGCAAGCACCCGGGGAGATCCATGCCTGAGCTCTGTTGGCAAGACGGCTTCGGCTCCATAGACAAGGAAGAAAGGTCACTACTAGGAAACAGGCCATTAGTGGCGCACCAAAAATGCTTTCTGTGGCGCATGGAGGATGCGCCACAATTAGCTCGCCACTAAAATGTGTTTTCTGTGGCGCATACCTGGGTGCGCCACAGAAAGCACAGGTTTCTGTGGCGCACCGCACAGGGTGCGCCACAGAAATATTTCAGTGGCGCATTGCCCTGGCGTGCGCCACAGAAATGCATGCGCCACAGAAACAAAAATACATGCGCCACAGAATAATTTACAGGTATTCTGAAATTGCTGCTGCCTGCTGTATAAATACAGGTATATTACAGGAAATACAGGTATATATACAGGATTTATACAGATATAATAGAAACAATAATATATTTGACACGGTATATGAAAACAGACACATTACTTGGAGCCCGAGATACATAAATATAGTGACAAGTGCCGAATATTTACACAAGTTATGATACAAAATAAAACATTAGTCTTAACCAAGTACAGTGAAAACATCAGTCTACATCGGATCTATGGGTCGTCGTCCCTAGGATCATTCATCTTGGCCCAGAACATCGGATCTGCGGGGTCATCAGTGTCCTTGCTCCCCCACGGCTGACCCGAAGAAGTGCGGAACGGAGGTACGCCGTCCCGCCTATTCACCTCGACCCAGTGCCTAGGGTCGCTGTGGTGATAAGCATCGGGGTTCGGCGGCCCGAACATCCGCCGTAGCTGCTGCTCCGACTCCAGCCACTCCTGGTGCCGCCGCTGCTGCTGCTCCTCAAACTCCTGGTGCCGCTCCTGCTGCCGCTTCTACCGCCGCTGCTCAGAGTCGGAATCCCAGTCCTTCTCCTAGTCCTCCTCCTCCTGCTGCTCCTCCTCCTCCGCCCAGATCCCAACAGAAGTGATGTCGTCGTCAGCAGGACCGGCGCCTTGGGAAGGACCGGTGCCGTACGAAGGACCAGCACCGTCAAAAGGACTAGCGCCGAACTGCTGGTAGGACATCAAGTTTGGCTCGTTCTGCAGGAGATGCCTCACATACGGGTCGTCCTGGGGGCGTGCGTTGCGACGTGCGATCTGCGCTTCAGCCTGCCAGTGCTCCTTCTCCATGGCCATTTCTACCTCTCTGATCCCCTCCGGTTTGAACTCATCCACACGGTGGCGATCCGCTGGGTAGTTCAGATCCTTATCTTTCTTCTTATCACCGTACTAGTGTACGGCGAAATAATCATAGGCGCGCGCCGCCTCCTCCGGTGTATCAAACTGCCCAGCCCAGTGCTTCCTCTTGTTGATATGGATCTGACATCCATACACGTACCGACCAAGCTTCTTCCTATGGGACTCCCTCACACCCTTAAACCCGGCCATTCCGTGAAACTAAAACATATTAAAAACAAATTCATTAGAATCAAAAAACTACACAACTATATACTACAAACTACACAATGTGGAAATTACATAATATAAACCAATGAACAGAACTAAAATTATTTTTAGCAAAGTCATGCCAAAATTATATTCATGCATGTAGGGACATTGATCACGAAAAAATTATCTACAATCTATGCTACACAACTATATGTCCTATTTTTAGCAAAGTCATGCCAAAATTCACGAAAAAATTTGGCATGACCTTTGCTAAAAAATGGACATATGGAGTACCCGAATTTGCCGGAACGGAAGTTAATCGACGTTCCGGCAAACTCAAGGGCCTCATGGGTACCTGCAGACATTTCACAAATCATATGTCCTATTTTTAGCAAAGTCATGCCAAAATTCACGAAAAATTTCGGCATGACCTTTGCTAAAAAAGGGACATATGGAGTACCCGAATTTGCCGGAACGGAAGTTAATCGACGTTCCGGGAAAGTCAAGGGCCTCATGGGTACCTGCAGACATTTCATCGACAAACATTTGTGGCCGGCATCTCCGGCCGGCAACAATATCACATCAACACAACCACATCTCCGGCCGGCCGGCAACAAACACACATACAACATCCACATCTCATAAACATACACGGCATACGGCAAAATCCACATCCACATCACCACATCCACATCTCACCTAAAATCACGCTGAGTTTCTTTTAAATTTCCTGCATTTGGCAAAATAATGCATTAGTTAATTCCAACTAAAAATGCATCTTCAAGACAATTAAAAAGTACCAACTTTGAACGCTTACGAAATTATCAAATCTTGATCCTATTTGCAATGTACCTTCATGGATATCTTGCACTACGTTATTACTTCATGATAAACGCCAAAAATATTTTTTTGAATACCTAAAACACCTTTATTCAAGTCAGTTTTAAAGCTATGTTCAAACAGTGACCACATCAACACACTTAGCAATTTTTTCATCTCCAATTTTTCATCTACAATTTTTTTCTTGTACTAACCTAGCAGCAACCCAAACACTAACCTAGCAGCAACCTAACACTAGCCTAGAAATTTTTAAATCGCACCAATTCCTAGCTAGGAATTGTGTCGAACACGTTGAGTGCAGGTTCGGTATAGGGGAGGGAGGAGGGAGAGAGGGGGGGAAGCATACCTCGGGGAGGGGGAGGGAGGGGAGGTCGAGGATGGCCGGGGCGCAGGGGAGGTCGAGGATGGTCGAGGACGGCCGTGGCGCAGGGTCCGTGGGCACGGGTACGGCGAGGCGACCACGGGCACGGGAGCACCGAGCACGAGCGCGCGAGGCGACCACGGGAGCGTCGAGCACGGGCAGCGCCGGTGCGGCTGGCGGAGTAGGTCCTCCTGGGCCGTCGGTGGCGGGCGGGTCAAGCGCGGTGGAGTGCGGTGGGCTGCCGGCGGCGAGGGGGCGCGGGAAGTTCCAGACTTGGTGAAATTTGGGGGAAGAAACCGTGCAGCGCAGGGTGGCCCCACATGTAAGTGCAGGCGCAAGAATTCTGTGGCGCACCTGCGGAGGGATGCGCCACAGAATACTGCATTTCTGTGGCGCACCCTGACCCATGCGCCACAGAATGTCCATGCACCCAATTATTGGGGGCGGGGCCCACCTTATTTCTGTGGCGCATGGGTCTGGATGCGCCACAGAAATGCATGTTTCTGTGGCGCATCCAAACGCATGCGCCACAGACATGTGTGGTGGGCCTCGAATTCAAACGTGGGTGGTGGGGCCCAAGGTATTTCTGTGGCGCACTGTACTGAATGCGCCACAGAAATGCCATATTCAGTGGCGCATGGATGTTTCATGCGCCACAGAAATCTGTGGCGCACCACTAGGGATGCGCCACTGAAAAATTTCTGTGGCGCACCGCAAAAAGGTGCGCCACAGAAAGGGGATGCACCTATAGCTAGTTTCCTAGTAGTGGGTGTTTCTCCAGTTGCTCTGTTTGGTGTGGTTCTGAGGGACCACAAGACGCTTGGCAGATGTTCAATCCAGTTTTTGCCCTTGTCTTCCAGCTTGTCAAAGGCCTTGGTCTTCAAACCCTTTAGGACCTCCGCATTGGCTCGCTCTACTTGCCCATTGCTCCTTGGGTAGGACACCGAGGCAAAACACACCTTGATGCCCAGCTCTTCACAGAAGTTGAGGAAGGATCGACTTGTGAACTGAGAGCCATTGTCCGTTATGATTCTGTTGGGTACTCCAAAGCGGTACACAATCCCTTCAATAAACTTGATGGCTGCCTGAGCTGTTTGCCTTGGGACTGGCATCACTTCCACCCACTTTGTGAACTTGTCGATGGCCACGAACAGGTACTCATGTCCCCCGACAGACTTCGGTATCTTCCCCATGATGTCCAGCCCCCAGACCGCGAACGGCCAGGAGATTGGGATTGGCTGCAGAGTTTGCGCCGGCTGATGTATGTTCTTCGCATAGTACTGGCAGGCTTCACAGGTCTTGACTAGCTGCTCGGCATCGCTGAGGACTGTTGGCCAGTAGAACCCGTGACGAAAAACATTCCCCGCCAGAGACCTTGACGCCACATGACTTGAACACGTGCCCTCATGGATGTCCCTTAGCAGTACTTGGCCTTGTTCTTGTGGGATGCAGCGGAGCTTGACTCCATTGTCCCGTCGCCGGTAGAGCTCACCGTCGATCATGACGTAGAGCTTGGCCTGACGAGCCACCCGCTCGGCATCGTGGTCATCCTCCGAGAGGGCGTGCTCCATCATGTACTTGATGATGTCCCGAGCCCAGGGAGGGTGAGTTCCTTCCACCGGAAGCACCATCCAACGAAAAGAAAGCATAGCTTCCCTCGCCAGAGGAGCTGCCGGGTCTTGAGCTTCCGGGCTGGCTACCCTTGTTGTCGAGGTAGAAAGGTCGCCAGCCCCCGACGCAGATCTTGCCGCGAGCCTCTCGGGAGGAATCGAAGGTTGCCTGAGAACCTCGATGTAGATCCCGGGAGGCACTGGTTCTTGCTTGGACGCCAGCTACGACAGCTCATCCGCGGCCGTGTTTTTTCCCCGTGGGACATACACAGCCCGGAAGTTGTCGAAGCGCCGCTGTAGTTTCCAGACCTCCTCGACGTACGGTGCCATCTGAGGACACGCGTACTCTTTGTTCACTTGCTTGATGACTAGCTGAGAGTCACCCTTGACGACGATCTTGTTGATGCCGAGGCCGATGGCAGCACGAAGTCTTGCGAGCAGGCCCTCGTACTCCGCTGTGTTGTTGGAGATGTTCCCTTGGTAGTGCATCTGGACGACGTACTTGAGCCGGTCGCCAGTTGGTGAGGTCAGGACAACTCCTGCGCCTCCTTTGCCCCTGGTGTAGGAGCCGTCGAAGTGCATGGTCCAGGCGCTAGGATCTTCTTTCCCGGGGAGGCAGGTTTCCTCTTCCGGGTCGTCGTACGCCGTCTCGATCCACTCAGCAGTGAAGTCCGCCAGCGCCTGGCTCTTGATGTTGTCCGTGTGCTCGAACTTGAGGCCGAAACCTTGAAGCTCCATGGCCCACCATGAAATGCGTCCAGTGGCAAGTGGGTTTTCCAACGGGCTTCTGAGCGGGTACTTGGATACCACCGTAATGGGATCGCTTTGGAAGTACGGCCTCATCTTACGGGAGGCAATGAGGATTGCCAGTAGCAGCTTCTGCATCATGGGGTACCGCTCCCGGGCGTCGCGCAGTACTGCGCTGACGAAGTAGACCGGGTGCTGCATCTTGCGCGTCGCCGAGTCCTGAGTGGGCTCGGCATCCTCCATGTCGACGCCTTGGGGTGGGGACGAGGTAGCCCCCGGCGGAGTTTTGTCGGAGGGAGGTTCTCCGGGCTCTGCGCCGTCTGGTAAGGTTGCAGTGACGTCGGGATCGCTAGACCCCTGGTCACCCGGCAGCCTCTTCTTGCATGGTTGTCCCGGGAGAGAGTCCCTGGGGTGCTTGCCCTTGATCTTGCTTGATTTCTTCGGAGGAGCGTCACGCTCTACCACAAGTACAGCGCTGACCACCTGATTGGTGGCGGCGATGTATAGTAGCAGGGGCTCCTTTTCTTCTGGTGCCACGAGGATTGGCGGCGAGGCGAGGTAGCGCTTGAGGGATTGCAGAGCTTCCTCGGCCTCGGGTGTCCACTCCACGGGGCCTGACTTCTTGAGCAGCCGGAAGAACGGTAGGGCCCGCTTCCCAAGCCTTGAGATGAAGTGCCCAAGTGCAGTGATGCACCTGTTGAGGCGTTGTACGTCCTTGACCCGCCGGGGCGCCTCCATGCGCTCGATCGCCTTGATTTTGTCCGGATTCGCCTCGATCCCCCGATGGGAGACCAGGAAACCCAGCAGCTTGCCGGAGGGGACCCCGAACACGCACTTGTCGGGGTTGAGCTTGAAGTTGACCCAGCGCAGGTTCTCGAAGGTCTCGTGCAGGTCTTGGATGAGGGAGTCCTTGTACCGGGTCTTGACCACGATGTCGTCGATGTACGCTTCAAAGTTGCGGCCCAGTTGTGGTCCAAGGCATGCTTGCATTGTGCGCTGGAAGGTAGCGCCGGCGTTCCGGAGGCCAAAAGGCATCCGGCTGTAGCAGTAGCAGCCCTTGGGGGTGATGAAGGCCGTCTTCTCTTGATCCTCGAGCGCCATCATGATCTGGTGGTACCCGGAGAAGGCGTCCAAGAAGCACAGCAGCTCACACCCGGCCGTGGAGTCCACGATCATGTCGATCCGCGGCAGGGGGAATGGGTCCTTGGGACAGGCCTTATTCAGGTCTGTGAAGTTGATTCAGAGCCTCCACTTGAAGGTCATGTGCTTCGGCACCACCACGGGGTTGGCCACCCAGGTTGGGTGAGGAACCGACCGGATGACGCCGGCTTCTATCAGTTTGTCCACCTCGGCGATGATGAACTCCAGCTTTTCCTTGCTTTGGTTCTGGAGAACCTGCTTCACGGGGCGAGCCCCCAAAGCAACCGCCAGTTTGTGCTCGATCACGTCCCTTGGAACACCGGGTAAACCTGACGCCTCCCACGCGAAGACATCAGAGTTTTCCCGAAGGAAGGCAACGAGCGCGCTTTCCTATTTGTCGGTGAGGCGGGCGCCGACGGTGATGGAGCGAACGCCGTCACTAGTCAGCGCCACCTTCTTGGTCAGCTGCGGGTCGCCATGGAATGGCGCCTTCTTGGAGGGACTAGATGTGGAGCCCCCAGGGTGCCCTTCGCCCCCGGAGAGTGCCCCAGCATCATCCTCCTGTACACCTTGCACTACAAGAAATATATCAACGAGTGACTCACAAATTTAGTCACTAAAAGGTCATAATTTTTCATCTATGACCTTTTTATGACCAAAATCTGAAGGTCACATACGGAGCGTCTCAAACGGTCATATGTGACCTTTTTTTCGAATTGGTCATAACCATCTATGACCAAATCTGATGGTCATAACTCTTATGACCAATTATTTTGGTCACGCGCTGTCCGGCTTAGCCACGTCAGATCCTACGTGGCCAATCCTACGTGGCAAGATTGTGACCAAATCAGAAGGTCATAGAACAAATTCAGCCCAGTCCACGTAGGTCATTAGATGGGCCAAGCCCAAATGTTCAGCCCATTAATTTATTTATTTCAGCACTTTCTTTTTGAGTTTACAGCTCCTCCATATGGGCCAGCCCAACTTTGCTCAGCCCATTTATGTTTTTTTGTAAATAATTTTTGAATTCGCTGCTCCTTACATGGGCCAGCCCAACTTTTCTCAGCCCAATTAGCTGATGTTTGGTCCGTGGCCTTTTTAGAGGCCAGATATTATTTGATCCAGTAGACATTCCGGTTTTTACTTCGCAGATTTTAATTTAACACATTTCAACAGCAAACAATCAATAATTCACTCAACTAAATGATTAAAATCAAGCAAATATTCAATCAAATATATACAACAGCAGATACACATCGGCACGTCAGCAGTAACACAGGAGGAACAAGTGTACATAGATTCAAAAACAGGTACACAGGCACCAAAGCATGGTGGCTATATCAACCAAAACTGTGGTGCACATCTCCAGGCTTCTTCTGATATTCTGTCACAGCAGCAGCAGCCTCAACATCATTAGATCCTGATCTACATAACCTGTACAAGTTAAATACAGTTGGACGTTTAAATGCTTGCCAACAAAAGCGAAGATACTGTATATAGATCTACAAGCAGCTGGGTGTAAATAACTTTGGGAAGTACAAAAGCTCATTTAGTTGCGCATGAAAATCATATTATTGGCCACATTAACAGTACTCTATTCTATTTCCTATTGCAGGGTTAATAATTACCTGAAAACATATAGTACAATGAGAGGGGTCTACCATGAGAATGCAACACTCCATAATGAAGAGTTTGTTGACAGCAAATAAGATGGGGATATCAGCTTATTGGACACATATATGCACTGGTCTCAAATTCGTGGCAATAAAATGCGAGTACCAGATAACTACTATACTTCATCTTTTAATAGCAAGTGAACAGTGCAATAATCTCACCACAGCACGTGAAGAAAAATACTATCCTACATGTACTCTCATCCATTCAATTGACAGCATCTAATACTATTTATCTCAATGAGGGAGAGAAGTGAGACGATAGGCTAGTACCAGTTAATGATCTAGATGGGGTTGGCGTCGGTGAGGTTGATGATCTCCATAGTGTGCTTGATGATGCGGCCACATGATCTTCTTCCCGTTGTGCTTGGCCTAGTAGCGCCCTGCCAGAGACGTGTATGGCTTCGTCAACAGCAAGATGTCGTTTACCTACGCCCAAAACACATAACATATACACAGACAGGTCAGGGTTTAAATAACCAAGTCGTTCTTAAACACAATAAACTGAAGGTTAATTATTAGCATGTAACATGTAAAGCATACCAACAGACATGAGCAGGCAGAAGACAAAAACTAGTAAAGACAGATAGAGGTAGCAGAGTTAAAAACACAAGTGATACATGTAGAATGAGCCTGCCATAACAGTACATCTAAGGAGTTCACTTAGATATATCAAAGAATTCCGGTTGTATCATAAGCAAGTGTTCTCAGGCTATTGTTAACAACTTAACATCACGTCCAAACTTAGGTAATTAAACAGTAAACAATACATATCATCAAATGTGCTAGTGGCAGTTACTGGTCCTAGCTAAAGCAGTGGACTCCCTTTCACGAAATAATATTTAACAGAATAGGTGTCCACCGAAACAAATACAGAAGTACAATGCTTGAGATAAAATCCGAAACTACAAAGCTTGGAGCATATGCTATAGTAATTGACATGCTATTTTTTTTGCAGAGAAGCTTCAAGCTGGTAATATAGTAACAATACAGTATTGGGTTAACTTGCTCAAACAATTATCTTTAAATAGTAATAGCACAGTGAATTAAGCTTATAAGCTACAACAATTTTGGGTTGACTTTCTAAACAATTATCTTTAAATACTATTTGGAACATCTTTATGTCAAAAGCATGGATGGACTATTATTTCACAAGCAAATTTTCAGTCAGTCTGAGAGCAACAGCAGCACCTCTCAACTCAAATACTAGAGTAACAATGAAGAACTGCAATCGCCATCTTGTACAGTGATCATATCTATCTAGCAATGAACGAACAACACCATGCCAATACTAGGAAATGATAGGGCTGCAAGTTAACAGCAGCTAGCTAAATAACTGATGCATCAAAACCCTAAGACGCCATGAGAAATCAGAGGCAAACAGGGGGAGAGGGCAGCGACTTGAACACCCTCTAAATGTCGTAGGTGAGCTTGTAGTCCTTGTAGATGAAGTAGCCGCCGCCGACGGCCACGGCTGCCGCCCTAGTCGACGTTCCCGAGCGTGTTTTTGCAGCCCCTGCAGCACCCGCGCCCTGAATCACCATTAAGACAATAAAAACGTCAGATATGAGCCGTCTCTGCTCTGGTCAAAGGCGAGAAGAAGATGAAGGAGAAGCGAGTATCCGGCAAAGGCCTTGTCCAGGAGGAGGGAGAGTCGGAGAGGCGTCCAGGGAACGAGGAGGGGTCGGGTGCAGCAGCAGCCGTCGGGGACGCAGCTACCTCCAGCATGGATGAGAGGTCGTGACGAAGGAGGACGACGGCGCGGTGCAGAGCCCGGAGGAGCGGCGACCAGTGGAGGAGCCGAGGCAGATCTTGGCGTCAAGTGCTCGAAACGGCGGCGCCGTCGCGCTCCGGGTGGAGTCGTCAGAGTGCTACGCGGCGAGCGCTTGATCTGCTACGGGACCACGAAACAGATCGACTTTGAGAGGTGGGGGTGGCGGAAGGGAGGATGGCCGGGGCTGGGGGAGGAGTGGACGGCGGTGGAGGAACCTGCCGGCGAGGTGAGAGAGGCTCGGGTGCACGATGCTAGGGTTTGGGGAGGTGGGGGCTCGGGTGCGGCGAGCGTGGCCAGGGCCGGCGGCTGGAGGGAGGAGGAAGGAGCACGGGGAAGGGCACGGCCGAGCCTCCCCGACGCCGGCGAGCCGGGGCGGCGCGAGGGAGAGAGAGGACAAGGGAGGCACGCGAGCGGGAGAGGAGAAGGAGGAGGTCGACGGCGCGCGAGGGGCGGCACAGGAGCGCTGGCCGGCGGCGGCGGCCGGCCGGCGAGCCGCAGGAGAGGAGGAAGGGTAGGTGCGGGAGTGGAGGCGCGGGTGCGGCTGGGTTGCGTGCGTCGCGTGTGTGTGTTCTGTGTGTTGAGGGAGAGGAAGAAGATAAAGGAGAGAGGGAGGGAAAAGAAAAAGAAGAAAAGGAAAAGAGGGGGTGGAAGGACCCGGACGCAAAATAGAAGAAGAAGAGGAGGGTGGCTGCAAGATGCAGGGGGTGGAGGTAGAAGTTTCCAGGGGAAACCCTAGGGTTTGGCTTAGGTGGGCTTTGAGCCGAAAGTGGCCAGGCCGGGCTGCTCTCTCTTCCTCAAAACATTTTTATTTTGCAATTCTTTTGACAAAACAAAATTTCGGAACGGCGTCGAATAAAAGAAAAGGAGGGGAATATTTCGAGACAACAAAATAGAGTTTAGCAAAATAATTTTTATTGTCAAATTAATGCAGATGCTGATGATGCATGATGCCATGTTGATGCGAAAAAGAAAAACACACAAATCTAATTGGGGAAAAAACCCCGGGGCGTTACATTGGATTCGTAGGATGTGGACGGCTCAGATGATTACTGGGGTCGATCCGTGGGAGGCTGAATCTGATTTCTGATTGGTTCGAGACATGTGTCTTTTAAAATGGATTCTGAGTGCTGAAAAATATAGAGTTTTGTGAAACATCTACCAAAATAATTATGTGAAATTGGACAAAACCAAATTTGAAAAATACTAGACCACATTATATGTACAAATAAACAAATGTTTGTGTCTCAAAGGGTTTCTATAAACCTCTCATGAAAAAGATAAAGTTTTGTCGATTCAGCAGGAAGTGGGTCAATTTTAAACTATAAGTGCCTCGTAGTTTGCTCACGAATTATCTAAAAAAATATTTTTGGGTACACAAGTACCTATTTCATCAGAGATATAACAATAGTTTCACAATATTCAACCCTGAAGTAGAAACGGTGATGTCCGTCGTCTTGAGCATATTTTGAAATCGGTATATGAAATTCAAAAAAAATCAGCTAAATGAAAAACCTTCCCGTTGTGTCATTATATGTGTACTAGTATCCATAAAAAATAATAAACTTGGAATACGGCAATTATGTTGGAAAAGTGTTCTCATAAATGAGCTATCATCTACGAAGATTCAAGGCTTTGAGGTGGAATGACGAATGTTATGGCCACATTCATGGCATAGTTTGTTCAAAATTGCCCATATTTGGCACAAACGTGCATCCTGGAACCGCGAACAATGTTGCCGAAGAAAGTTTTCTTTTTACTTGCACGAAAAAGTCATTTTCTATTTCCAGAGTGTAAAAAATGGTTTTTTTGTGAAGGACCTACCAAATATTTGTTGCAAAATTGGATGAAAACATTTAAAACAAATATTAGACCACATGTTTTGTACAAATAATCAAATGTTTAGGTTTATAAAGTTTTCATCTAACTCTCGTGAAAAAGACAAATTTCTGCCGATTCAACTGAAAGCGGGTCAAATTTGAACTGCATGTGCTTCATAGTTTGCTCATGATTTTTTGAAAAAATCATTTTTAGATACAAAAGTACCTATTTATTCAGAGATATACCAATATTCTTGCAAGATTCAAGACGTAGGTATGAACGGTCATGTCCACCGTTTTCACAACATTTTGAAATCGGCATAAGAAATTCAAAAAAAATCAAATAAATGGAAATCCTTCACGATGTGTCATTGTATGTGACCTAGTTTCAAGAAAAAAATATAAACTTGAAATATAGCAAATATTTTTAAAAAGTATTCACAAAAATGAGCTATCATCTACGAAGATTCACACCTTTCAAGGCAAATGACGGATGTTATGGCCACTTTCATGGCATAGTTTATTTAAATGATCCCATCTTGTGCAAAAGCGTGCATCTTGGAGTGGCTAACAATGTTGCCGAAGAAAGTTTTTATTTTCTTTGCACGAAAAAGTCATTTTTTATTTCCAGAGTGTAGATAATGGTTTTTTTTGTGAAGGACCTACCAAATATTTGTTGCGAAATTGGATGAAAACATTTAAAACAAATATTAGACCACATGTTTTGTACAAATAATCAAATGTTTAGGTTTATAAAGTTTTCATCTAACTCTCGTGAAAAAGACAAATTTCTGCCGATTCAACTGAAAGCGGGTCAAATTTGAACTTCAGGTGCATCATAGTTTGCTCATGATTTTTTGAAAAAATCATTTTT
The DNA here is from genome assembly GCA_947311845.1 of Poa pratensis. Taxonomy (NCBI): domain Eukaryota; kingdom Viridiplantae; phylum Streptophyta; class Magnoliopsida; order Poales; family Poaceae; genus Poa; species Poa pratensis. The sequence goes on from CAMZMU010000090.1 coordinate 41,611,709, forward strand.
AGATACAAAAGTACCTATTTATTCAGAGATATAGCAATATTCTTGCAAGATTCAAGACGTAGGTATGAACGGTCATGTCCACCGTTTTCACAACATTTTGAAATCGGCATAAGAAATTCAAAAAAAAATCAAATAAATGGAAATCCTTCACGATGTGTCATTGTATGTGACCTAGTTTCAAGAAAAAAAATATAAACTTGAAATATAGCAAATATTTTTAAAAAGTGTTCACAAAAATGAGCTATCATGTACGAAGATTCACACCTTTCATGGCAAATGACGGATGTTATGGCCACTTTCATGGCATAGTTTATTTTTCACACTCGAAAAATGCAAAATGATTTTCTTGTGCAATGAAAATGAAAATTTTCTTCGGCAACATTGTTCATGGTTCCAAGATGCACGTTTGTGCCCAATATGGGAACATTTGAACAAACTATGCCATGAGTGTGGCCATAACATTCGTCATTTTGCTTGGAAGCCATGAATCTTCGTAGATAATACCTCATTTATGAGAACACTTTTCCAAGACAATTGTCGTCTTCCAAGTTTAATATTTTGTATGAATACTAGGACACGTATAATGACACAGCGCGAAGGTTTTCCATTTCTTTAATTTTTTTTGAATTACGTATGCCGATTTCGAAATACGGTCAAAACGGCGTACATGACTGTTCGTAGCTAGCAGTTAGATGTCGTGCATCATCTCGAAATGAGAAGTTTGGCAACATGGATGTCATCTCTTTTAGATGAACCAAATTTATTTTTGGATAATCTCGATGCGAGGTCAAATGAAAAATTGATGGTAAAATTTCATTCTAGACTTGCCGAAAAAATACTGAATTCCCTATATTTTTGTGGACTCAAACTTGTGTGAAGGCCATTTTTCCCACTGATATCCACATTCCTATGGCCTATGGGCCGTCGGCCCACTCAGCCCTGCGAAAAAAAGTTCAAATAAAACAAAGTGGTGGAGAAAAGGAGGTTGCGTCCAACCGAGGCCCAGGCCCACCAGCATACTGTGATGTTTAATAAGCTTGCTTTTGGTACTGGAACATCAAACGGTTGTTGGTCTGTTGGTTCGGACCGCACTGCAGACCGAGAGATCTCAGGTTCGAGCCTCGGCCTCGACTTTTTATTGCACAATTATATGCCACAATCACAAACGGTTGGATGGATGTGGGTCCCGTCCGTCAGCACTGGCTGGCCACGTGGTAAGCTGGTTAGTGGGTCCAACGTGTCAGTTTGCTATGGCCACGTGTCAGGTCGATGTAAGTCCCGCATGCCAGTTTGGTGGGGCCCACATGTCATCTTGGTGGTGGGTCCCATGTGTCAGGTTGGTGCTGGGTCCGAACTTGACAGATGGACATGACACGTAGGCGCGAAACTGCTGAGGTGTGCGATACTTGGACATGACCCATAGGCGAAACTGTTGACGTGGTCGCCTAGTCATTTCAAGGCATACAATTATCGAGCATGACCATTTAAATTGGTCGTAATCGAAAAAAAATTGGGAAGTAAATCAGTGTTGTTTGCTTATGACCATTTCGTGGATAGAAACTATGACTTTTCTGACTAAAATGCTCGTTATGTTTTCGGGTTTGGACCCTTCCAAACAGCTTATGACTAACTGGTTTGAAATGGTCATAAATTTATGACCAATTTTGCTAAGGTCACTATCAGAAGGTCATAAGTTGACATATTTCTTGTAGTGTTGAGGGACATCCGCCATGATTGCCACCGTCTGGTTCAACTGGTGAACGCTGTAGATGGCGTCGTTGATGTCGGCCTTGACCTTGATGACGCCCCATGGCGCCGGGATCTTTAGCATGTTGTAGGCGAAGTGGGAGACGGCCATGAACTTGGCCAGGGCAGGCCTGCCAAGTATGCCGTTGTACGGGAGCGGAGTATCGGCGATGTCGAAGACGATGTCCTCAGTGCGGAAGTTGCACGAGTCGCCAAAGGTGACCGGAAGCGTGATCTTCCCGAGGGGTCGAGTAACACTTCCGTTCACGCCTTGGAACACGCCGGTGTCTTGCAGGCGAGACTGAGGGATCTGAAGGATAGCCAGGACCTTCGCCGTCAACAGGTTGAGGCTAGAGCCTCCGACGACCAGCATCTTGGTGACCTTGTAGTTGTGAATGACGGGCGATACGATCAAAGGCATGGTCCCGACCCCGGCAGTGTTGACAGGGTGATCTTCTGGGTCGAAGGTGATGACTTGGCTGGACCAGTCCAGGGGCCTGGATGGAGCAGAAGTAACCGCGTTCAGCTCCCGGACAAGTCTCTTGCAAGCGCCGTTGCAGGGAGGCAGGGAAGACCCTCCGTGGATGCACCCGATGACCCCGGTGACCTCTTGATACTTCCCGCCGTTGCCTCCTTGGGGAGCCGGAGCTTCCCCATTGCCAAAGTGTGCGGCTTCTGGATTGTTGTACCCGCGACAGCCTTGACCGCCGCGTCCTCCTCCGCGGCCACCGCCTCGGTACCATCCACGGCCGCCTCCGCCTTGGCAACCCGTAGGACAGTTGCGAGCGATGTGCCCGGCAGCGCCGCAGTTGTAGCAGCCGTCTTGACTGACCCCGTCAGCTCGACGCTGCTCCCGGATGGCGAGGTTCTTGAGCATGCGACAGTCCTTGAGCAGGTGGTTGCCTTCTGGATGAATGTGACACCAGGGGTCACCTTCGCCTTCCTCCTCGGAGATCGGTGCAGGCTTGGCCTTCTTCGGAAGAGGCTCGGTGACAAAGATCCGCTTGTCGGGCCCGGGGTCCCGCTTCTTGTTCTTGGTTGGAGCGACCTTGTCCTCGGGTTCATCCTCCCCGGGGACCTTGACTCCTTCTTCAGCTCGAGCGCACCGATCTGCAAGCTCCCAGAGCTTACGAGTAGACTCGACGCGATGAATGCTCAACTTCTCGCGCATCTTGGGGTTGCGGACGTTCGCGTGGAAGGACTGGATCACCATCTCCTACTTGATTCACGTGATGGTGTTCATCTTCTGGGTGAAGCGCTGGATGAACTTGCGAAGAGTTTCACCCGGAAGCTGCTTGAAGTCGTGGATGTCGCTGGGAGCTCCCGGGCCCTCGTACCCGCCTTGGAAAGCCCCCAGGAACTGTTCCTTCAGTGCCCGCCAGGATCGGATGGAGCACTCGGGAAGGTTGAGAAGCCAAGTTTGGGCATCTCCCTTCAGGGCCAACGGGAACCAGTTGGCCATCATGACTTCGTCGGCCCCGGCAACCATCGCAGCAAGAGAGTAGATCTGCAGAAAGTCCCGGGGGTTCGTGGTGCTGTCATAGCGAAGCACGTCGATCTTGAATTTCTTGGGCCAGTTGAAGTGGCGGAACTCAGGGGCGAGGGCAACGCAGCCCTCGGCGAGGTCGAAGTCGCGATCCGCCCGGCGATGACGTTCTCGGCGACGCTCGATGCTGGTGCGCATATCCTCGTTCTGACGGCTGTTGAGCTCGTCACGAAGATCTGGGTTGCCCGAAGTAGAAGACCCGATGGAGATGGTTGGGCCGCGGTCGCGGTGTAGCCGATCAGCCATCGGTGGTGCGGTGCGAGTAGGTGCCGCCTTGGCTTGACGTTCACCGCGAGGCTGGCCTCGCGGTTCACGTGTCTTGTCTTGGGCTGCTTCGGGATCGTCGACAGTGGGAGCTTGAGTGGGTTCAACCCACGGACCACCATCGGCGAAGTCGAGGAGCCTTTCCACTCGAGTCCTCCATTCTTGGTAGATCTTGGGATCACCATTGGTTGGAGGGAACTGCATCAGGGCCTTGGCAGCGACCAGGGCATCATGACGAGCATGCGCGTCCGTAGGCGGGTGTGCAGAGGACTTGCTCCTGGACGCTCGTGGATCTCCGCTGGGGCGAGCACTGCGATCTCCTCCTCCAGCAGCAGGATCTTTGCTAGCGCCGTTGCAGACGCTCTTCTCCCCCGAGCGAGGAGGAGGAGGCATCGTGGTGCCCTTTGGAGCCGCCGCTCCGCCAGGGCCGTCGTTCTTGTTTAGGCCGTCCGCTTCGTCCGGCGCCACCCTCTCCAGGGGAGGCGGGGACGGAGAAGCACCTCTCCGCGCGTTAGCAGCGCGGCGATCGGATGAAGCCTGAGTGCGTGAGGGAGAGACGGGCTTGGACGCCGCGAGGTCCACCTTCCTCTTCGGCGCCATGCTTGATGAAGAGCTTGCCGATGAACTTGATGAAGAAGAGACCAGCGCTTGCGCCCCCTACCTGGCGCGCCAGATGTCGTTTCTCGATGCACGGACACCGGGAGTAGAGGATACCCCCTTTTAGGTTCGGCACGGGGCGCGAAGGAGGCTGAGAATCGTCTTCATGGGCGGAGTCAGGATCAAGCTCTCCTCTCCACGATCAAGGCATGCAACCAAAGGGACACAAGGAGCTACCCAGGTTCAGGCCGCCCGGAGGCTAAAAGCCCTACTCCTGCATGTCTGGATTGATGGGTTCTTCATAGTGTGGCTTACAATGGAGTCCTTCGGGTATGGTACCCGGAAGGGTTTTGGCTGGAGGTAGAAGAAGGACAGATCCTGACCCGGAGGAGATCACCTTCCTCTCTACCTTGGCAGCCCTAGTCTAGTCTTGCTCTGGTACAACTTGTGTTTCGTCCTCCTCTCCTCCGTGCCTTGGTCCTCCTTTTATAGGCCAAGGGGTTGCCACAGGGCACGTGAGGGGCATGAGGGACCTTCGGGGTGAAGGACCCTCCCGGCTGGTTTAGAGGGAGACGTGGCCTCTCCTCAGCCTAGCGTTTCCCTTGGGTTAGGTGGGAGCGTCCGCCTTGGGGGTGAACAGTGACTGACACAGCCACGGGCTATGTTCCCCGCCCGCGCCTCCTTCGCCTTGCTTCCCAAGTCTTCTGAGGTCTTCCAGCATGAGGTGGAGTGCTTATCCACAGCGATGCGATGATGTACCCGAGAGGGAGCCCAGCCTCCTGCCGGGGACTCGGACCCTCGGGGTCTTCCGTATCCTCTACCTTGATTCGGGGACCCGGCAGGCCACCAGGACCGGAGCCCTTTATCGGTGCAGGTCTTGCTTGGCCTTGGCGGGGTCAACGGGTGAACCCGCAAGTTTGACTTGGTTCTTGGCCTTGTCCATCTTTAGTCTTGGGCCCACAGGGAGTGGACCCACTTTGGCAGCACCAGGGGAACCCCATGTTCCACTGCTGCGACAGAGGGGTTTTGAAATTTTAGAAAAATCTTTAATAAACCTCCTATAGAAACCGGCATGACCAAGAATACTACGAATACCTTTCACATCCCTTGGACAGGGCATTTTCTCAATTGCTTCAACTTTAGCTCTATCCACTTCATTACCTCTTTCAGAAATTTTGTGCCCTAGGACAATTCCTTCATTCACCATCAAATGGCGTTTCTCCCAATTAAGAACAAGATTAGTCTCTTCACATCTCTGCAAAACTTTATCAAGATTGTGCAAACAATTATCACAGGAAGTTCCGTAGACGGAGAAATCGTCCATGAATACTTCCACAATTTCTTCACAAAAACCATGAAAAATAGCAGACATGCATCTTTGAAACGTAGCAGGAGCATTACACAAACCAAAAGGCATACGTCTATAAGCATAAGTTCCATAAGGAGAAGTAAAAGTAGTTTTCTCTTGATCTTGTGCTTTAACAGCAATTTGTGAGAATCCATAATAACCATCAAGGAAACAAAAATGAGTTTTCTTAGACAACCTTTCTGACATTTGATCAATAAAAGGTAAAGGATAATGATCTTTCTTAGTTACTTTATTGACCTTTCTAAAATCAATGCACATCCTATACCCAACTACAACTCTTTGAGGAATAAGTTCATCATTTTCATTTGGCTCAACAGTAACTCCTCCTTTCTTAGGGACACAATGCACGGGACTTACCCATCTACTATCAGCAATAGGATAAATTATACCAGCATCAAGGAGTTTTAATACCTCATTCCTTACCACTTCTTTCACCTTAGGAATTAAAACGACGTTGATGCTCTAATAGCCTAGCTTCTTTATTACCTGAAAGTTTAGAACTAATAATAGCAGGATATATTTTCTTTTCATCAAGGTAAATATATTTAAGATTATCAGGCAAAAGTTTTAAATCGAAAACAGGATCTTCCTTAGGAGGCATTGAGGTACCCAAATCCTCCACAGGCAAATTATGCTTAAGTATTGGTGGTTGACGAAGAAAGACATCGTCAATCTCATTCCTTTCCTCCATAAATACCTCACTCTCGTGTTCCTCCATGAATTGCTGCAAGGCATTGTTAGGAGCAACAGCAATAGAAGCAAGTTGTTCAACTTGAAAATTCTCATTAGTAATTCAGTTTCATAAAGACTTTTTACCAAACTTGGAAAAATTGAATTCATAAGCTTCTCCATCAAATTTAGTATAGATTTTCTCTTTCTTACAGTCTATAATTGCACCACATGTATTTAAGAAAGGCCTACCAAAAATAATGGGACAAGTTTTACTAGCAACAGAACCAAGTACTAGAAAATCAGCAGGGTATTTAGTCTTACCACATAAAACTTCAACATCTCTCACAATACCAATTGGAGAGATAGTTTCTCTATTAGCAGCTGAATAACCACATCAATCTCCTCAAGTTCGCAAGGACCAATTTCATGCATAATTTCTTTATAAAGATCAAAAGGAATAGCGCTAGAACTTGCACCAATATCACATAAACCATAATAGCAATGTTCTCCTATTTGACTGAAAGCACAGGAACACTTGTTTCCTAGCTCTACTAGGATGTGAAACAATATTAGAGGCATCTTCACAAAAGATAATATGTCCTCCTTCTACATTTTCAGTTACCAAATCCTTTACTATTGCTATTGTGGGTTCAACCGCTATTTGTTCAGCAGGTTCTAAAGCTTTCTTTGCACTTTTATTAACCACACTAGCTATGATAGAATGTTCCTAATTTTAACAGGAAAAGGTGGTTTCTCAATATAAGGTTCTGGCAAGATACGATCAACAGTATGAACTTCAATGTTTTTATATTGGCAGAATTATATTATCTTTATAAGGCAAGTGATACTTATTGCAACTTTCTTTAGGAACATCAAGATAAGAGGCAAAAGCCTTGTAACAGTTTGCAATAACTTGAGAATCAAGACCATACATATCATAGAGATTACGAAAATTATCAGTATTCATAAAAGCTTTAATGCATTCGTAATCATACTTTATACCTGATTCTCTACCTTTGTCGTTCTCCCATCCTTCAGTATTTTCCTCAATCCGATCAAGAAGGTCCCATTTAACTTCTCTTTATTACGTAAATGATCCAGCACAAGAGGTATCCAATAGAGTTTTATCTTGAAGAGAAAGCCTTGCATAGAAGTTATCAATAACGACATTACCAGGAAGCTCATGAATGGGGCATTTGAGCATTAATGATTTCAATCTCCCCCACGCTTGGGCAATACTTTCTCCATCATGAGGCCAAAAATTATATATATGATTCCGATCTTGATGAATTTCACTAGGAGGATAAAATTTAGAATAAAAGAGAGGCACAATCTCCTCCCAGCCAATAGAACGCCCATTCTTCAGCATCCTATACCATTTTGCAGCTTTACCAGTCAACGATATAGAAACAATTTCTTCTTGACCTCTTCCATTGAAATACCTGCACACTTGAACAACTCGCATAATTCATGAATAAATAGCAAATGATCCCCAGGAGGGACAGTTCCATCTCCTGCATAGCGGTTATTCGTAACTCGTTCAACAATTTTCATAGGTATTTTAAATGGAATTACTTGATCAGGTGGTTCCTCTTCTACTACCGTAGCAGTGGTAGTAGTATTTCCAAACAGGGATTCAAATGGAGATCTCTCCATGATAAAATAAAGTAGCAAGCAGAAATAAAAACAGCACCTACAGTAAAAGTTTCCCTTACCAATTCCACTCACCAATAGCGCTTCACTCCCCGGCAACGGCGCCAGAAAATAGTCTTGATGACCCACAAGTATAGGGGGTGTATCGTAGTACTTTCGATAAATAAGAGTGTCGAACCCAACGAGGAGCAGAAGGTGCTGACAAGGAGTTTCGGTAAAGGTTTCACTGTAAACTAGCAGACAAGTTTTTAGGGGTTTTTGATATGCAGGTAAATAAAATGCGAGTAAGTAAAAGACAGTAATAATAATTGCAGCAAGTGGCCCAATCCTTTTTAGAGCAAAGGACAAGCCGGTTGGTTTACTTATGATGACAAAATGTTCTTGAGGACACACGGGATTCTAGTCAAGTGCTTTCGCTTCACATAGTTGATTAATCTTCATTGTTTTGATAAGTGTTGTGTGGGTGAACCTATGCTAATGCACCGCCCTTACTTGGACTAATACATACTTGTGATTATACCCTTGCAAGCATCCGCAGTTACAAGAAAGTAATTAAGATAAATCTAACCACAGCCTTAAACTCTGAGATCCTACGCTCCCTTGTGCACCGGTATACTAACGGGGGTTTAGGTTTCTGTCACTCCGGCAACCCCACAATTAGCAACCAAATACACAATGCATTCCTCTAGGCCCATAAAGGTGAAGTGTCATGTAGTCGACGTTCACACGACACCACTAGAAGAATAGCACCACAACTTAAATATCAAACCATTAAATATTACTCAACATAATTCCACTACTAACAACATGACTTCTCCCATGTCCTCAAGAACTAAACAAACTACTCACAAGACATCATATGGATCATGATCAGAGGTGATATAATGATGATAACAATCTGAACATATACTTTAATTCACCGATAAAACTCAATAGCATCAACCACAAGGAGTAATTAACACCGGGAGAGTTTCCCCTATGAACTAACAAAGTATAGCCCTAGATGTTACAGCGGAACGAGATGGTGCAGCGGTGATGGTGGTGACGGTGGTGGAGATGATGATGATGATGATCCCGATGAAGTCCAGCACGATGACGATGAGGATGGCGATGATTCCCCCCTCCGGGAGGGAATTTCCCCGGCAGATTTCTCCCTGCCGGAGAGCTTTTTCTCTCTCTGTTGTTTCCGCCTCGTGGAGGCGGCGGAATATTTCTCGTGACTCCCCGTGTCTTAGGGTTTCTGGGGGATGAAGTACGCGAAGGGGGAGCGCCTGAGTGGGCCAGGGACCACACCTACCTGGGCGCGGCCAAGGGGGCCCGCGCCCAGGGGTGGTGTGGGCCCCTCCTGGCCCATCTCAGCCTCCCCTTTTGGCTAGCTCCATCTTCTGATAAAATAGGAACATCTGTCTTCTTTGAAATATTTTTAGAGCTCCAGAAATATAGTGTCTTGATGGTGCTTTTTCCAGCTGAAATCTGACTCCGGCAGTTAATCATCCAATAATCATCAAACATGCAAACTAAGACAAAATAACATAAGTAACACATCTTAATATGAAATATATCAATGAATAACAATAAATTATGCTATAAAATAGTGATGCAAAATGGACGTATCAGCCATTTTGCACCATATTTGTTGTACTTGCTTCACAAAAAATGTCATTTTTGACAATCGAAAAACAAAAATGATATTTATATAAGTAATTTGGAAAAACTCAGTTCTGCAACATTGTTTGTCGTACCAAGATACAGCTATGTGTCAAATATGGGCACATTTTCACAAACTATGACACGGGGATGACCATAACAAGGTCATTTGACCCGAAACTTATACATGTTTATAGATGATTGACCTTTTTGTGAAGAAGTTTTTTGTAAACTATGTCAAAACTCAAGTTTATCATTTATCCTAGCAACTAATACACATGAAAGTACTCCATGCCAAAGGATTTCATATTTTGAGTATTTTTTTACTTTCTTTGACTTTTTTGAAAAAACAGTCAAAATGGCGGCCGTTACTATTCATTGTAAGGGGTCGAATTATCCAAAACTATCGACGGTTCTGTGATATAACCACTACTTGTGCACATTAAAAACATTTTTGAAAAATTTTTAGAGCAAACTATCACACACTTGTAGTTCAAATTTGAATTACTTTCGGAAAATAGGCATAAAGTCGTTTAAGTAGGCGAAATTAGCTAGAAACCGAGAAAATTACTAATATTTGTGAATTATCCATAAAATATGGTCTACTTTGTGTGATAATTGGATGGGTGCCATTTTGCACCATATTTGTTGTACTTGCTTCACAAAAAATGTCATTTTTGACAATCAAAAACAAAAAATGATATTTATATAAGTAATTTGAAAAAACTCAGGTCTGCAACATTGTTTGTCGTACCAAGATACAGCTATGTGTCAAATATGGGCACATTTTCACAAACTATGACATGTGGATGACCATAACAAGGCCATTTAACCCGAAACTTATACATGTTTATAGATGATTGACCTTTTTGTGAAGAAGTTTTTTGTAAACTATGTCAAAACTCAAGTTTATCATTTATCCTTTAGTCCCGGTTGGTGTTACCAGCCGGGACTAAAGAAGCAAACGGATCATGTGTTTCTTTCGAGCGCTTGTGAGCCGTTGGATCAGGGGTGTGTTTCTTTTGAGGGCTTGTGAGCCGTTGGATCAGGGGTGTGTTTCTTCTCGTGAGCCACATGACCCTATATATAGCGCCCCTCCCCGACATGTTCGGCACTCAGTGTCTACTCCTTGTAGTTCATTTTGGTATACAAAGCATTCGGATTCCCGTCATACAGCCCAACGATGCATTTGATATGCAGTCACTCACGAGCCACCGTTGGGCTGTATGACGGGGAAACCGTGTGTTTTGGTCAGTTACCGGGTGGGCGCGCTGATCGGGTGGGCGCACTCAGGGGTGAGGTTGCATGCACCTTAGGTGTTTGATCAAATTCCCCACTCATTTTTTCAGATCTCGGGGATCGACGTCGACAATGTCCCTGTTGGACAATAGGGGCAATGTCCGGGACTAGGCTCTGTCGGGCTGGCACTGGGAGGTGGTATCCTCCGGGACGCGTCACTTGGTGAGGAATCTGGGTGACGTCGTCGACCCGGATCTTATTTGGTGGAAGTCGCGTGGGCCACACTCGGTGCAGAGGGAGCTGGCCGCCGAGGAGGTGGTACGTCGCCGTATCAGGGAGGAGGACGAGCACGTCAATCGCTATGTGTTTATGTTGGATACGCCAGCGGTGTATGACAGTACATGGATGGTTCTTCATAGGGATCCTTCTCACGCGAGTATTAACCCTGTGATGGTTCCTGCTCTTTGGGTGCGCAGCGCCGGCCGCTCAGCACCCCGTGGCTTAGGACCCGACAAAAGTTAGTGATATTATTCGTGATGTATTATGGTTAAATAAAAATGGAACCGAGCTATGTAACTGGATTAAACAAAGATGTATGCGTGAGAACTGCTTCAGTTCATCCTTCAGTTCATCGACCGAATACATTATTACACATAAAAGTTTAATACATTATTACACATCACCAACAACATCCCTATCTAGTGTTCACTTGTTCTTCGTGTGTGTCCCTTTCTTCTGATTGCGCCGTAACCATGGACAATCTTCTTCATTTAACTTGATGCTTGGGTCAGTGTTCACTTTGAAGGGCGGAATTTCATGAAACTTACCGTAATCTTCTGACATGTCTATCTTGTCCTCCACTCCCACGATGTTTCTTTTACCTGAAAGAACTATGTGGCGCTTTGGCTCATCGTATGATGTATTCGCTTGCTTATCTTTTTTTTTTTTGGTAGGGTAGACATGTCCTTCACATAGAAAACCTGAGCCACTTCACTGGCTAGGACGAATGGTTCGTTCTCGTACTCAAGATTCTTGAGATCCACTGTAGTCATTCCGTACCGTGGGTCTACCTCTACCCCGCCTTGTAGGTTGAACCATTTGCACTTGAACAAAGGGACCTTAAAAGAAGGTCATAGTCAAGTTCCCATATCTGCTCTATGTAACCGTAATATGTTTCCTTTTGCCCATTGCAGTTTGTTGCATCAAAGCGGACACCACTGTTTTGGTTGGTGCTCTTTCTATCTTGGTCGACCGTGTAAAATGTATTTCCATTTATCTCGTACCCTTGATAAGTCAATATAGTCGAAGATGGTTGCTTGGCCAACAAGTATAGCTGTTCTCCAACATTGGTGTCATTAATGAGACGTCTTTGTAACCAACCGCCAAAAGTCTTCATGTGTTCTCCATCAATACAATCTTCAGGTTGCTCTGGGTATTTGGAGCGTAAAATATTCCTTTGTTCCACGATATACGGAGCCACCAAGCTGGAATTATGTAGAACTGTGTAGTGTGCTCGAGTGAAAGAAATCCCGTCTTGACATAGTGTTGCTTTTTTTCCTAGCGTGCCTTTTCCACGCAGTCTCCCCTCATGCCGCGATTGAGGAACATCAAACGGCTTTAGATCAGGAATAAAGTCAACACAAAACTCAATGACCTCCTCCGTTCCATAGCCCTTGGAGATGCTTCCTTCTGGCCTAGCACGGTTATGAACGTATTTCTTTAAGACTCCCATGAACCCCTCAAAGGGGAACATGTTGTGTAGAAATACAGGACCGAGAACGAAAATCTCTTCGACTAGGTGAACTATGAGGTGCGTCATAATATTGAAGAAGGTTGGTGGGAACACCAACTCGAAGCTGACAAGACATTGGACCACATCCTTCTGTAAATTTGGTAGAGAAATTGGATTGATCACCTTCAGAGAAATTGCATTGAGGAATGCACATAGCTTCACAATGGGTACTCGAACATTTTCTGGTAGAAGCCCCCTCAATGCCACCGGAAGTAATTGTGTCATAATCACGTGGCATTTATGAGACTTTAGATTTTGAAATTTTAGCTCTGCCATGTTTATTATTCCCTTTATATTCGACGAGAAGCCAGATGGAACCTTCATACTGCTAAGACATTCAAAACATATTTTCTTCTCTTCTTTCGTAAGAGCGTTGCTCGCAGGACCTTGATGATTCTCTGAATGAGCGCCGTCTCGTTCCATCATACGTTGATGGGCCTGCCTTGCTTCTGGTGTATCTTTTGACTTCCCATACACGCCCAAAAAGTTTAGCAGGTTCAAGCAAAGATTTTTTGTCACATGCATCACGTCGATTGCAGAGTGAATCTCTAGCATTATCCAATAGGGCAGCTCCCAAAATATAGATTTCTTCTTCCACATGGGTACGTGGTTGAGAGCGTCATTCGGAACAGATAGACCGCCAGGACCCTTCCCAAATATTACTTTTAAATCCTTAACCATATCATGTATAACAGAACTAGAAGGGCGGGTAGGCTTCGGCCGACGATCTGCCTCACCTTTGAAATGTTTGCCTTTCTTTCTTAAGGGATGGTTGGGTACAAGAAATCGACGATGGCCCAGGTACACATTCTTGTTACCTAAATGTATACTTTCAGTCTCACCTAAACAGTGCGTGCATGCATTGTATCCCTTGTTTGACTGTCCTGAAATGTTACTAAGAGCAGGCCAATCATTGATGGTTACAAACAACAGCGCTCGTAGGTCAAATTCCTCTTGTTTGTGCTCATCCCACACACGCACACCTTCTTCACGCCACAACTGTAAAAGTTCTTCAACCAATGGCCTTAGGTACACACATCGATGTCGTTGCCAGGTTGCTTCGGGCCTTGGATGAGCACTGCCATCATAATGAACTTCCGCTTCATGCACTTAGACCAAAAGGATTAAATCCATCTGTACTTAGACCAAATCTTAAGTTCCTTGCGTCATCTGAAAATGTCGGGAACTCTCTGTCGATTTTTCTCCACTGGGACCCATCAGCGGTGTGTCTCAACATCAAGTCTTTCTTACGATCTCCTTTGTGCCATCGCAACAACTTGGCATGCTCTTTGTTTTGAAACAAACATTTCAACCGTGGTATTATAGGAGCATGCCACATTACCTTCGCAGGAACCCTCTTCCTTGGACAACCGTGCTCGCCCTCAACATCACCAGGGTCATCTCGCCCAATCTTATACCGCAATGCACCGCATACAGGAAATGCATTCAAATTTTCGTACTCACCGCGGTAGAGGATGCAGTCATTAATGCATGCATGTATCTTCTGCACCTCTAATCCTAGAGGGCAGACCACCTTCTTTGCTTCGTACGTACTAGAGGGCAATTCGTTATCCTTTGGAAGCATCTTCTTAAATATTTTCAGCAAATTTTCAAATCCCTTGTCAGAAGTACCATTCTCTGCCTTCCATCGTAGCAATTCCAGTGTGCTACCCAACTTTTTCTGGCCATTTTCGCAATTTGGGTACAGCAATTTGGTGTGATCAGCTAACATGCGCTCCATCTTCAACCTCTCGTGTTCACTTCCACAGTCCATTTGTGCATGACGAATGGCCCGACGAAGATCATCGTCGGGCTCATCAACAATGGGATCTTCGTCAACAATGGGATCTTCTTCAACTTCGAACATAGGATAGTTGTCATTATCCTCTTCTTCTTCATTGTCTTCCATTATAACCCCTCTTTCTCCGTGCTTGGTCCAACAATAATAACCAGACATAGAACCATTCTGCAACAGGTGGACGTGAAAGGACTTTTGAGTTAGAGTGATCACTCATATTCTTACAGACACTGCATGGACAACATATAAAACCATTCGTCCGCTTGTTTGTCTCAGCCACACGGAGAAAATCATGCATGCCATTAATGAACTCGGGACAGCGTCGGTCACCGTACATCCATTGCCGTCTCATCTGCATTATATAAGTATATCAAAAACCATTATATATATATACTACATCGATCATGAATAGATAAGTGACCAAATTAATTAATACAAGTTCATCAAGCAAAGTAGAGTAGTGACCAAATCTAATACATAGTTCTCATAAACATACATCAATTGAAACTAACATACAACTATCTAAAGAATTTAAATCCAACAACAAATGCGATCAGAATCGCAACTAAGGTAATTATTGAACCAACAGCATAATGATTCCAAGCCTCCTGACTAATGGCATATTTTCTGATCTTTTTAAGCTTCAAGCGCATTGCATTCATCTTGATCTCGTGATCCAAGCGCATTGTCTCCATCTTGATCTCGTGATCATCGACGACGTCGGCCAACTTGAACTCCAATTTCATCTTCTCTTCTAAGCATTGGAGACGAAGATCTTCACTTCTTTTCAATTTTTCTTTCAAATCATTGTTTTCTTTTTCAAAAAACTCGATAATAGGGTCGGTTGGAATTTCCGGTTCAACTACCTCCTAGATAAAAATATATCTATGTCAAGTTGGTCGGCATGATTGTGATAAACACGAAATATAACAAATAGTTATAAAAATATACCACATCCGAATCATAGACCGGACGAGGGCCGACGGGGACGGATATCAAAACCATGACACTATACATATAAAAAAAACATAAGAAAATTATACAAGAAATAACTATGAATTTAAATCATACAAGTAATTTTTTTAAAATAAAAGATAAAAAAAGAGGCTCACCGAGATGACGGGACGGCGCGGGCTATCGACGGCGGTGAGGACAGGGACGGGACGACACTAAAACCTACAAATCATAATTTAGTTTGAGCTCAAATTGTATATAAAACAAATAAAATCCCTAACTTAGACATTTCATCAAACACCTAGCTAGCACTAGAAATATGAAATGAGCTAAATGAGCTAAACAAGCAAAAAAACGAGCGCCGGAAGAAAGGATGAAGCTGTGCTAACGTCGGGGTGAAATCTTGACAAATGATGAACAAAATGGGGAGGAACTCGACCTCGGGAAGGGAAATTGAGAGAAAATGGAAATGAAACTCACTAGTAGGAAAAGGGTTATCAGTGGCGCACCAAATTGAGATTCTGTGGCGCACCCCCAGAATTCCTGGGTGCGCCACAGAATCGTCGCCACTAAAATTTGTTTTCTGTGGCGCACCATGGGCATGCGCCACAGAAACCCACTTTCTGTGGCGCACCCAGGCCGTGCGCCACAGAAATAGCTCGGTAGGCCACATAGCAAAGGAATTATGTGGCGCACCCACTCCTGGTGCGCCACAGAAAGTGGTGCGCCACAAAAAAATAAAAGCGTGCGCCACAGAAATATGAAACAGTATTACAGGTATTTTTTTCATTTTGCTGTATAAATACAGGTATATACAGGATTTATCCAGAAATACAGATATATTTGACAGGTATATAAACAGACACACATTAATCACTATTTCATCACACATTTCATCACAAAAGTGCCGAATGTTAATTTACACAATATATTAGTTATGATAGAAACAAAAGTTCATCATTTCACACTACACATTACAAATGAAGTGTTCACCGCCTAACTAGGATCAAATGTAGCACACATCGGCGATGATGGTGAGCAAGAGCGCGCGGGAGCAAGCTTGATCATGGCTTCCTCTTCTTGAGCGGCGCCGGGAACGGTAGAATGCCCCCTTTCGTCCTCCACTCCCTGGTGTCACTCTGCGCCGCTAGTCGTTCTTCCATCTCCCTCTGAGACAACGCTGAAGATGGATTGGGATATATATTGGTTAGTGATATACATAGAGTATAATTTGTTCATCTAAGTATAGAGGCAAGACGATCAATCAATGTTGTCATGGTTGGAAATCATATGGCTATCCTATTTGGGTTTCATAGCATAGCATATATATAATATATAACCCTACACATGCACTTCTACAAAAAAGTACACACTAGCTAGTAATGCTTAGCAAGGCTATCTTTTATAATACATCCTACGTACCGAAGCGGAAGTGGAAGGACCCTGAGGCGTGCATGACATCGTCGAGGATGATATTTGTTAACTGCAGCCGGATGCGATGGAAGTCTTGTCTATAATCAGCATCGGTGAGACCTTCCGCCATTTTGGTGTATTCTGCGAGATTAGATGCAATCTTCGTTTTCTCGCAATCCCGGACAATCGTTTTAAGGTGACGGAGGGCATAGTAGGCCTCCATCACACTGCCATCCAGTTGCTTGACGCAATGGAATCCGGTCCCATGCAAGAACTTGTGTGTGTTGTCGTCCTCCGTGAAAAATTCCAACTTCTAATGGAAGGGGCCGCCCTTTTTGGCATAGGCCTCGAGAGCGTCATCGAGAACACCCTTTATTCTGTTGTATGATCTCGGCTGGGATTTATTCCCCGAGTCCAAATAAGTGGCAACGGACCACCTCGGGGATACGTGGATGAGTGCGCAGTACTTGTCCCTGCTCAACACAATTGAAGCAGAATGTTGGACAAAGGATCAACGATGGAAGAAATGTAGAAGAAGGCATAAGATAGGACGGTGGCGAGCAGATGTGTACTTACTCGAAAAAGTAAGGCAGAAGAAGGGCGGTCTACTCCTTGTTGGCCAGGAAGACCCTAACGAGGTACTCCTTGGCCGTTTCCCGTGTTGTTGATCCTTCCACCAGATGGCTGTCGCGCATGTAGTAGGGATCCACTATCGCGATGTACGGGGTATCATCTCTCCTGATCCTCATCGCCGCATCGAGCGCATATAGGCGGACCATGTTATAGTCCAGCCGTTTGGAGTGATACAGGTTGAAGATGTCCTCGTACGCTATGAAGAACACATCTGCGGGGTCTTCCTGGACGAAGTCCACCAACTCTTTTGGCACCTTGACCGGGAACGCCGGGTAACCTGGGTTCTTCTCTTTAAGAAGGGTCTCCTCTAGATACAAGATATTATTCTGCAAAGTAATCATGGGTCCTTCTGCAAGGCGGAGCATGTCCTCGGACAAGATAGATTTACCAGCTTCATGAACTCTGGAGTACCCTTGTGGATTCATGTCTTCAGGACCCCGGATCTTAGGATCTTGCTGGCTCGCAGAGGATGCTTTTCTCTTCCTTTGATGACTCTTCTTTTTCTTCTTCTCTGGGGATTGTGGGGGTGCAGTGAACCCCGCTTTAACTGTTTCTTTCAGTGTGGTCGGGCTGAAAATGTTACCCGGTTGAGCTTGATGATCGCCGGCATTGTCTCACACACACACACACAAATTAAATACACCAAAAAAGTCGCTTCTTCGTCTCGGTTCCGCGAGCTAGTTTCTCTTCTTTCCCTTCTTCGCGGTTGAAAACTTTAGGCCGGTCACCTTGAGATTTCTTCGCGTGAACGGACAACCTTTGGTAGGTAGGGAGGTCTTCCTTCTTTGTGTACTAGTAGTAGGCATGTCGAAGAACTTGTCGAATTCCTCCTCGATCTTTGGCTCGTTGTCCAATTCTTGCTCGGTGGCGCCTCCTTCCATTCCGATGATGCTCCTCTTGCCCCTCCTCACGACAACACGGCTAGGCTTTGACGGGTCGGTAATGAAGAAGCATTGCTCAACTTGGCTAGCGAGTACCCATGGCTCATTTTTCGCGGAGGCGTTCTTCGATTTGGCATCGGGTATTACCATGGTGGTGAAATACCGGCCTTCTTTGACGACGTCCTTGGCCCATCTTACACGGAACATTGGCACCACTCTCCACAGTAGTTGAGCTCCCATATGTCCTCAATCCTTCCGAAGTATCTTTCCTTGACAGTAGCCTCCTCATCGCCGTAGGATAGTTACTCCTGAGTTTTGATATTCCGACTTCTTGTCCTTTTCCTCGGTGTAGAATCTGTAGCCGTGATGTCGTACGCCTGATAGGTCTTTACGTTGTGCGAGGGACCCCGTGATAAGGAGAATATGAGTTTTCATCTTCCGTAGATGGCGTTTCCTCTTTGCTAGCTCCAGTTGTTTTGCTTGAACCAACGCGTGAAGCTGAGTTGTGCTCTGGTTACGTCTCCCTTCTTCCTCGGCCGGCCCAGTTTGATGTAATGTTGCTCGAGTAAGCATTTGTGCTGTTCCACCCAAGTTTCGATCAATTGTAAGTGTTGTAGCGCGACCCGGTGAGCCCTGTCGAAGTCGTCCTTTCGACCCTGCATGCTGACAAAGATTGAGCTGGCGCCCTCTCGGTGACCATATCCATTGAGCCTGTCGAAGTGTTTCCTCTGGGCAGACCAACATCCTGGTTCTCGGTGCTTAGATAATTCTGGCAGAAGGAGATGCACTCGTAGGTTAGAAAGCCCTTGGCCATGCTTGCGTCTGGACGGGCCCTGTTGCGAACGTATCCTTTCATGACACCGTTCATCCTTTCGAACGGCATCATGTAGTGCATGAACGTTGGCCCTAGCTGCCTGATGTCATCAACGACATGGAGAAGGAGATGCACGCAGATATCAAAGAATGCTGGCGGGAAGTAAATCTCGAGCTCGCATAGTATCAGCACGATCTCTTCTGTAGCCTGTCGAGCTGCTTCACCCGATCGACTTCCTGTTGATGACGTCGAAAAGTTGCAAAGGGCAAGCAGCGTATCACGGACGTGCTCGTCCATTATCCCTCGAATCGCAACGGGAAGTATCTGCGTCAACAGCACGTGACAGTCGTGAGACTTCATCCCGCTAAACCTCTTCTTCGTTCCGTCCAGATATCTGCTTATCTGCCCCGCGTAACCATTCGGAAATTTGACTCCTAGAGACACCTGTAGAATTGCTCGAGCTCCTCCGGACTCATAGTGAAGCACGTAGCGGGAAGCACCACAGTGTTCTTCTTTACCCTTTTGCGGCGACCTTGAGTCCCTTCCGTCTGATCATCATCATCATCATCGTCATCGCTATCGGGGCCTGAAGATCTTTCCTGACACCAAGCCATTTCAGATCGTATCTTGCTTTCGTCCCATCCTTGGTCTTTTCCGGCATGTTGGAAAGAGTGCCAAGCAGACTCTCGGTGACATTCTTCGTAATGTGCATCATATCGAGGCTATGTGGCGTCTTGAGGACCTTCCAGTACAAGTCGTGTGGAAAACAGACCTCGCTTTCCATACACCCAGCAGCGGATCTACCTTCGGTCGTTTCTTTCCCGGCGCGGGGCACTCCTCCAATTTTCAACAGCTCGTCGATTTCTGTGCCGCTCCTCGGGATCGGGGTCCTTCGGGCTCGTCCTTACCATTAAACAGGTCACCGCGTTTTCTCCACGGGTGATCCATGCGAAGCCACCTTCGAGCCCCTGGGTACACGGTTTTCGAAGACCCGGGATTCCTTGGTAGCTGGAGATGCGGGGTCTTATCCATGCACCTGACACATGCGCAGAATCCGTGGCTACCTGGGCCGATACATATGAGCAACCAGGATAGTCCTGCACCGTCGTGAGCACGCGGCTCTCATGGAAATAATCTCCAGTGTAGGCATCCCACGTACGGGCTGGGTCTCCCACAACGTGGCTAACTCCTCTTCCAACAGCGCGAGATACGATGTATGTGGACACCTGCTTGTTTCGGCCCCTGAATGAGAATACTCATGTGTATACCTTTGCTTCGTGCACAACCACGGGGGAAGGTTGTAAGGCCATACAAACACGGGCCAGGTGCTATGCGTGCTACTCTGGTTGCCGAACGGATTGAGTCCATCGGTGCTCATACCGAGCCTGACGTTCCTTGCGTCGCCTCCGAAATTTCCGACGGCGTCCAACTCTTGCCACTGGCTAGCGTCTGAAGGGTGTGTAAGGATCCTGCCCTTCTCCGGATCTTCTTCAGGCTTCTCCCTTTCCGCGTGCCATTGCATGAGCTTTGCTTCCTTAGGGTCCACGAAGTACCGCTGCAGACGGGGAGTGATAGGAAAGTACCATACCACTTTTGAGGACCTTTCTTCCCACGGCTCTTGTACCGTCCTTGGCCGCACACCGGACATGTGGTTCTGTCCTCGTACTCGCCCCGATAAATTGCGCAATCATTGATGCAGGCGTGGTATTTAACGTGCGGTAGGTCAAGAGGGCACACGACTTTCTTGGCCTCCTCGATACTAGTTGGCAATGTGTTCCCCTCGGGAAGACGCTCGTGGAAGAATTTCATGTTCTTGTTGAAGCTCACGTCGGTCCATTTGTTTCCGACTTCATCTCCAGAGCATCAAGCGTTACTTGCAAGCGCGTATCCTGTGGCCGGCACCCTGGATACAACGGAGTCTTCCCGTCTTCTCCATTTGCGCCAGCTTGGCTTTCTCTCTAACGGTCCTCGCCTCCTTGAGGAGCAGTTCTTGAACATGAGACTCCATCAAGGCCGACATTAGCGAGCTCTGCGGCGTGTTCGCGTCTTCTCCACCACCATCTACTCCTTCATCATGACCATGTCCGTCGGCATCTCCTTCGTCACGATCATCTTGCCCGCCCTCGTCTTCAGGCGCAACATTTGCTGTCGGCGCAACATTTGCTGTCGGCGCTTCATTGAAGCCTTCCATGAAACCGCGCCTGAGCAGGTGTTCCTCCAATTGTCCGGAATCAGGGTCGATCCATCTCACAAATTTGCAACTTCTACACGGACATCGTATGTGGCGCCGTTGCACCGAATCATTTCCGCCTTCGCTTCTTCCTTGTAGTTGTTGATTCGACTGGAGCTCATCTTCATGACCATGGTCGCCTACGCGGTATACATATAGAGTATGTGTTATTAAGTCGGAAATGTTCGACGAAAAAATTCGGCATGACTTCCCCTAGAAGTAGGACATATGTGGTGCAAAAATTTACCGAAATGGAAATGAATCAACATTTCGGCAAACATCCATGCACCACGCCGGCGCAAGCAACAACATGCAAAGATTCATGCAAACCACACACACAAGTTTCATGCATAGATCCGTTCAACAAATAGTTTGCTTCATGCAAACCACACACACAATCGCCCGCCGACAAGTTTCTCATGCCTTTAACAAACACCCATCCAACAATACCCACCTAGTAGATCTAGATCCGTTCCCGAGACGTGACCGTGATCGATGAGAGAGAGTGTGTGGTGATGGAGGGAAAATAGTGGACAAAAAGAGAGGAGGAGAATATATATGGAGGCTTTCCCCAAGCCCTCACCAATTCTATGTCAAACAAAGTAGTTTAACAACAAATAATGGATAATAGGATGGTCAAAATGCCATGGGAGAGAGGAGGAGCTCGAGCTAGATGCATGGGGGGAGAATGAAGAAGGTCACATGGGGAAAGTGGGTGCTGCCACCTTTTTGTGGATCTGGGCCAACATTCTGTGGCGCACGCAGCTCGGTGCGCCACAGAATGTCAACTTTCTGTGGCGCACGGTGTTGGGTGCGCCACAGAAAGCCAAGATTCTGTGGCGCATGCAAGCTCGTGCGCCACAGAATATGAACTTTCTGTGGCGCACTGGGCCACGTGCGCCACAGAATCTCCCCAGATGGACCTGGCCCAATAATTGGAACGTGGGACCCACGCTATTTCTGTGGCGCATGGGTGGGCATGCGCCACAGAAATATGACATTATGTGGCGCATTCGCTTCCATGCGCCACAGAATGTCCGATTTCTGTGGCGCATGTCTGTCAGATGCGCCACAGAAAGGCCAAAATTTCTGTGGCGCACCTTCTGCCATGCGCCACAGAAATATTTCTGTGGCGCACCAATTAAGGGTGCGCCACAGAATGCCAACCCACCTATAACCCTTCTCCTAGTAGTGACTCGAGCTGGAAAAATGAAGCTGGCTGGTTCAGGGTGGAAGATGATGTAGGAAGAACTTTAGTCCCGGTTCCAGCAAAGAACCGAGACTAAAGGTCCACCTTTGGTCCCGGTTCCAGCCTAGAACCGGGACTAAAGGTTCTCGCGCGGGCCCCGGGCTCTGCGGCCGCATGTGGTGGACCTTTAGTCCCGGTTCTAAGCTGAAACCGGGACTAAAGGTACCTCATGAACCGGGACGCGGGCTGTAGCCGTTAAAAAAAGGAAATTCGATCCCACTAGTGGAAGCCTATTGCATGTTTTCCACTAGTGGAAGAAGCAAAATGTAGGTCCTTGGGGCGAAGGATACCATGACAACAAGATTAAAACGGTGTGTTCATTACGTTCCTTTATCATGCATATGCATGGCACATAGTCCAATTTTTAGCACTTTGATGAACTTCTGGAATTAATCATGGCATCAATTTTTTATTCAGATTCGCTTTGGACCTACGGAGTTTGCCAAGGAAGTATCCGGAGCGTACGGGGATCACCATGGAAGCATTATCGTGAAGTTCCTTACATTCGTCACCAACGTCGGAACGTACGGACCTTTCCGAACTCCTGATCATCCAGCTCCTGGCGTGTCGGCAACTCATTTCAGGTTCGTGGCTGACGAGGGCAGCAGCATCGTGGGGTTCTATGGTAGATCCGGCTGATATATCAATGCCATTGGTGTTTACACAGCGCAAGTTGCTAAATTGTGATGCAGGTAGAAGGTAAATGTGGGAGTGTCAAGTTTTGCTTATGTTTCAGGATACAGTTAGTTTTTCACTGACTTATTTTATTAAAATGATGATTATTAGGTGACCAAGAAGTTAAGGAGGGTTTAGTTTCCTGGTATCACTGGGGACTGGAAATTACAACTAGCAGCCGACAGGCCTGTTACCTAGCTAGGACTCACTACTGAGCACATACGGGCGACTCTGGCAACCAACCGTCCCCAATGTTTCGCAGCAGCTGTGGGGTGGCTCCTGTCCAGTTTTTAGAAAAATCTAGAAAATTAATTTCTTATGACAATCTTCTAGATCTTTCCAGAAATGAATTGAACACTAAGTAGACTGTTTGACGACAAACTATTGGTTTCATCCAGGTGGCTTTTTTTTTCTCGGGCTTGAAACCAAAATCTACACCAGAATAACAATATTTGGAAATTACTTGTACTATTACAGGCTAGAAAATATCAGGATTAACATGCTATCTTATTATATTTTCATCTATCAAAATACAGTGGATTCATAATTGCCGGTCTACGATTTTCTACACTATGATGTGGTGTGGCTTTCTGTGCAAGGGTTTTATTTGGTGGGTATCTTGCTTTGCCATTCTCTCCCAAAATGCTTTGTACACTACACACGTCTGCATTTTATTTAAGTTGTAAATTGGGGGCGTGATTGGTGGCCTGTAGCCCTTTTGGGACTCCCTGGCTGGCAAGGCCTTTTGCGAGAGAGTCACCGCATAACCATGTTGTGTTGTTCATTAGATCGCCTGCATAATATTATTTATTCCATTTGAGAGATTGCATGCGGTTGTTTGATTAGATGCATTGTTTTCTAACACAAGTAGGACTATGTATGTGGTTGGCAGCAGAAGTGTCGCTATGGTAATATCTTCTCCATGGTGGTGAGGTTTACTAGGCAGCGCATGTAAACAAACACAACCGTACCATATCAAAAGGTTCAGAAAACAGTACCATATCAAACACAAATATAAATGAGAAATCAAGCACGGTAACATAAACCAACATATTAGCTTAACCAACACACTATCAGTGCGCAGGAGAGGGTTTTTCACCTCCTCCAGCATCCAAAGCACAATGTAGGGCGCCGGCAGTCATGAAGATGAGGGAGGCGCTCATGGGCGGTGTTCTCCTACTGGGGACGAGGAGAGGCGTCGCCGCGCTTCGTAACATGGCGTAGCACCAAGAAGCGATGCACGAGTCGGGCCACGCACGACGCAGGTGCGAGTGGTGCCCAAGCGACACGTCATGGTAGTCCTCGAGGACTTCGGCACTGGTGCGCCCCATCTACCACCTGTGGCGCCTATCCCTTTTCTTCTGGCCCGATGGGTAAGGTCCTCATATTCCATTTTGAAGGCGAGTGTCCGACGGGACAAGGAGTCCCTACCTGATGTTGTGCGGCCACCCGCTGCTACTCTGACGAGGAGTTGTTCTCCATGTGTGGAGATGATGTGGGGAGGGACGAGTACGACGAAGGGCGATGCAATTCTCCATGGGAGAAAAGTGGGTTTATGTAACGGTCTTGCGCCATGGCATTAAATGTAAAACATTGCGATCCTAATGAAACATATCAGGGACACGGGGGCAGGACCTTCGCTCGTCTGACATAGTCACTCTTGTGCTAGGACACACTGGAACTTTCTTTTTGTCCGGAACGAAGGGACTGAGATGATCAATCTGTCATAGCTCTATCGACGAATGGGGGCCCATCTAGAGCTTTGCAGATGAAACTACAGGCAGGCTCATTGGAGACACCGAGGCATTACTAGCGATCGAGTAGCGAGCACCTGCAACTGTGGTGCTCCTATTCGATGCTTTCACCAAGTGACGGGCCACAACGAACACCATCGCCTCTTCCCATTCGAGTGTGCGCCACTGCTCCTCCGTTCCCCCGCAGCTTCTGCCGGCCAGAGCGCCAACCACCATCGGTCCGCCCCCGCACCAGGCCTCCCTCTTAACCCCTACCCTTCCTATGTCTCCAGCAACCCTCTAGGCGTGTATATGTATCGCTGGCTTAACTGACACAGATTATTACTTTGAAAAAGTATCTCGTGAAAATGATGGAAATGACGAGGGGTCATGACAACCTCTTCGCGATGACGGAACTCATCTCCGCCATTTGATATGACGATTGCAGTGTTCTGGACATTTCGGTACTACTCCCTCCGTTTTTTAATATAACATGTTTTAGCATATATCCACATACACATATATCTATATGTATTTAGACACATTTTAATGTGTATGTTCGCTCATTGCAGTATGTATCTAAACACCATGTGATATATCTAAAAATGTCTTATAATTATGAACGGAGGGAGTACATAATAAGAATGGAAACGAGCAAACGGACATGCTGGAACGCGTCTATGTGCACATGGAGAGAGGGATTACGACATCGGTGCAGAGAGGGATTACGACATATATGCGTCAAACCATATTTTTAATTTATTGTAACACATTAGAGGGAAATGAAGATGCCACGTTGTTCGTGATAATTTATCATCGCCCACTTGCAAGGAAACAGTTAGAGACCCGCCTAACTTTGACACGGGACCCAATATATACGACAGCAATAGCCCTAATATACTTCTGTGCCGAGTCATGGTCTACACTAGAACCCATCTTTGACAGTTCAAGTACGCTCCAGTACTCAATCACTCGTATCTCCACCAGAACCGGGTCATGATGTGGTACCAAGGAAACTGCATGCGTCGACTGCGTACTTGAGTCTTGCACGGGATGTGTGCAAATAAATTGTTTTATTCTCTTCTAGAATACAAATCCTTCCTCGTATTCATAGGTGCCGGAAGATAAGTTGACACGGAATTCCAAAATCTTGCAGTAAGAGAGTTCTACCAATCTCCCCCCGCTCCGCCTCCGGGTCGCCCTCGGGCGACTCCGAGGCGCCCGCACCGCCGCCGCCAGAAACCGCCCCCGCCGCGCCCACTGACCCCCGCTGCCGTCGGAGGAGGCCGCTCCACGGCGGACGACGGCAGCGGGGAGCCTCCTCCCCTCGTTCCCCTCCCCAAAAAATCCAATCCCCACCACTTAGATCTTGCAGTTCCTCTGCGCCACCGGCCTCAATGGCCTCCGCACCGCCCGCCGGCGCCAGTGTAGGCCGTGACCGACGGAGGTGCGGGACGGCGGTGGCGCTTCCTCCTGGGCGCGGGTGGCACTGCCCCGGGCTCGATCTGGGCCGCTGGCGGGCCGTGAGGGCCGCGGCCCTGGTCTGGCGTCGCTGCACGTCCGCGCGCGGTGAATTCGGGCGACGAGGAGGCCATGTGCGAGCCGCCTCCTGGTCGCTCCCTGGCAACAACGACGACGAGCAGCTCGAGATCTGGTTGTCGCTCTTCGCCTCGGTCCTATTGGATCGCGTCCCGGGCCTCCACGCCATCGACGGCCGCAGTTCTACGGCCGCCGGCTGCCCACTGCTGCTCCACTCCTGCTGCGCTCCTGCAGCCTGGAGGTGGAAGCACAACTCGTCAGGTGCGTTTCGTCGGCTAGCTGCTTGCTCACGGGGAGACCCGTGCTCGTGCTGTGCACTTGCAGACCACGGCGGCACATCCGGTGTCGTTAACCTCTCTGGAGGCGTGGGTCTTGAGCTGCTCCTGTGCCTTCAACCCCTGCCTCGGGTCCGGCGACTTCGGTGGTTCCGGGCAAATGCTCAGCGACAATGGCGCCAGAGGCGTCGTTTCTTCCTTCTTGAAGGAGTCGCGTTGGAACCCCAAGCTGCTCTTCATCTCCTGCTCTGGCAATAGAGGCTGCTCGTCTATATCCGGCGGCGAGGCGCTTCGTCTCGCAGTGCTGCCATGCACTCACTCCCGTTCTTGTTCTGCTGTGAAAGCTCCCGCGCCATCTTCACATCAGTCCTTCGTCTGGTGCCTCTGAAGTCTTCATTGTGTTTCTGTGCAAGCTCAAGTCCTTCCATGGTGGTGGTCGCTGTGTTGCTGTGAGCACGTGTCAAAGGAGCGGTCTCGGTTGATCTTTGCTCTTTGATGGAGCGGCATGCCCACCTCACCTTGCAGGTTGCTCGGTTGTCTCTATGGCGGAGTTGAAGTCAAGGTTCGTGTTTGTCGGTTGTCTCATGACTTGCATATGCTCCAGTATCATGCCCCTTGTGGCGGAGTTCGCGGTTTGCCGGCGACACTCGTTGACTTCCTGCTCCAGTATAACGCCGTGAAGACAGCCTCGAGTGTGCGGGTGTTGTTGTGGCAATTTGCAAAATCTCGGTATTGTGATACCTTCGATGGTGCCATTGACACTCCTCTATGTCGCGCTGGTGATTGTTCTTATGGTAATGGTCGTTGTGTGGCTACTTCCCCCTTTCATGTGTGTTGTGTTTGTGCGTGTGTTTTTTTTCGTTTATCTCTCCCCCTTTGTAACCCCCGTACTCTCTGGTTCACTTGAACCCATCTTGTAGAGGCTGCAAAGTCTCAAGGCAACTTTGAAATATATTCAGGTGGGGAGCCTTTCCCCCCCGGTGACCTTTCAAAAAAAAATCTTGCAGTAATGGCTATGGGTAAACGTTCCATACACAAGGATTGAACAAAGGATCGGAACGAACAAGCATGCTGGAACGCGTCTATATCGTACGATTCAGAAAAAGATAGAACGTCCTATTAATCGGTTCAGAGAGGGAGCATAGCATATGTGTCTCACACCATATATATTTTTTAATTTGTTGTAATTTTATGCATTGGAGCCAAAGGAACATGCTACGTTGTTCGGCGTGATTTATACTATATTTTAAGTTAGATATGCTTTGCACTTGCATGATTAGTAGGCAAGGAAGGAATCGCCCACTTGCAAGGAAACAGGCAGGCATGTTCAGCTCTCCTCCAAAACACATCTTTCAGACATGACCAACCACGAGAGCACTAGCCATTATATATCCTTCTCTACCGATCTCCTCCAGAGCACATGTTTGACGATTCAATCGTATGCTCCAGTACTCAACCGCTCATCTCTCCCCCGGCCTCCCTCTCTTCCAGAACCCAGCTTCGACATGGCAACTCCAGGCGGCTCTGACGGTGCACCCATGGGCGAACACCTTCAGCCTTCCACCTCAAGCTCAAGCTCGACATCCAGCTTGAGGTCAGTACACCGCGTAGTACATCTTCCCTGGAGAAAGTAAGTGCATCCTCTGGTTTGATTCATGATATATATTTATTTTCTACATGCAGTACCGCGCACATCAACACAGCTACTGCAGAGCCAACCAGTCTAAGCATCGGGGTTTTACGAAAGATCACAGATAATTTTTCTCAGAAGCGATTACTTGGTCAGGGAACATATGGAAAGGTTTACAAGGTAAGGTTCATCGACAGCATGCACGCTGCTTTCTTTTTTTCTTTTCTAACGACACGGTGCACGCTGCTTGTTGTCGCGAGATTTTTCAATTTCTTCTGGAGACACGCTAAAGAAAAAGGAACCATTTGCATGTTTTTGTGTTTTTCGTCCTGCTAATCTAGCTGGATATGTCTCTATCTTTGTTCTGGCTGTTATTTGCATATGTATTCTCTCGACCCCTTTCCTCTCGCTACAGTAGCGAGCGGCGATTTGTTGGACCTCTCCCGCGAAACCACTGCGCTCGGCGGCGATCCGCGGGATTTCCTCGCCTCCGGCGGCTGCTCCGGCAGCGGGAGGCGGGGGAATCTCCGGATCCCGTCTTGTATATAGTAGGTTTGGTAGGAGGCCTTGCCGGCGGCGCCCTGGAGGTGGAGGTGCGGTCGGTGGTGGCTTTTGCGGCGGCGTGCTTCCCCTTTGTTGCAGGTGCTCTCCGGAGGCCGCGACGGCGCGCTCGTCTAGCTGGAGGTCGCGGATCTACGGATCCCTCGACGTTCCAGGCCCCTGCGTCCGGATAGCGGGTCGGCGCCGCCGATCTGGTGCGCAGGGATTTTGGTCCCCGGGCTATTTCGCCGCTGCGTCGCCGCTCGCTCCGGCGGTGGTGCAGAGCCCGGGTGGCGGTGCGTTGGAGCTTGAAGACTGGGAGTGTGCAGGGACGGCGTTCTCCTTCGTCGACGAGCTTGGTGGGCTTGCGGAAGATGGCGGGATCCGTCTTCTTCGTCTCCGGCGTGAGGCGTTGATGGCGGCCTGGAGGTGGCTCAGCGCCGATGCTTCTTCAGCGGTTAGATTCCGGCGCCTGCGCCGGATGGATCTTGCGGCTTTACAACTGGTTTGGCTGTGCTTCTCCCTCGGGTGTGTGGTGTGCGTGGTGGTGCTAAGCTCGCCGTGTGTGGAGTGTGTTGTTCTTGAGCTCGTGTGTGTGTGTTCTTCCTTGCTTTGATCCTGTACACGGCTCCCTATCAAAAAAAAAAAGAACATAATTGCAAAATTTCGTATTTTAAACTACTTTATCCTCAACAGTGTGTAAAACTAGTGTTTAATACTATACCATTGCGACATGGCAGTTTCCACCATACACGTACCATGATTCTAAACAAACCAATTCAGGTATCGCTTCTCCACATTGCACAGACTCCTTACACACTAGATGGAATACGCCGATGGGAAGTCAACGATATCTAAGTCAGTTTAGGGTGGATAGACCCACTTTTAAAAACAATTCCCCTATCAATGGTAAATGGAAGTTTCTAGAATTACTCCTCTATTCTATTCAAGAAGTCTTTTTCTCGAAAGTTTGATTTGGAAGGCCGGATGAAAGAGAGATAACGACTGGATCAATTTTTTATCCCGAGTTTTACAATACTATCTTTATTATCTAATGAAAAGAGACTTATCTTCTTGCCTCCGTTTGTACTAAAAAAGGTAGAATTTCATATTACACTCCACTTGTTTGTGGATGATGTGAAAGGTGATCAGGCAGCTCTCAGTGCATCGTTGTACCATTCTATGTTATTCGACAACATAAGCCATTTTGTATGTGGCATATAATTATTGAGAAGATACGATGAAACTATCTTTTGTCTTATATATTTACGGTCTCATAAGCAATCATTATATGCATCAATCATTAAATCTATTAACCTACTATTCTCGTGCATATCAATAAAAAGTTTGGCCTACCACAATAAATACCAATCGCATCTAAGAGATGATGCATTGGAGTGGTCTTATCAGATCTATCATCTCCTAGAGGCAATGCATTTTTTTTTTTGATTTTTCACTAGCTTTACTGAACAAGAACGGAACACATTACAGGGTTTTTTACAATACGAGGACCATCAACCTCCACGCAGGGGGGCACAGCCTCAAACATAGTACCCTTATCCCAGACATTAAGACAAAATTTAGCCAAGTTATGTGCAGCAGTATTGCCCGATCTACTAACTTTTACAACTCTGAAACCTGGGAAGTTTTGCAGAAGTTTCTGCGCTTGTTGAAGGATGACCATGACCGCAGATCTACACTTTTCAGAGCTGCAAAGTCCATGAACGACCGCAGCATTGTCACTCTCAATGATGACCTGCTTATCAGCAACAGGGATGATTGCTTTAATGCCTTCCAGAACTGCAACAGCTTCAGCAGTTTCAGCGTCTTGACAAAAAGGAATAGTTCCCCATGCCGAGAAGAGGACTTTCCCGGAGTGATCACGCAAGATAGCACCCCATGCTCCGCTATTATCGTCAAGGATGAAACTGGCGTCGACATTAAGCCTGTACCAGCCTTCATCCGGTTTTTGCCAGGGAGAAGTAGCTTGGGGGTTCTTGGGAGTGCTCTGCGGCTCATCCTGCACAATAGGCTTCTTTCCTTTCAGATCAATGTCACCAGAAGTCCTGTTAACCTGAAGGAAGGCAGAGGAATAGGAATCAATGAAGTAGCAGATTGCTCGATGGAACATTTACCATCACCGAACAGCATATATTGTTGCGTAAGTGCCAAGTCCTCCACCACATGAAAAGGATCTTTGATCTTAGGTCACGACTGCTTTGGTTCAGAAGCGGCAGGGCCCAGTCCTCCCTGTTTCTTCAAAAGCTTTTTCACAAGGAAGATCCCATAAATTTCTGAGTTTATTTCTAAGAGCCTTGGCCTTAGAGAAGCGAATCATAGCATGATGAGCAGTTTCCGGCTCCTGTCCACAGATGTTGCAGGTAGGAAGCGGGTCCATATTCCTTCTACACCGAAGAGCCTGAACACCCAGAGAATTAGTAGCCAGTTTCCAACCGAAAACTTTACTTTTAGGGGGCACATTGGAGTTCCAGATTAGTTTCCAGAGGCCTCTTTCGCCATCGGGTCTTGAACTTGTCGAAGCTTGATGACCATTCTCTTTTAAGTGGACACCCAGCCTGTACGCACTACGAACAGAGAAGATGCCATTTTTCTCATGGTCCCAGGCAACGTAATCATCTCCCGAGATGCTGGGGAGCTTAATCTTAATGATTTCATCCACATCAGGGGGGTGAAACAGGGACCTCACCAAGGATTCATTCCAAGAGTTAGTGGAGGGGTCAATGAGGTCAGAGACCCATCTTTTTCTAGAGTTTTTAGCTTTTCCAATGATTTTGTGGTTTCCTCTCGGAATCCAATTGTCACGCCAGATTCTAATCTTCCTTCCCGAGATAACTCTCCAGATGATGCCTTGCTTTAGAAGATCGAGGCCATGAGATATACCCTGCCAGCATGGGGAGACATTTTGAGTGAAGGCTGTGTCAACAAGGTCTCCATTGGGGTAGTACTTGGCCTTGAGAATTTTTGCACAGAGGCTATCCAGGAATTCAATAAGCCGCCATGCTTGTCCAGCCAACACTGCTTGGTTGAAAATCCTGAGATCTTTGAAACCAATTTCACCGTGAGATTTTGGTTTTGACATTCTGTCCCATGACATCCAATGTACCTTTCTCTGGTCGAATTCATCTCCCCACCAAAAGTCCCTCGGAATTCTCTCTAGGTCATCATAAAGGTCCCCGCCGTCAGCTCCGATCTTGGTTAGGGTTTCTTGCGCCTCCTGGATGGCTGCAGTCGTGGAAGGCAGGGTTGGCGAGGTCGAGGTAGTCGCATCAACCTCTCCGGTCTTCGCGATGCCGGTGTTGTCCTCAGGGCCGTCTCCAGAAATTCGGGGCCCCTGTGCGAAACGTAAAATGGTGCCCTAAAGTTTGAAATTTCGACATTGCATAGCATCTAAAAATACTTTCATTTTATTACATAACTTCAATATATGTTATTCCGTACAATATATATAAGCGTATCAAACATTAATTCTACGGAAAGGTACCACTAAACCAATAAACTCACCTTATGTTCTGCTGAAAATCATCATCCTTCTGGTATTTCTTGAAATGAAATCTTCAATCATATCTTCGGAATTAATCTTCTCTAGGATATCATTTTCAAGTGCTATTGTTGCCAATCCATTGAGTCTTTTTTGCGTCATAGTAGACCACAAATAAGATTTCAACAACTTGAGTTTGGAGAAGCTCCTTTCCGCCAATGCAACCGTAACAGGAATGGTTAATAAAATTTTGTACGCAATATTAGCAACAGGTAAATAAGGGCGCTTCTTCAAATAGTTCAAAATATCAATAGCACTCATGGATTTATCAAGCATATCTTGGATGTAGATTAGCTCAAAAATAAATCCTCCCCGTCAATATCCTTATGTTCTGGAATCTTATTCCCTTGAATATCTTCATGTTCTTCCCACGTAAGTGCATTCTCAAGATTAAGACAAGCAGCCCTCAAACTATCATTATCAATGGATCGGAGTCTATCTGAAGTAAACAAGAAACCAAAAGTTTTCTCGTACCAATGATATTGTTGAAATCTCCTATTAAGAGAAGCTATAGCTTGATCAACAATGGGTATGAAATAATTGACCCTGAATGACTCCTCTGCAGACTGTAAATCAACAGAGTTGTCATCTGCGCCCTCATCAAATTGTCGTTTTCTTTTGATTTTTCGCTTGGTGCGGAACACTAGAGGAATATCCAGCTCCATTGCAATTTCTTTTGCAGACTCCAATGCTTTTGAAAAGCCAGTTTCTCTATACTTAGTGAAAAAAGTAATCAACCCCTGTACAGACTTGTGGC
This sequence comes from Poa pratensis, assembly GCA_947311845.1. Taxonomy (NCBI): domain Eukaryota; kingdom Viridiplantae; phylum Streptophyta; class Magnoliopsida; order Poales; family Poaceae; genus Poa; species Poa pratensis. The sequence goes on from CAMZMU010000090.1 coordinate 41,644,914, forward strand.
GCCCCGACCCGACTGCTTTACAGTGATGCTGCGTGTCACCGGTTACGCGATACAACTGGAGGTTACGGGTTTACCAACCCCGGCCAAAACCTTTGGCAGGCGTTGCTCGGAATAACCGGCAACGCAACACCCGATTGATGCCGTAACACGGGCGCAACCCTCAATGCATAATAGTGAGATCAAGACTTGTGGAACAACTGGCACATCACAGACTCTATGACACAAAGCATAATGGTTCAACTCTTATAATAGAGAAATATAGCAAATGACAACCAGAGGTCACAGACCCAACATTACAACAAGCGGAAGCGAATTAAGTTGTCTAACAACAAGATCCAGATAATGGCCTAAGAGGCCTACAAATAAACATCACAGCGCCAGCTGTCCCGAGATGTCCCAAGCTGCCACCTGGGAACCCCAGACTACTCGTCAACATCCACAAAGAACCCACCTTCGAGGTCGGTGAAGTCCTCTCCTGAAAATAAGCAAACGACGTTGAGTTCGACGAACTCGCAAGATTAAAAGCTAATATATGCTCGATGATTGGCTTTCAAGGTTTTATGGCTGTTTTGCATAAAGCTGATTTTATTTTAAAAAGACATAACTCCAAGGCATCGACTAATCAGAGTATTTTTAAACGGGGTAAGAAGTAACTCTTTTCTTCAATCACCTTTCTCAACATCAACCATCATCATCATTGTCAACCATTATACCTGTTCTACAAAGGCACCTCCCGAATCACCCTCGAGGAAGTCAACCTTACAATCTTGAGTGGTACCTCTAGTACCCAGTTTTTAATCATTCCGTTCAAGTTATTCTATGGTCTTATCGTCCTTTCCCAAGTTTTCCGTAACCGTGGACACGGCTTTTCGAAAAAAATTAACCCTGCAGGGGTGCACTGTGTTTACCTTCAGTAACGCCCGGCCCATTGCCTACACGTAGCTCTCTTCCGGGAAAGCCGGCTGGGTGGGAACGGTTACGACCTTTACCTTGCTTGAGACTAACCCAGGATCATCAGTGGCGGTAGGACTGCCACGATCATCACACCCCGCCCACGGCCACTCATTTTCCTAACACCACCATCCTCATCCCAGTCTTGGTCACCATCTCGACGCACACGCAAATGGAAAACCAAACTAGAGGACCCTGGCTAGCCCCGGCACAAGTTAGTTAGTCGACGAGGGCTCCATATACCCCACCGAAAGGAAGCGCGCTCAGTCTTGGTTCAAGAGGTAAAGAACTCGCACTTAGGCGGCGAGAACGAGACAACCCACCACATTCCATGTGGCCTCTCATCCCCACCTTTAAGCATTTTATCTTCCGTCACCACAGTTTCTCCACCATCATCCGGACAGTTAAGCACCTGTTCCCAACATGATACATCCATCGGAAGAATAACATTTAACTAAGAATGGCTAAGCATCAACATTGCATAGTTAAGTATCTCAGGCCAACAATACAAACCTATGGATAATAGGAGGGGAAAACAGGTAATGGCATCGGAAACTTAATGCAACTATAGGATACTCTAATCCAATAAAATTGACATTTGGAACCGCATGCAATATTCTAGTGGAGAAATATATTTGCGGAAACTTAGGATAAGATATGCTCAGAGGGGGGATTACGCTTGCCTGGCTCAACGTGCTGGTAGTACGGATCGTCGGGGTATTGCGGTCTAACCCCGGCTGCTTGATCTATCGTAGCACAAAACACGGAAGAACAATCAATCACCACACAAGCTTTAACAAATGCAATGCGCAAACACATGATGACATGGCAATTTAAATCCCCGGAGTGAGGATGATTCCATCTATTCCATTTAAACGGAGTTTGGATGCTTAAGGACACATCTCGAATACCCCGTGGAGTTAGGTCATAATCATCTTTACTTTTTAATTAGCATAGATGAAACCCTATGTTTAAATTGTATATGAATGACATGCACATGTGTAGGATGCAGTGTTTGGGGTGATTCAACAACCTTACAACAATTACTAAGAGTAAACTGAAGATTAATTTGCATTTCAGTTGAAACAGGTTAAAATTGGAGTATCCGGTTTCAGTTCCGGATAATTCCGGGTCTGGTACCGGGAGCAGTCCGGTTTCAGGTCCGGAGGATTCCGGGTTTGGCACCGGAAGAAAAAGATCCGGAATTATTTCCGGGTGGAATCCGGGAGTATACCGGGTGAAAATGAAGGAGTCCAGTAGCTATTTTCCTAATCCGGTATAGATTCCGGAAATTTCCGGGGATGGCACCGGATAGCCCAGTTCGACGGGAAGTGCTATATCTACGGCGATTCGACGAACGCGAGGAAAAGGGAGTGGATGGAGATGACCATTTGGACCGCAAACTCACCCTGAGCTCGTAGGAGCGGTTGGTGAGGTCGGAGGTGGGCGGAGATGGCCGGAATCGTGATTGACGTCCGGCGGCCGGTGTTGGAGAAGACGGCTCGTGCGCGACAATGCGGGTGGCCCCGGCTCGATTCCTTCGGTGAGGACGGAGAGGACGGCGCGGCGGAGCGGGTTGTGGTCTTCGATTTACGCGGGAGCTCCTCAAACGGCGGCGGCGAGCACGGCAGCCATGGCGCCTCGTGGAGGGAGAGGAAAAAGGAGAGGAGAGCAGGTGAGCAAGTGGGGGATGGGGAGCAGCGCACTGTGGGGGCCTCGGGCTCCTCTTCTCCTCGCGGCGCTGCAGGAGGAGCTCGGCAGCGAGCTGGTGCGGCGCGAGCAACGGCGGCTCGGTCGCTACAGGGAAGAAGAAAGGTGGTTTTGCTAGAAGCCCCCTGTAACTTTTATTTCCATCACAGTTCGGTCCTTTTCTCCATTTAATTGAAAAACCTTTTAAACCAGCAGCATTTCCTTGATTTTATTGAGGCACTTAAACCTTTTAGAAAAAAAAATATGGCAAAAATTTGGGGAGGCTCCCCATAGTCTGTAGAAGCTCCACAAATTTTGGTTTCCCAAAATAAAAAGTTTTGTACCACTTTTGTTCATAGGTTTCATTTAGGGCAATTTCTAAATTCCCCAAATTATAATCTTTTAGGAATTTTAAAGCAAGACCAAAATAGTATTTTGAACTCTTGGAACTTCCTTGACAAATATAACATGTCAAAGTATTTTGTTTTGCAACTTTGAGTGCTTTCATTGTTTTGAAATTTGTTAGAGCAAGTTTTGTCATTTTGTTTTACAAAGTTGCCAAACCAACAACAATTCCCTAACCCACACAATTCCCTAGCAACAACATTGATGCAAGGATGCCATGATGCAATGAACACAAAAGTGGAAAAATTACACAGGTTTTTAGGTTCTCAGCTTTGGGCTGTTACAATTCTACCCCCCTTACAGGAATCTCGTCCCGAGATTCTAAGATTGCGGAAAGAAGTCGGGATACTCCTCACGAAGACTAGACTCTCTTTCCCAAGTTGCTTCTTCCTCGGAATGGTGAGACCACTGAACTTGAGGAACTTGGTAGTCTTGTTACGGGTCTTCCTTTCGGCTTCATCCAGGACACGGATAGGATGCTCGCGATAAGTGAGATCTTCCTGGAGATCTAGCTCTTCATGATTGACTCCATGGATAGGATCTTTGAAACACCGGCGAAGTTGGGAGACATGAAACACATCATGTACATTTGGGAATTTGACCGGTAACTCCAATTGATAAGAAAGATCTCCTCGCTTGGCCAGAACGGTGAAAGGGCCAACATAGCGAGGGGCCAATTTCCCTTTGATTCCGAAGCGGCGAACGCCACGAAGGGGAGAGACGCGGAGATAAGCTTTATCACCAATTTCATAGTGAATTTCCTGATGGTGCTTATCATAGTAGCTCTTCTGCCTAGACTGAGCAATCTTCAGATTCTCTCTTATGATTCTACCTTCTCCTCAGCTTCATTGATCACATCCGGACCAAAGAGTGCTCTCTCTCCGGTCTCGGACCAATTTAGAGGAGTGCGGCATTTTCTTCCATATAGAACCTCGAAGGGAGCCATGCCCAGACTAGCTTGATAGCTATTGTTGTAGGAGAACTCCGCGAAAGGGAGATACTTTTCCCAACCCTTGCCAAAAGAGATTACACATGCCCGAAGCATGTCTTCCAAACTTGGTTCACTCTTTCGGTCTGACCATCAGTTTGAGGATGGTAGGCGGTACTGAAGTTGAGACGGGACCCCATAGCAGTTTGGAAACTCTGCCAAACTTGGATACAAAGATACTTCCACGGTCCGATATGATCCTCAGAGGGACCCCATGCAATGGAACAATACGAGCCATATAAAGTCAGCAAGTTGACTTGCCCGTATATCATCACGGACTGGTAGGAAGTGAGCAACCTTGGACGATCAATGATTACCCATATTGCATTGTTGCCCTTTTGAGATCTGGGAAACCCGGTGATGAAGTCCATACCAATTTCATCCCATTTCCACTCGGGACTGCAATAGGGCGGAGAGTGCCGGCAGGTCTTTGATGTTCAGCCTTTACCCGTCGACAGGTGTCGCATTCAGCAACATACTTGGCAATTTCTCGTTTCATACGAGTCCACCAGAATTGTGGTCGAAGGTCTTGGTACATTTTGGTACTACCGGGATGAATAGAGAGAGGTGATTCATGAGCTTCTTGGAGGATAGCTCCCTCAATTCGTTCTTTGGCACTACCAGCGGTCACCAAAATAAACAACCCGGATTCATCTTCCGAGAAACATTTGGCCTTCCCTAGCAATGTTCTCTTGATATTCAGGATACCCTCATCCAGCTTCTGAGCATCCTTAATCTGGTCTACAAGAGTAGATTTGATCTCCAGATTTGCAAGGTAGCCGGAGGGAACAATTTCCAGGTTCAAACGGGCGAACTCTTCATGAAGAGCAGGTTGGCCTTCTCAATCATCAGATTGTTGCAATAGGACTTCCGACTTAGCGCGTCAGCCACGACGTTTGCTTTGCCGGGTTGATAGTTCAGACTCACATCATAGTCCTTGATTAACTCCAACCAACGCCTTTGCCTGAGATTTAAATCCGGCTGGGTGAAGAGGTACTTCAGACTCTTGTGATCCGAGAAGATCTCGCAACGGTTACCAAACAGGTATGGTCTCCATTGCTTCAAAGCATAGACCACCGCGGCAAGTTCTAGATCATGAGTTGGGTATTGTGCTCATGCGGCTTCAATTGGCGAGAAGCATAGCCACCACATGGCCATCTTGCATTAATACACAACCCAAGCCTTGCAGAGAGGCGTCACAGAAGACGACGAAATCCTTGCTGTGTCCGGCAGGACAAGCACAGGAGCGGAGTGAGTTTGGCTTTCAGTGTTTTGAAGCTCTCTTCAGCTTCGGCCGTCCATACGAACTTTTTATCCTTCTTGAGAAGGTCAGTCAGGGCCTTGGCTATCTTGGAGAAACCTTCGATGAATCGGCGGTAGTAACCCGCCAATCCGAGAAAGCTACGGATGTCCTTGACTGACATTGGAGTTTTCCAATCCAAATGGACTGAATCTTGTCGGGAATGACAGCCACACCATTAGCGGATATCACATGACCAAGGAAGACAAGATTATCCAACCAAACTCACACTTGGAGAACTTGGCATAGAGGCGGTGTTCTCGAAGTCGTGTCAGAACCAACGAAGATGTTCGGCATGCTCTTCATCGGTTTTGGAATAGATGAGGATGTCATCAATGTAAATGACGACAAACTTGTCAAGATAATCCATGAAGATGGAGTTCATGAGCCTCATGAAAGTAGCTGGAGCATTGTGAGACCAAAGGACATGACGGTATACTCATATGAGCCATAACGAGTAACAAATGCCGTCTTTGGATATCCTCCTTTCTGATCTTGATCTGATGGTAGCCTGACCTCAGATCCATCTTGGAGAATACCGTTGCACCAGCTAACTGATCCAACAGATCATTGATGCGAGGAATAGGATACTTGTTCTTGATTGTCACCGCATTCAACGGTCTATAGTCAGAGACTAGACGAGGCACGGTAGAATCCCTCTTCTTGACAAAGAGTACCGGACAACCCCAAGGTGAACTGCTAGGCTGGATGAAATCCTTCGCTAACAGCTGATCAATTTGCTCTTTCAACAGAGCCAACTCTTCCACCGGCATACGGTAGGGCTTCTTGGAAATTGGAGCAGTACCGGGAAGTAGATCTATGACAAACTCCACACTTCGGTCAGGAGGCATGCCAGGCAATTCTTCCGGGAACACATCCGGGAAGTCACACACCACGTGTATGTCCTGGATTTCAGGAGGGGATTCGCCTTCCATAAAGCAAAGGAGGATCTCGGTGAGTTGGGTATGATGAGGACGGAGGTCTTGACAGTGCAGACCAATACTTCACACTGTCACCGGAAGAATTGGTCACGGTGACGGTCTTGGCAGCACAGTCGAGATTAGCCGGTATTTGGCTAGCCAGTTCATGCCCAGTATGACATCAATGCCACTTGACCTCAGAGCTACCAAAGCGAAAGGAAAGAGTAGTAACCGATAGTAATCTGACTTCAGGAGTAACCCCATCGGTTTGCCATTTGGAGCCAGGAGTGGCGATCACCAAGGGACGGCTCATTTTCTCAACGGTATTTTGTGGTCTTTTGCAAAAGCTATGGATATGAATGAATGCGATGCTCCAGAATCAAACAAAACTGTAGCAAGATTGTTGTTGATTCGTAACTCACCCATGAGAACGCCGGGGTCCTCTTCAGCTTCTTCAGCAGAGATGTGGTTCAGGCGACCACGCACAATAGGTCCAGCCTTGCCAGCTGGAGTGGCAGGGGCTCGTGCAGGAGTTATCGCGAGAGGTGCCTTCTGGGGGCACTCCCTGGAGTAGTGGCCAGCCTGGCCACAGGTGTAGCAAGTGAGTCCAGGTGGAGCAGGTAGCATAGGACGGTACCCACTCCCGCCTACCCCAAGTGTCGAAGTAGTGGGGCGCGGAGGTGGTGGCCTGTATCCCGCGGTCTCGGCATGAATGGAGCACGCGGTACAGCGCTGTAGGGAACAAACACCCTGCGCTTCTTGCTCTCAGAACCCGAGGAACTCTGGTGGTCCCCGTGTGCGGGCCTCTTGGAAGCTCAAGTTCCTTTCTTCCTTGCTCAGAGTAAAGCCTGGTTGAACAGCTCCTGAGGTCTGGAACCTGAAGGGCAGCAACTCATAGCGGAGCTGCGGAGTCAGACCCTTGCGGAACAGCTCTTGCTTGTCAGCATCATTGGTCACGTCCCTTGGGGCGTAACGAGAGAGATGGTTGAACTCACGACCATAAGTGCGGAGGTCCATCCGTCCCTGTTGCAAATCCAGGAACTCCCTCCTCTTCAATCCATGATCGGCTGGGGAATGTACTCCGCACGGAAGGCAGTGCGAAATCAGCCCAAGTGAAGACATGGTTGGCTGGAAACAAAGCCACATGGCTTTCCCACCAACAGCCAGCAGCACCAACCAAGAGTAGGTGGCAAAGTTGACTTGCTCAGCCACTGGGACATGCAGCGCGGAGAACTTGCGCTCCAAGCACGAAGCCAATCATCAGCTTCCAGTGGCTCCTTAGCATCAGCAAAGGTGGGTGGCTGCGAGCGCAGGAACTCGTGAGAGTGTTGCAGCCATTCCTCTGTGCATTCTGCTGCACCAACTGCTCAAGCAAGCGCTCATTGCGCCCACGGTTCTCCTCAATGGCCATCAAGACCTGAGCCATCGAGGGTGGTGGCGGCAGATCATCCTCATCATTGTGTGGTTACCGCGACCTCCACGGCCTCCACGGCCTCCTCGAGCCATTCTGGAGATTTGACAATGACACAGTTAGTATCTTCTCCGAATGGTCGAACAATAGCATTAGCGTCTACTCAAGTACACAGACTAGGGACGATAATACATTGTGTAACAACTAACAAGGAATCAACAAGATAGAACTTGGGTCAAAGATCAGCATCATGTGCTACTAGCGGAGTTAAGAGATCACACTTAACACACTCTAGTTGGCACAATCCGGGACCTTATGTTCAAGTCCTTGGGTTAAAACCCAAAGAAGGATCAAAGATTAGACTCGGTAGAACATCTGAGTTGATTTGGATTGTACGCAGCGGGAGCAACCACATAACACTAAAGGTAGACCCACCCACGTTTCTAATTTTGAAGTAACAACGAGAAGTAAAACTTTAACTCAAATCGAGGTAAGATTGCTCCGAGATTAGAGGGTAACCAGATAAGGAGTAAAAAGAATCCTAAGATGGTTTTCACAACTCATTTTTAGGTTAAAAATATTTTCACAAACACTAGACTCAACGTCGACCAGTAGAAGGGTTTCCTACAGGCAGTACTGCTCTGATACCAACTTGTGGCGCCCCGACCCGACTGCTATACAGTGATGCTGTGTGTCACCGGTTAAGCGATACAACCGGAGGTTACGGGTTTACCAATCCCCGGCCAAAACCTTTGGCAGGCGTTGCTCGGAATAATCGGCAACGCAACACCCCGATTGATGCCTTAACACGGCACAACCCTCAATGCATAATAGAGAGATCAAGACTTGTGGAACAACTGGCACATCACAGACTCTACGACACAAAGCATATAGTTCAACTCTTATAATAGAGAAAGATAGCAAATGACAACCAGAGGTCACAGACCCAACATTACAACAAGCGGAAGCGAATTAAGTTGTTCTAAACAACAAGATCCAATAATGGCCTAAGAGGCCTACAAATAAACATCACAACGCCAGCTGTCCGAGATGTCCCAAGCTGCCACCTGGGAACCCCAGACTACTCGTCGACGTCCACAAAGAACCCACCTTCGAGGTCGGTGAAGTCCTCCTGAAAAAAGCAAACGACGTTGAGTTCGACGAACTCGCAAGATTAAGAGCTAATATAGCTCGATGAGGCTTTCAAGGTTTTATGGCTGTTTTGCATAAAGCTGATTTTATTTTAAAAACATAACTCCAAGGCATCGACTAATCAGAGTATTTTTAAAAGGGGTAAGAAGTAACTCTTTTCTTCATCACCATTCTCAACATCAACCATCATCATCATTGTCAACCATTATACCTGTTCTACAAAGGCACCTCCCCGAATCACCCTCGAGGAAGTCAACCTTACAATCTTGAGTGGTACCTCTAGTACCCAGTTTTTAATCATTCCGTTCAAGTTATTCTATGGTCTTATCGTCCTTTCCCAAGTTGTCCGTAACCGTGGACACGGCTTTTCGAAAAGATTTAACCCTGCAGGGGTGCACTGTGTTTACCTTCGGTACCGCCCGGCCCATTGCCTACACGTAGCTCTCTTCCGAGGAAAGCCGGCTGGGTGGGAACGATTACGACCTTTACCTTGCTTAAGACTAACCCAGGATCATCAGTGGCGGTAGGACTGCCAGGATCATCACACCCCGCCCCACGGCCACTCAATTTCCTAACACCACCATCCTCATCCCAGTCTTGGTCACCATCTCGACGCACACGCAAATGGAAAACCAAACTACAAGACCCTGGCTAGCCCCGGCACAAGTTAGTTAGTCGACGAGGGCTCCATATACCCCACCGAAAGGAAGCGCGCTCAGTCTTGGTTCAAGAGGTAAAGAACTCGCACTTAGGCGGCGAGAACGAGACAACCCACCACATTCCATGTGGCCTCTCATCCCCACCTTTAAGCATTTTATCTTCCGTCACCACAGTTTCTCCACCATCATCCGGACAGTTAAGCACCTGTTCCCAACATGATACATCCACCGGACGAATAACATTTAACTAAGCATGGCTAAGCATCAACATTGCATAGTTAAGTATCTCAGGCCAACAATACAAACCTATGGATAATAGGAGGGGAAAACAGGTAATGGCATCGGAAACTTAATGCAACTATAGGATACTCTAATCCAATAAAATTGACATTTGTAACCGCATGCAATATTCTAGTGGAGAAATATATTTGCGGAAACTTAGGATAAGATATGCTCAGAGGGGGGATTACGCTTGCCTGGCTCAACGTGCTGGTAGTACGGATCGTCGGGGTATTGCGGTGTAACCCCGGCTGCTTGATCTATCGTAGCACAAAACACGGAAGAACAAATGCAATGCGCAAACACATGATGACATGGCAATTTAAATCCCCGGAGTGAGGATGATTCCATCTATTCCATTTAAACGGAGTTTGGATGCTTAAGTACACATCTCGAATACCCCGTGGAGTTAGGTCATAATCATCTTTACTTTTTAATTAGCATAGATGAAACCCTATGTTTAAATTGTATATGAATGACATGCACATGTGTAGGATGCAGTGTTTGGGGTGATTCAACAACCTTACAACAATTACTAAGTGTAAACTGAAGATTGATTTGCATTTCAGTTGAAACAGGTTAAAATTGGAGTATCCGGTTTCAGTTCCGGATAATTCCGGGTCTGGTACCGGGAGCAGTCCGGTTTCAGGTCCGGAGGATTCCGGGTTTGGCACCGGAAGAAAAAGATCCGGAATTATTTCCGGGTGGAATCCGGGTGTATACCGGGTGAAAATGAAGGAGTCCAGTAGCTATTTTCCTAATCCGGTATAGATTCCGGAAATTTCCGGGGCTGGCACCGGATAGCCCAGTTCGACGGGAAGTGCTACATCTACGGCGATTCGACGAACGCGAGGAAAAGGGAGTGGATGGAGATCACCATTTGGACCGCAAACTCACCCTGAGCTCGTAGGAGCGGTTGGTGAGGTCGGAGGTGGGCGGAGATGGCCGGAATCGTGATCGACGTCCGGCGGCCGGAGTTGGAGAAGACGGCTCGTGCGCGACTATGCGGGCGGCCCTGGCTCGATTCCTTCGGTGAGGACGGAGAGGACGGCGCGGCGGAGCGGGTTGTGGTCTTCGATTTACGCGGGAGCTCCTCAAACGGCGGCGGCGAGCACGGCAGCCATGGCGGCCATGGCGCCTCGTGGAGGGAGAGGAAAAAGGAGAGGAGAGCAGGTGAGCAAGTGGGGGATGGGGAGCAGCGCACTGTGGGGGCCTCGGGCTCCTCTTCTCCTCGCGGCGCGGCAGGAGGAGCTCGGCAGCGAGCTGGTGCGGCGCGAGCAACGACGGCTCGGTCGCTACAGGGAAGAAGAAAGGTGGTTTTGCAAAAAGCCCCCTGTAACTTTTATTTCCATCACAGTTCGGTCCTTTTCTCCTTTTAATTGAAAAACCTTTTAAACCAGCAGCATTTCCTTGATTTTATTGAGGCACTTAAACCTTTTAGAAAAAAAAAATATATGGCAAAAATTTGGGGAGGCTCCCCTTAGTCTGTAGAAGCTCCACAAATTTTGGTTTCCCAAAATAAAAAGTTTTGTACCACTTTTGTTCATAGGTTTCATTTAGGGCAATTTCTAAATTCCCCAAATTATAATCTTTTAGGAATTTTAAAGCAAGACCAAAATAGTATTTTGAACTCTTGGAACTTCCTTGACAAATATAACATGTCAAAGTATTTTGTTTTGCAACTTTGAGTGCTTTCATTGTTTTGAAATTTGTTAGAGCAAGTTTTGTCATTTTGTTTTACAAAGTTGCCAAACCAACAACAATTCCCTAACCCACACAATTCCCTAGCAACAACATTGATGCAGGGATGCCATGATGCAATGAACACAAAAGTGGAAAAATTACACAGGTTTTTAGGTTCTCAGCTTTGGGCTGTTACAAGACTCAATTGCAATATCAATAAGCATATCCTTTGACTGAAGTTGCTTGCTGATCGTATTAATAGCAGATAATATTTCATACCAGATGATTAATGATGCTACAAATTCAAAATCACCAAGTTCATGTTCTGCCAATGATTGAGCTTGACTAATTGTCAATGGATCCTTATCACTCTCAGCCACTTGTAACAAAGCCTCCCGTATTCCTGAGATCTGAAACCTTATAGCTTTAACACTGTCAGCGCGGCTCTCCCAACGAGTAGATGACAATGATTTGAGAGTCAGTCCTATTATATTATCTTTAAGAATTTGCCACCTCTTAGTTGAATTAGCAAATGTAGTATAAATGTGTTGTACAACTCCAAAAAAATCTGTTGCTTTACGACAAGAATTTGCCATATCACATAGTGTCAAATTAAGACTGTGACAACCGCAAGCTGAATAAAAAGCTCTTGGATTTAAATCCAATACCAACTTCTGTACCCCTTGATGTTTTCCTTTCATATTCTACCTATTGTCATATCCCTGCCCTCTCACATTGTCCATATCAAGGTCAAGGTTCTTCAATTCCTGTTCTAGAACATCACACAATCCCTGTCCAGTGGTGTCATTCACATGCAAAAATCCTAAGAAGGACTCTTCAATGCAAACCGGACCTGAAGATGTATCAACATACCTTATTATCAAAGACATTTGTTCTTGATGGCTTGCATCTAGAGTACAGTCAAGTATAACAGAGAAGTACTTCGCCTCTTTTATCTTTCCAATGATTACAGACCTGATTGCACCAGCCAGCAAACTTATTAACTCATTTTGGATCAAAGGACCAAGATAATGATCACGTATTTTATCATTGGTGATGCGGTCAATATGCTCTTTCATAACCGGGTCAAACTGACCCAACATTTGAACCAGTCCAAGAAAATTGCCATTGTTATCTTGGTACAACTTGCTATTGCTGCCACGAAATGCTATGTTGTGTTCTCCAAGAAATTGTACAATCAAAAGAATCATGTACAAAACTTTTCTCCAATGTTCCTTTTCTTTGTCAAGTTCTTGTTGAGCAACTTTATCAATTGTTTGATTATTCTGCAACCTCAGGCGCATGTCATACCATGTAGACATATTTGTGACATGTTCTTTACTAGTTTCATGCTCTCTAAGTCTGTTGCTAAGATGCATCCACTTACTGAATCCCTCATTTGCGAACTTTCCTCTCACAAGTCCCTTTCTCAATAATTTGCAGCAAAAACAAAATACTCTATCAAGGTGTTTGCTGTATACAAGCCATTCTCTATCACAATTTTCTCCATTGGGGAGAGATCTATTATAAGACAATGCAGAAAACCTTCTTTTGGATACTTTATCAATAGGACCATGCTCAATAGACAAGTCTCTTTTAGGACCCTCTTTCACCAGAATATCAATCATTTTAGGATCAAGACCATCCCAATTTCTTGGATCAAATATATCAACATGATTAGAGCTATTGGTGTCATCGCCAGTAGTAGTATCATTACCTTCATCACCAATAGTAGCATCATCGACACCTTCATCACCAATAGGATCATCATCACCAATAGGATCATCATCACCAATAGGATCATCATCACCAATAGGAACACCATCGTCTTCATTGCCAATACTAGCATCAACATCTTCATCTAATTCTGTCGTGTGAGCCTCAACCTCCACCGGATCATCAACACGATCATCATCAGAATTAATACGAGTCTCTCTCACAACAAATCTATCCATAGCACCTTTTTGAGACCGAGCTGCTGCTTCTTTTCTCTCTTTATTCTTACGCTTTTCTGCACCAGACATACACTTTCTTTTTCTAGAATCCATGATTAATCCTGTTTCATTAACAAAATAAAATAAAAATGAGTACAAACAACTAGCTGTAGATCAACTTAGTGGTTTATAATTAGCACAGAAAGCATGCCAACATGCAACAATACCTTAATCAGTAATTCCGCCCCGATCGCGTCGCACTGATCGTATCTTTCAAATTTCCAATCCCCAATCTCTACTGTAATAAGACATAATCAGTAAATCAGTAATTACATCGTCAAAATTTCCAATCCCTGATCTGATTGCTGTGGCAGCGCGGCCTAATTACCTCGTCACTAGTACGCGAGTATCCGCCGCAGGGCCCTTTCTCCTTTTCTTCTCGGTCCGTCGCTCGTTGGCATGGAAAATCGACCGTCGTGGCGTCGTCTTCTCGTCGACTCGCCGTCACAGCCTTGCTGGTCGTCAGGTCGGCCCTCGCCATGGAAACCAAACCGTCCTTCGGAGATTGTTTTGATTAGGTCCCTAGTACTCTCCGTCTCTGGATCAATCAATACACGAATACGAATCTAGGAGTTGGACCCTGGATCGATCGTTCGCCTGGGTGCAGACTGGATCGATCGGCCGCTCGCGGCGCTGGGCCGCTCGGCCTCAATTTTTTTTGCCTGAACTAAACTAGCGATGTATAATCAGCTTAAAAATCTGGGGGCCCTGAACGGGTGTGCACCCATGCACCCTCAAAGACGGTGTCCTTGATGTTGAGCTTGCCCACCTCCTTGACGACATGGGCCGTCCTGAAGAACACGCCAAGGGAGGGGTTGTTGTTGGCGACATTGGCCGGTGAACTCCGGGAGGTACCAGCATCGTGGGTCCTCGGGATGGATCGGAGCCACCCCAAGTCCCACGTTGTACTGCTCCAGCTCCCCGTTGACAGGAAGCTGGCACTCTGCACCCTGGTGGCCTATCACTCCGCAGAGCAGGTAGAAGTTCGATAGGGCATAGGCGGAGTAAGGTAGCTATAATTGCAATTAGAGTGTCTTAGTACACGAAACTTACTTGTTTTGCCTAAATGCTGATTAGGACATCAGTTAACCTTGACGCAAACTTTTGTTTGTAATAAAGTATGTGGCTACAAACAAAAATTCGACCATATATGTATTTAGAAGGTTTTTTTCCGCTTTGTCAATTGGTGTTATATGTAGAATGGTGATGATCAATAGAGGTCTTCAACAGGGAATTCATGAAAATGGAGACGAAATAGCTGTGAAGTTGCTTTACGACAACATGCAAGCAATTGACGATGAGAAATTCCAACATGAGTTTGATAACCTTATGATGCTCAACCACAAGAATATTGTACGGTTAGTTGGATACTGTTATGACACACAACGTCAACATATGGACTATCAAGGAAGAACAGTTTTTGGTGAAACGACATATAGAGCATTGTGCTTCGAGTACATGCAGATGGGTAGTCTTCAAAGACATCTTTCTGGTACGATGATGCTCCATTTGACTATGCTTTTGCTTTTTGTTTTCTACCTTGTGAAGAAAAATGGTGATCTATATGTGCAATTCAACAATATCCTCCTAATTTGTTTTAGCATGCAGATGAAACTCTAGGTCTTGAATGGCAGGCACGTTACAAAATTATCAAGGAGACATGTAAGGGTTTGCAATACCTTCATGAAGGATCCAAAGAACCAATTTACCATTTGGACCTAAAACCTGACAACATACTACTGGATAAGAACATGGTTCCAAAACTTGCAGACTTTGGTTTGTCCAAACTCTTCAGCGAAGAACAAACCAGGGTCACACAAAGTAGTATAGGAACAATGTAAGTAAGTGAATTCTTTTCAGAAAAAGTAAGTAAGTGAATTCATTTTCTGAACGAGAAAAGGTACTTACAACATAATTATTCATGTACATATATTTCTACATTATGGTGCTATACACAGTGGGTACATGCCGCGAGAATACTTATTTGGACATGTCGTCTCGAAGAAGTTCGACATCTTCAGCCTAGGCGTGGTAATCACACAGATAATTGCTGGGCCAAAAGGCCACACTAGAAGGGCTGAGATGGGTCGCCAAAAATTTCTCAATCAAGTACAAATCCCTATCTAATTTCTGTGTAATAAAAATACGTTCTTTTTTATGATAAATAGTTTGCTGTGCTTTACATTTGAACATGGTACTCCCTCCGTCCAGATATATAGTGTATTTCAGTTGATTAACACAATTCTTTGTTCAATCATTACTTCACTAATACGTCGCTGATCTACAAAACTGTAACAACCGTAGTTCTGTATGCCATTCATATAATGCGAATAAAAAATAATCAATTTTCTGCCACATAAACAACATACTAATATCAATGATTGGTAAGAACTTTTTCTTAAGAAATTTGCGTCATATATTACACATTCTTACATGATGCTTTGATTAAACAGGTACATGCGAACTGGAGGAAAAGGTTAGAAGAAACGTGTACGTCAGAGACGCTAGAAGCAAACTGCCAGCAAGTGAGCATATGCACTGATATAGGACTGAGATGCATGATGGTTGCTAGGCGCAAAAGACCCAGTATATTGGAGATTATAAATAAACTTGATGGGACCGAAGCTGTGATAGAAAAGGTAATTGACTTTAAAGAAATTACTGATACATTGTTCATAATTAAAAGTGCGCATGAGCTTTAATTTGGTCACTAACAATAGAAGGGCACTTTTCTTGCCTCAACTTCTCGTGGTGTGGAACTTTGTTCCCACAACTATAAAACTAAATGATTCTAAGAAAGTAGAAAACTAAGTGGATTAGGCTCTTTGTTCGAACCTGGGTTATTTTTTGCCCTTGTCTCACCCAAGCATTACGGTGCTCGTATACATCTCTCTTGGCGGCACCGCGGAAGTAAAGCTTGTTGGGCGTATTATCGCGGCCCATTATCATGTAGAACTATTTTTGTAATATATTAAGATAATTTATAATCTCACAAAAACCAAGTTTCTATTTAATTACAAAGCCATGTAAATAAAAGAAAAAAAAATTCAAATCCGATATTTTTTGGACCCCATGAACATTTTTTGAATTCACTAAAAAAATTAAACCCATAGATATTTTCTTCAAACCTAGTGAACTTTTTTTACTATGAACAATTTTGTAGAAAACATGAACAATACTTTCATTTAACAATATTGACATACAAACAGGAGAAATAAATAAAAAATACTAAGAACAAAAGATAAAGCAAAAATAGAAAACAATTGGCAAGAAGAAAGATTAAAAACCGAACACAAAAGCCACAAAAGAAGAGGAAAAAAGGAAAACAGAAAAGAAACCATTTGCATGTCTTTGTGTCTTTCCTCCTGCTAATCTAGCTGGGTGTGTCTCTATCTTTGTTCTCCCGTGTGCCTGTTATGTGCGTATGTTTTTTATCTATTGAAATAGAATATAATTGCATGCAGTAACCCGTCACATCATCACAATAATTGCTAATTTCGTATTTTATAATAATTTATCCCAACGCTCCAGTTTTCAACCACTCATCTCTCCCGCGGCCTCCGTCTCCTTCCAGAACCCAACTTTGACATGGCAACGAGCTCCAGTTCCAGGTTTGCCTACGCCGTTCTTTATCTGATTTCATCCTTGATATTCCTTTTCCATGTATCTGAACTGAACCAACATGGTTCTACACCTTCCGCAGCAGCGCATCTACAAGAACATCATCCGTTCCGGAGGTGACGCACCTCACAATGCATGATGTAGAAACAATTACAAACCAATTTGCTGCTGGGAACATAGTTGGAAAAGGCGGCTACGGAGTAGTTTACAGGGTACGTATACGTGATTATGAGTTTTCTGCTGCTAATTTTGATCAGCCGGCCACCTATATCAGTACATGCATATGAATTTACAGGGAGAATACAACGGGTATGAAATAGCTGTGAAAAGGCTTTTTGTCTTAAATGCACTTGACGATAAGGCTTTTGCAAATGAATTTCAACAACTTATGAAGGTCCGACATGAGAATATTATACGGCTGATAGCCTACTGCCATGAGATAAAACATAAACATATTGAGATCAATGGGAACTATCTCTTTCTGTAGTTATAGACCGAGCTCTCTGTGATCCCTCCCTCCCTCAAGACGTAGCATGCTCACCCAATGCTCAAGGTGAAGCGCCTTTTGGACAGAGGTGTTTTTTTGCTTGGAGATCGCAAAAATGGAAGGGGCTATGCCCAAGCCAAGAAGCATGCCAAAACTTCACCGTCTTTCCATTGCCGAGTGTGATGTCAATGCACTTATAGAAGAGGTTCATGTCAACTTCATCACAAGGGTGGCCCAAGCCGACCCAAGATCTCTCCGGCTCCGTCCATTCAAACCAAGGCCATCGGAGTCTAAGAGCTCTCGCAAACTTCTCAAGATCAATGACCCCAAGTCCGCCCATGTTTTTAGGGCTGCACACAATATCCCACTTGACCTTGCATTTGCCTCCGGAAACTTTATCGGAGGCAGCCCAAAGGAAAGCCCTCTCAATCTTAGTCATGGCCCCCAACGTCCCTTTGGAAGGCTTTAGGACGGTGAGGGGGTAAATTGCTTGCATGGTAGTGACGGACTTAATAAGCTCAATTCTCCCGGCTCCCGTGACATATTTTCCTTGTCCAATTGGGAGTTTCTTGGCCATCTTGTCAACAATGAATTGGAAATCAACTCCACGCAACCGGTGAACCGAAAGTGGGAAGGCCCAAGTAGCGGATAGGGAAGGTGGAGCGTAACACCGTAAACTCTTGAAGAACGTCATCGAGGTGAACCGAGTTGCAGCGGATGGGCACCACCGAGCTCTTTTGCACATTGGTGACAAGGCCGGTAACCTCCCCGAAGCCAAGAAGGATGCGAGATAGCTCAGCCATGTCCTCCTTGATGGGGGCCACAAAAATGACCGCATCATCGGCATAGGAGACGTGCGGATGGAGGTGGCGCGACCCCTAAGCTGATGTAGCTCGCCATTCGCCGTTGCGCGCTTGCGCCTACAAGTGGGCATGTTATCAACAGAAACTACGTTCCATCCCTGTCTAATATTGACCTAGTGTCTAAAATGGACTGGTGTGAGTACGTTGTTAATTACCTCCTGGATGGTATAAGAGACTACCGAGATTCTAGAGCACAGAATGTCAATGTTCATGGTTGCGTACATCTACTTGCTGTAAGTGCAATGGAAAATTGTGTTTCGAAAATAATGTATATATATGGATTCTACTCTAACACTCATGCTTATCACGGTACTGCAGCTTATTTACGTTGATATTGTTTCATCTCCGCTCATCAAAACTCCCAGTGGCGAGCCCAGATCCAGTGTCATAACAACAACTTTATTTGATCTGCTTCAGTCGGCTGATCTCAGAGTGGATTCAAATGGTTGTGACAGTTACGGCAAGTTGCCAGTATGTGTCTATGTTTGTTGTTATGCTTAGCATTGTATATGAAATTTTTTTAAACTGACAGAATTCCCTAATAGTGTGTTAAAATGCGTTGATGTTTTATACAGTTGAAGGAGGAATTAAATGACCATCAGAAAGTAGATGCGTCAGTCAGCAAATCCAATGGGGAGGACAAGGATGCATGTGAAACAAGTCCACCTGTACAGGATTCAGTTATCAACAATGGCAAGGTTATTTCCGCATCATACAATTGGTCTTTTACATGCACTAATTTGTGTGTAAGTAAATAAATGTGGAGGTGATTATCGTATTGATGATATATGAACTGACACGCATTTAAAATGATGGAATAATAGGAAGAGGAAAACAATCAAGCAAATGTTCAATTGAGCAAGCACGAGCCTGTGAAGAAAGACAAGGTTGTTAGAATGGTTGTGAGCTTCATTATTGTTTCCATTCTATTGTATGATGTTGATAATTAGATTTGCTATATACTGAGTTTAATGTTGCAGACATGAATTTTACCCTGCCCACCCACATTAAGTAGGATGATGGTTGTGACGTTATTATTATCATTTCCTGACCAGGAGAATTGCGACATGTTATCCACAAGATTCAGAAGAAATACAACCGTAAAAGAGAGAAGGTATACACAAAATGTCTTCAACAGTTAACAGAAGAGGTCAGCAAGGTCGACTCAGAGATGGCAGCAGCAATTTCAGCAGCTGTTGATAGTTTCACTCATTCTGTCCCCTCAGTTGCTGGCGAACAGGATGGTTTGTATACTTGCCGGACGTCAGATAATGTTTTGATAGCAGCAGATGGAAGTAAAGGCAACGATGCTGGATCTAAAGCTGGATCAGCGGAGGGTGCACGGTCAGGCCCTTCTTCTGAAAGGATCTCAGATGATTTGAATCAACTTGAAGGACCGAGCAAAATTGACCATTCAACGTCGAAGTCAAGTGAAGGTAACCTGGTCTCTGACATCCCATCTTCTACAAATGGGGATGGAACAAATTCGGCAAGTCCAACTGGACAAGACAGAACGCTATCCAATGGCGAAAACGGTGAATTAGGAGTCAAATCCAACCAGGACTGCAATCCACCTACCACAGCCAATTCACCCGGATACATTACGCAGCCAGCGTCATCTGAAGGTGT
Source organism: Poa pratensis (assembly GCA_947311845.1). Classification (NCBI taxonomy): domain Eukaryota; kingdom Viridiplantae; phylum Streptophyta; class Magnoliopsida; order Poales; family Poaceae; genus Poa; species Poa pratensis. The sequence continues at coordinate 41,664,945 of CAMZMU010000090.1, forward strand.
AGTATTGCAAACTCAAATCCATACGTCTGATTCAGCATGTCCAAAAAATATGAGTGAAGTACCTGTTGGTACAGACACATCCACCTGCGGAGCTGTTCAGAAGATGGATATTGAGTACCCAAAGGCAAGTTCACTTATGCCAGAGAAGGAAGCAAGTTGTTTGCATGAGTCTGCAGCAGACATATGTCAAATATCAGTGGATGATGTCTTACTTTCCGTTAATGCTATAGGCAAAGAAGCATCCAGGGAGGCCATTATAGTTGCGGCAAACGAGTTGTCACATGAGAATGAAACTCAAACCGAACAGCATGAGCATTGTACTGAACAGCTTCACTGTATCCCTCCAAGCACTGACAAGGTAAACATTGAAGAAGACTGTGATAGTCGGAATGACAAGCTCGCTGTTCCTAAAGCAGTTAATTATCCAACTGATGAACAGACGGCTGTGATGATGCCCCCCCCCCCCCCCCCCCCCCCCACAATGCCAGATCAAGGGGAAGAGACTTTGGATGACTCTGCTTCAGAGTTGCTCACACCATCTTTCACAGCTAAAGAGACAACTCCATCAGCAAACTCCGAGCACCAGAGTTCCGGTGAAGCGATGCTGCATCAGGAGGTGTTGAAGCTATCAATGGTACAGACTGTGATAACCTTCCGATCAACAGTTGCCCAAGTAAGTTGCATAAAATTAGGATACATGTGTTACTGACACATATCAACCATTGTGTTTATTTACAGTACTTGTCTTCACACCGTTTTTGCTAGGTTATTTAACACTGTGCTATTTTATGAACAGCTTATACTCTAGATGAGCTTTGTGTTATACAAATTCCTGACTCCCCAGAGCTAGATACGCCACCTGTCCCCCTCAAATGCCCGAGCCTTGTTTCTGCCATACAGAATGGTCAGCGGTTTGGTGATGCCGGTAGTGTCAACACTGCTGTTAAATCAAGACCAAAGAGACATGTGACAGTAGAAGATAGCATTGAGGGTATCGCACAGTGCGTTTGAGCACCATATTCTGACAAGACTTCTGTCTCCAGGACATACACAGATCATGTAGAGAATTCCAGATTCAGATCAACCAGGCGCACAAAAAAGACCAACTTAGATGAATCAGATGATGGAGGTCCAAAGATATCTATACGTGGATTCCACGTGACTGAGAAGGAATTTGTCCATTCTCTGGTGCCAACGGGTCATGTTGATCTCAATTTCATGTGGATATGCTGTGTTGCAATCATGGAAGATTGGGGATCAAGGACCAAGTTCATCCTGAACCAACCAATAATAGTATGTGCATCATTAAACTTCTGTTATGTCTGGAGTTATGTGTGTCTAACTATATTCAGGTCTAACAAACACCTTTTTATTTCCTGTAACAGAAAGAACTTATGCTTCCTGTTAATAAGTGCAAGCACGAATATTTGGGAAAGAGGTTACAAAAATTCCTCTGAAAGAAGTTGAGCAGGTACAACAGATTAAACTAATGTACAAATTCTAGATTTTTTTTGTGCGTTATTAAAAATAGCTAACTTCTCCTTTATTCAAACACATTAAGTTTTACCTGCCCATATGCGACAACGAACACTGGATCCTGATTGTAATCAACCTGGTCAGCAAATTAGTGGAAATATACGATTCCCTGAGATCATGCAAGAAGGGTCAAGACCCCTACAAGCTGTTGTGGGAAAGAATTGTGAGTCTTCATTTTACATTCAATCCTCTCAAGACTGGAATGTAGCTTACACCGTCCATGTTTTGATTTGCTCTGTGTATTGTTGTGGCGTACAGGGAAAAAATTTCCAGATAGCTCTAAGCAAAGCAAGAGGAGATGAAATTGGAATTTATGATAATTTCCAAAAGAACTATGCAAAGACCAAAACCCAGACAAATGTGTACGTTTCCTAACAACATTTGTGGCTCCAAACCATACACTGTTTTTTTGAACAATGTGTATGTCCATACGAAGTTGGACCTTCCGATTTTGTAACATATATATAATTATCGTTCTGCAGGCATGATTGTGGTTTTGAGGTAATCAGGATGCTTGAGTGTCACAATGGTAAAGTTCTTATTGGTTATGGAAAGGTATACTCCAATCTCCATATCTCATTTTTTTAGTAATGCCACTCAGAAAAATGCAGTTCAGATTTGTCACCAATGGAGTTTCTTTTAAATTTTCAGAAAGCTATGCCTTCTTACAGAAAGGAAATATCGCACAAGCTTGTGTACCATCGTTTCAATGATCTGCATCCTGACAGGATAGAACTGTTGAAAGAAGCATCAGTTACACCTTGATATCTTACCTTGATCCGTATAGTCCCAGCAGAAATGGACGGGCATTTCACTCATAACTAGGTTTCGGAGTTTCTGATTGTAGGCATCTCTTACATGGTTTGTTGTATTAACTGATAACTAGGTTTCGAAGTTGCTGATGCATGTTTGGCATCCCGTTGTAAAACTTTATTGTCCGGACGTAGCCAAGTTCCAAACTAGTAACCATGTGGTGATTTTTAGCCTGGACACCTTAAACGTTTCATATGTAGTCTACACCATGGATGGTACGGTATCGAAACAGGAATAACATTCTTATGGTATCTTTAAATAACTGTTACGGAATTGATCCGAAACCAGAGGTCATAGTGTTGACCTGCCCTGCTGCTTCCGCTTCCCGCCATCAATCGTTTCGTCCGTGTCTTCTGCGTCTGTGGCCGAGAATCTCGCATCGCCTACCATCGTCATCGCGCGTGCAGCCGCCTCCGTAGAGGTTGGGTGCGGCAGTAGGAGGAGAGGCGGTGGAGACGGCTGGCCCGGGAGTCCATTCCGATTTTGTTTTATAGAGAAATGGTACGGTAACCAAACAAGAATAACATTATTATGATATCATTAAATAACAGTTGCGGAATGGATTTTGATGTTATTTATTTTATGGATCTTTGACATTTATCTCGGAATAAATTTGTGCACAGTTTTGATTAAAATTCATCAAAATTCCAGTATTGCTTTACTGAAAAAGATTGCTTCATTCAAAATTAACCGGAGTTTCGGTACTGATCAAAATTCATCAATATAGCTCCATTCGGAATGTATTTCTGCACACTGTTGATTAAAATTTCATATATTACTGGAAGTTGGATTGAGCCACAACCGTTTGACATTTTAGTATCAAAACACCATGATACATATTTCATATATTACTGAAAGTTGAATTGGCCCGCACTAATTTAAAAGTATGGCTTCAAGACCATATTGGTATGAAATAAATATGACACATATTTTCATGTATTATTGCGTGTTATGAACCACATATGATCCAATCGCACTAATTTGTTGTTATCGTACATTGGGCAAAGTAGCTGAACACAAGTAGAAACAAACATATTTATGAATGTTTGACTGAATAAAATAAAACCAGGATCACACACTATGCGACATTAATGTGACGACGCTTCCCACACCGCCAAATTAGATTTGGTCACGGGGACACGCTCTGAGCTCTAATTAGGTATAGAACCCTCACACTCAAGAGTGTGTGGGAGACATATATTTTGGTCAAATTGGCAAGTAATTGTCATAAGATATTTGTGGATGGGTTTTATAAATGCGGTCTGTTATGCACCGGTATAGCAACTAATGTCCATCAAGTATGAATATATGCTCTATCCATGGATTGTGTAATTCATGCAAATAGCAATTATGTGTCAATAATAATTTGGCTAGTACAGTACGGTGCACCTTGAGATCAGTATGACATGTGTTTGCGAAAATGCAATTCTAACGGCGCCGTCACTAGTAGGAAAAGGGTTATTAGTGGCGCACCAAATCATGATTCTGTGGCGCACCCCCAGAATTTCTGGGTGCGCCACAGAATCGTCGCCACTAAAATATTATTTCTGTGGCGCACCATGGACATGCGCCACAGAAACCACTTTATGTGGCGCACCCGGACGTGCGCCACAGAAATAGCTCGGTAGGCCACATAGCAAAGGAATTCTGTGGCGCACCCACGCCTGGTGCGCCACAGAAAGTGGTGCGCCACAAAAAAAAAAGCGTGCGCCACAGAAATATGAAACAGTAGTACAGGTATTTTTTTCATTTTGCTGTATAAATACAGGTATATACAGGATTTATCCAGAAATACAGATATATTTGACAGGTATATAAACAGACACACATTAATCACTATTTCATCACACATATTACTTAGTGTGCCCGAGATACATACACATAGTCACAAAAGTGCCGAATGTTAATTTACACAATATATTAGTTATGATAGAAACAAAAGTTCATCATTTCACACTACACATTACAAATGAAGTGTTCACCGCCTAACTAGGATCAAATGTAGTACACATCGGCGATGATGGTGAGCAAGAGCGCGCGGGAGCATGCATGATCATGGCTTCCTCTTCTTGAGCGGCGCCGGGAACGGTAGAATGCCCCCTTTCGTCCTCCACTCCCTGGTGTCATTCTGCGCCGCTAGTCGTTCTTCCATCCCTCTGAGACAACGCTGAAGATGGATTGGGATATATATTGGTTAGTGATATACATAGAGTATAATTTGTTCATCTAAGTAGAGAGGCAAGACGATCAATCAATGTTGTCATGGTTGGAAATCATATGGCTATCCTATTTGGGTTTCATAGCATAGCATATATATAATATATAACCCTACACATGCACTTCTACAAAAAAGTACACACTAGCTAGTAATGCTTAGCAAGGCTATCTTTTATAATACATCCTACGTACCGAAGCGGAAGTGGAAGGACCCTGAGGCGTGCATGACATCGTCGAGGATGATATTTGTTAACTGCAGCCGGATGCGATGGAAGTCTTGTCTATAATCAGCATCGGTGAGACCTTCCGCCATTTTGGTGTATTCTGCGAGATTAGATGCAATCTTCGTTTTCTCGCAATCCCGGACAATCGTTTTAAGGTGACGGAGGGCATAGTAGGCCTCCATCACACTGCCATCCAGTTGCTTGACGCAATGGAATCCGGTCCCATGCAAGAACTTGTGTGTGTTGTCGTCCTCCGTGAAAAATTCCGACTTCTTATGGAAGGGGCCGCCCTTTTTGGCATAGGCCTCGAGAGCGTCATCGAGAACACCCTTTAATCTGTTGTATGATCTCGGCTGGGATTTATTCCCCGAGTCCAAATAAGTGGCAACGGACCACCTCGGGGATACGTGGATGAGTGCGCAGTACTTGTCCCTGCTCAACACAATTGAAGCAGAATGTTGGACAAAGGATCAGCGATGGAAGAAATGTACAAGAAGGCATAAGATAGGACGGTGGCGAGCAGATGTGTACTTACTCGAAAAAGTAAGGCAGAAGAAGGGCGGTCTTCTCCTTGTTGGCCAGGAAGACCCTAACGAGGTACTCCTTGGCCGTTTCCCGTGTTGTTGATCCTTCCACCAGATGGCTGTCGCGCATGTAGTAGGGATCCACTATCGCGATGTACGGGGTATCATCTCTCCTGATCTTCATCGCCGCATCGAGCGCATATAGGCGGACCATGTTATAGTCCAGCCGTTTGGAGTGATACAGGTTGAAGATGTCCTCGTACGCTATGAAGAACACATCCGCGGGGTCTTCCTGGACGAAGTCCACCAACTCTTTTGGCACCTTGACCGGAACGCCGGGTAACCTGGGTTCTTCTCTTTAAGAAGGGTCTCCTCTAGATACAAGATATTATTCTGCAAAGTAATCATGGGTCCTTCTGCAAGGCGGAGCATGTCCCCGGACAAGATAGATTTACCAGCTTCATGAACTCGGGTAGCCTTGTGGATTCGTGTCTTCAGGACCCCGGATCTTAGGATCTTGCTGGCTCGCAGAGGATGCTTTTCTCTTCCTTGCTTTCTTTTCTTCTCTCTGGGGATTGTGGGGGTGCAGTGAACCCCGCTTTAACTGTTTCTTTCAGTGTGGTAGGGCTGAAAATGTTACCCGGTTGAGCTTGATGATCGCCGGCATCCGGAGGCGTGTCGGTGAAGGCCAGGCGCTGTGTGCATGAAGTGGGACGAGCAGGTTGAATGTGGTGGTCGCGGAAGGGTTCTTCATCCATAAGAGGCATGAACATATCATCCGCGGCGGCGCCAGTGTTGATGTAGTCATCGACGTTTACATCATTCATCATCCTCCTCAACATTGTCGTCGTTGCCACCAAGTTGAGGTGCAACGGCTTTGTCCTAAACATAAACAATAGCACATCCGTTAGTCGGGAAAGTCGGAAAGTCGGGGAATTCGGAAAGTCAGAACTAACCTTGGACGGTTGCGGGAAGACGTTCCCAACAACTGTTTGTGGCGGTTGTGGTGGCGATGACCGGCGGCGGTAGCTTCCGGCCGGTGGTGGGGCGACCGGCGGTAGCTTCCGGCCGGTGGCGGCGACCGGCGGTTCCGTCTGGGTGGTGGTGACGGCTGCTTGTGGCGCCGGTTCATCCGCAGCATCTTTTTTTGTCCGCCTCGGCGGGGGCCGAACGATCGGGGCTCGGGGCCTCGAGGTGGCGCCGCCGGTGCGCCTGGCCCCATGAAGAACATCCCCAAGACGAATTTGGGTCTTCGGCCATTCCAGCATCCACTGCCCGCATTCGCCAAGCTTCATGTGTTTCTCGGCTCCCTGAGGTTGCTTAGGGGGGTCGATGTCACAGAACTCAGGCAGTACCTCCTCACATTTACTTTCATCACGAGCTCGCTCATTCGGACGTTGTGGATATCGCGGGTCAAAGGTTGTACGGTCGAGGCCCTTGCGACTTCCTTCAACTCGCCGTCGGCCCCCACCCTATGCAGGAGTATGCAAGGCATGTCCTGGGAGTCAACACATAGCGGGCACCATGAGATAAGGCATATATAGTCTCACACACAATGTATCATACATATTCATGATCATACATATATATGTTTCCATTGCCTCACACACACATACTAATTAGTTACCTTGGTGACGGCGTTGAGCTCGGCTAATGTCGAGACAAGGGCGCCGGTGCCGGCGGCCGGCCTATCAATCTCCGGCCGCTCGTGTGCATTATCATTATTCTCCGGCGTTGGTGTATGTTGCTCCACGGCAGGGGGCACCGGTGGGGTCGGCAGGACCGGCGACACGTTATTGCTGGAGGTGCTGCCGGCGAAGCTGGGCACGTGTATCGGCCCCTGTTGACCTCCCGCATGCCAAGCAGTTATCCCCTGCACCAATGCATCGGGTAACAAAGCCCGGAGCTTCTCGTCCACCTTCTCGGCCACTAGCTTGTCCACCACGCTGGAGTCCACCTTCTCGGCCTCTAGTGCCCAGCTTCTTCCTTAGCTCGAGAACCTCGGCTCTATCTTTAGCCGGCTTCCTCCTCTCCTTTTTCTTCTCGGTGTCCGTGCTGTAGTACTCGGTGAACTTCATCGCCGTACCAAAGCCGGTCACACGGCCAGCTGACGTCGGCGGCTTTGACTTGTCCCTCCCCTTGTAAACGTTCATCACCCGGTTGAAAGTCGTGTCCCACGGGCCGGCCGGAGGCTCCTGGGACGACGGGCCGGCCTCAGCCTCAATCTCCAACTCAGCCGCCTGCGGACAAAGGAAATAAACGTGAACCCATGTAGAAATCAACGCAAATGGACTTTGAGATATCCGCGGTAATTAAGTTCCTTACCAGCTTTTTCTCGAATTCCAACACATCTTCATAGTCGGTAACGAATTCCCCCGTCCCCGGCTTCAGATAGTAGCGGGACCGAACAAAGTTCCTAACTTGCTCGTCCGTGATTTTATGCCACGGGTTCTCTTTCCCAAGTCTCGCAACCTCGGCATCCTCCTTGTCCCAAACGGGCTTTTTTCCTGCGTAACCGCCGCTTCCCAAACGGTGGTTACCTAAGTTCAGTGCCCGCATGTTCTTCCCCCACTCGGTCCATTTTTCAGCCTCCGGAGATGACAAGGACGCCTTGAATATATCGAACTCGTCTTTCTCGAGGTACGGCTCTTTGGCACTGATCTCCTCCCAGCTAACACTACACCACGGACCAAACCTAGGGGCAGCTCTGCTGCCGGGAAAAGCCACCTAAGAAGGCAGTTTAACTGCCAGCAAAGAGTTTTTCCCGGCAGATAGGCCTGCCCTCTATAACCCTGCCGGCAAAAGTCTTTGCCGGCAGTTTTCTCGTTGCCGGCAGTCTGCCTGCCCTTATATAGACACTATTGCTGGCAGTCCAATTCCATTCCCGGCAGACAGGTTTACCTGCCGGGGAATAGTTTTCCTGGCAGGCTGGACTACTGCCGGCAGGTAAACTGCCCTGGAATGTACGAAATCGTTGCCGGCAGTTCAATAGTCCACTCCCAGCTCTAGCTATTCCCCTATGCTGCACCCATCGTTCTCATCCCAAATCCCAGTACAATATTTTACATCACATACAAATATATATAGACAAAAGATGGTAGCTCCACAAATCAACAATCACCGATTCTTTATTAAACATGGTGCTCTACAGGTCACATACAAATTGTAGTTTCTGAACATAAAATAATTGCACAAGAGAATAAAAATGTTTCTAAAACAGAATCTCCATCCAAAACCATGACTGTAACACATCCATAACATTGCACAAGTATGTATCTAAGACCAGAACATGGCATTCATCTAGAACCAAGTCACAGCATAATTCAGCGGCCTATGCATGAGCAACCTCTTGTGCTGCTAACCTGAAGAAAAGGAAGCAAGAGATTAGAGTTAATAGTGGTGGTCATGGAGATATAATGTTGGAACACGTACAAACAAATTTAGAAACAGTAGATATGCTCATGATGATGCGAATGGACAAAGAGAAACAGCGAAAGGAGATGGCACCATATATAAAACACACTGGATTCAAAATCAAACAAGCATATGGATCATTGAAATTCAACTGAGAGAAAACTTAAGTGGTGAAGTTTGTTCATTTACTCGTTACTACACTCAAAGAATAGATGAGATAGATAACTACTCAAACTGAACTAGAGAAGCAACTATTGAAAACTTCATGCAGATGACAGTTCACAAAATTGCGAGCAACAACAAAAAGATTCAACCATCTTTCTGTTCATCTTAAAAACTAATAGAGAATGCTTGTTCTCGACTTAAGTCAACATTGACCCGGACACTTAATATGACCATAGAGTTTCCTCTTTCTCACATATGTCCTGTTTTATACTTAATAAGAATACTCCCAGCTAGAGAAGTGAATGACTATAATATACAAAATAACTAGGAGAGTGGGTGAATGATGACTGCAATCAGCTAATAACCTTGTAGTAAACCTACAGGAAAATAAAGTCCGAAGCGTATATGTCATGGTACCATTACGGTTAATAATGAAGCATAAGGTCAGTCACACAAGAAAAGTACAAACTTCACTATAAGTACCTTCAGGTCATCAGTTTTAGAAGAGTTCACACAAAAATGAATGAGTGAAGTCGATATGGCAGCTTTCAACATATGTCGGTTCAAATAACTCAATAATTTCACCAAATCTTGAAGGCCACAATCAGTTTCAAGTTTACACTTTAACTATTCGTTGTTATCCTGTGATGAGTAAAAATAAAGGACGTCAGTACAATCTGCGAGGTTGAAACAAAGCTGACTTTAGTATGTAACCAGTGCTAACTTTTAATTTGCAAGCAACTAAGCACCAATGGTTCTATAATCTAGGTACTAATGAACAGGAAGTTTTGTTCACTAACTGTCAGGCTGCTTAGATCATAGCACTTCATGTACATCCAGGTAAACTCCGTGTGTGGAGAAAAATATGTCGAGCACCATCCCTACTTTCAAATCATAAGACATCTGAACTCTTCATAAACATAATTGATACACGTGTTTTCTTTCACTAGAATTCAGAACGGCTAACAGAGCATCAAACTGCTTAACCCATTATGCCAAAGAACATTATTGTCGGGAAAGTCCATATAAGGATAAAAATGTCACTTACCTATGTACAGAACAACCATCCAATTCTTTAAGCCATCTTATCCCAGTCAGAACCAAAATAGAGCAATTGATGTGTCAACATAAAGTATACAACATGAAGTTGGATATGCGCCCTCTACCATCCACAGTTCTTCAATCCAAACACTTCATAGTGGACTACTTGTCCTAACATAATAGATGCCACATATAAGAATAAGATGTTTAATGTTATTCTCTTAAGTGTTAATTTATTGTGTAATTGCTAGATTGCAGAACAATATCTCATATCTCAAACAAAACAGCACTGGCAGTTCTCATGTATGTAAAAATTGTTTCGTATAAACTATAAACTATAAACTGTAGAAAACGGAAATAAACTAGGTTCTTGGGTGATGATTTAAAGAAGAATCACCGGCATATAACCTTATCAGCAGAAAACTGCATGGTAAGTGTCTAATTAACGTTTTCAAACATATCATGATGAACTAACAATGATATAACTTGTATGAATCTTTCTTGTCCACGGTAATTAGCCAAAGTAATTTATTTAGGCATATAACATGAACAGTCAAGCACAAGGACTGTGTATAAAAAAATCAAACCATACATATACACACGTGATGAGTGATGCTAAACCAGCAGGCTGGGGTCGTGATTAGTATTTTTCTGTACCTGGCATGAACGGAGATTTTGAACGTTGCTGGGACGGATCCAATTGTGGTCTTGGGCAAGCCATTCAGTCGAAGCTCCTGCTGAGCTTGCAGTGGCGAGCCTGTCCAGTGATGAAGGGGGGAAGCGAACCTGAAAATTTGGGGCGGGTGCAGCGCAGCCACGCTAGGTTGGAGAATTCGATGCCGATGGGCCGGGAGGTGGAGGCCTCTCTCGTAAGGAAGGGAAGGGGCGAGGGCCGCTTTGAGGACGGAACGCGGGAGACGGCGGTGGCGCTCCACGATGCAGGGGGTCGGCAGAGATGAAATAGGTGAAGCGCGCCCCTCAAACACTAAAGCTCAGGGGCTGCGGATCTGGGAAGGGCGTCGCTAGGGCGGGTGTAGGAGTAAGCGGCGGCCATGGCTAGAGGCGCAGGCCGAGGTAGAGGCAGATCTGACATAGGAGGAGATGCTGGAGAAGGTGGAGGCGGCTGGCAACGAGGATAGAGATGCAAGAGTTGGATAAGGTAGGGTTTGGGGGTCGATTGGTGGCTGTGAAAAAATCGCGCCGCTCCGAAATTTTCCAGCACTCCCGCGCGCGCGTGCTACACAAAGCTTCTGTAGTCCGAAATATTTCAAGTCCCCGCGCCTCTAATTTCGGCTCACGGCGCAAACCCCCGGTCGCGCAGATGTGCCGCCAGATAGACTGCCGTGCAGAGTTTGCCCCGGCAGTCCGTTCGCCCCCAATGTTGCATATCTTTGGCGGCAGTCAACTGCCCCAGATTCTCTATATTTCCCGGCAGTTTGACTGCCCTAGTATACTTTTGCCGGCAGTTGAGTTACCCTGGCAGTTCGATTGCCCTATATAGTCAACTTTTCCCAGCAGTTAATTGCCCCCACATTTGGTCCATGGTGTAGTGTAAGACCCTTTTCAAGAATCTTCGCCCTCACCCGGCCTCTCCAGCTTGTCAAGGCGGTGTTCATCTTCGTGATGGCGAAGTTGTCCACCTTTTTGCTTTCATCAGCCGGGAAAATATATCGTTTGTGAAGCTTCTTGAGGAGGTCATTGCGCAAAGCCTCATTCTCCGGATTCCTGAGGTCATACGTGTTGATCGATGCGTTTTCCCGGAGGATGCACCCTAGTTGCATGTCGTACCCTTTTGCGATGTCCCTAGGCTCCAGTGGTTGGCCACTTAAGGAGACCTTAGTGAACGTGTCTGTGACGTTGCCGACCGCTTGCGGTGTCCGGTCCTTCCTCGGCTTCTTAGCAGGCCTCTTAGCAGGCGGGTTACTACCACCGCCATCCGTGTGGTCGCCACCCCCGACATCCGTGCTGGTGGGTTCTCCATCAGTGGTGGTGGCTTCGGCAGACTCTAACTGAAAGTCACCATCGCCGTCACGAGCCAGTTCGGCGGCCTCCGCATCCTCCATCTGCGGGTTCAATTCCCAGAACTCTATGTTCTTTTGTCTAGCTTGTTCTTCGACGCTCATGTGCTTCCCAGAAGGGCCGGCAAAGAGGCAAAATGTTAGTACAACAAATATAACAAAAGCATCACTTAATTTAGTACTAAGATACCCCGGCCCATGCATTAGTCGCAATACCCCATATGTCTCTTTTTTAGCAAAGTCATGCCAAAATTCACGAAAAATTTCGGCATGACCTTTGCTAAAAAAGGGACATATGGAGTACCCGAATTTGCCGGAACGGAAGTTAATCGACGTTCCGGCAATCTCAAGGGCCTCACGGGGTACCTGCACAAGCATTTCACAAAAAATATGCACAACTCCGGCCGGCATCTCCGGCCGGCATCTCCACGACACGATGGTCGGAGCACAAAACACCACGACACGATGGTCGTGGACACATATATACCCATCAACACCATTCACAACACATCCATAATTTCTCACCACTTGTCGACGAGCTCCGGAACAGCAGCGTCGAGGTCTCCTCTTCAAACTGCATAGTACATAAAAAAGTCAAAACTTGTAAAGCACTGCTACTGCTACTTAGTAAAGCTACTGCTACTCCATATGCAACCAAGCAAGCACTGCTGCACTTAGTAAAGCTACTGCTACTCCATATGCAACCAAGCAAGCACTGCTGCACTTAGTAAAGCTACTGCTACTCCATATGCAACCAAGCAAGCACTGCTGCACTTAGAGAAGCATTACACAATTGGATAGGAATTTGTCACTTACTCATTCAAATTGGTAGAGATGATGGTACTAAAGAGGTCTAGGGCAGAGAATGCAGCAGCCAGCACCAATCTCTGGTTGCCCCCATCATAAACGTTAAAGATGCACACGAGAAGCAGCTAAGTGATTTAAAAAATTACATCACTAGATAGCCTACCACCACTGTTGGGAACATTATAACAATGAATATAGGGGCAGTGCCAATGCCACAGAATAACTAATTTTTCATGCCACAAAATAACCAAATTTACAGTACAATGTGTATTGTTGTGACTGCATATAAGATCGATCAGTAAAAGCTAGATCAACTCGACTTAAGTACCAACATTAATGGTTGCTTGTTCGTGCCAATCCTTTCTAAACTGCATATAAGATCGATTAATGGTTGCTTGTACTGCTACTCCATCCCAATACTACTCCTCACTCACAGCAAGCAAGCACTGATAAGCAACATTACCTAAGCCTGCACATAACCCTACTCCAAGTTCAGAGTACAAGTACTACCGCATTTTGTTTGCACAAACAACTGCACCTAAGCCTGCAGTTGGGCTTATGATGAAGAAGTAACATGTGCACCGTCCAGCAAGAGATGAATGAGAGGGGCATTTCTACAAACACCTTGGGTGCAGCAGTTCGGTAGGGGAGGGAGGAGGGGGAAAGGGGAAGCACCTGGGGGAGGGAAGGGAGGGGAGGTCGTCGAGCGCGGTGTAGAGGTCGTCGCCGGTGCGGAGGGAAGGGAGGTGCGAGGGCGGGAGGTCTTCGTCGGCGGCGCCACGCGGTGCCCGAGCGTGCGGTTAGGGCAGGGGCGTTGCGGGGGTGGCGGTGGAGGTGCTCGTCGGTGGTGGGGCGGGTCGACCGCGGTGGAGTGGCGGCGAGGACGCGGTGCTGCCGGCGGCGAGGACGCGGTGGAGGGCGGGAGCTGCCGGCGGCGAGGACGCGGTGGTGGTCGTCTCGAGCGCGCGCGGGAGAGAAATTTGGTCCTTAGCGTTTTCACGAAGTGAGAGAGGCAATTTGGCTGGCCCACATGTAAGTGGGAGCAAAAGAATTCTGTGGCGCACCGTGGTAGTGGTGCGCCACAGAAAGGAAAGATTCTGTGGCGCACCGTTGGAGGGGTGCGCCACAGAAATTGAGGATTCTGTGGCGCATCCTCTGGGTGGTGCGCCACAGAATGTCCTGGGCTAACAGGTCAAAAGGAAATGCTGCTGTTAGTGGACACTAGCACTACATCATCCTATTGGTTTCAACAGCACTGAACTAACCAGGACAGCCAGGTTCGAATCCTGGCTGCCCCAATTTTTGCTGAAATTTTTTTCTTACAAATATTTTTGGTTAAATTTGGTTCAAAAAATACACACAATATTTTTGGCTGAACTTTTTTTCTTACAAATATTTTTGGTTAAATTTGGTTCAAAAAATACACACAATATGTGTCATACATATTTAGTTCATTGAATACATAACTCTTGCATTGTCTCTACACACACACACACACAATTAAATACACCAAAAAAGTCTCTTCTTCGTCTCGGTTCCGCGAGCTAGATTCTCTTCTTTCCCTTCTTCGCGGTTGAAAACTTTAGGCCGGTCACCTTGAGATTTCTTCGCGTGAACGGACAACCTTTGTAGGTAGGGAGGTCTTCCTTCTTTGTGTACTAGTAGTAGGCATGTCGAAGAACTTGTCGAATTCCTCCTCGATCTTTGGCTCGTTGTCCAATTCTTGCTCGGTGGCGCCTCCTTCCATTCCGATGATGCTCCTCTTGCCCCTCCTCACGACAACACGGCTAGGCTTTGACGGGTCGGTAATGAAGAAGCATTGCTCAACTTGGCTAGCGAGTACCCATGGCTCATTTTTCGCGGAGGCGTTCTTCGATTTGGCATCGGGTATTACCATGGTGGTGAAATACCGGCCTTCTTTGACGACGTCCTTGGCCCATCTTACACGGAACATTGGCACCACCTCTCCACAGTAGTTGAGCTCCCATATGTCCTCAATCCTTCCGAAGTATCTTTCTTGACAGTAGCCTCCTCATCGCCGTAGGATAGCATAGTTACTCCTGAGTTTTGATATTCCGACTCTTGTCCTTTTCCTCGGTGTAGAATCTGTAGCCGTTGATGTCGTACGCCTGATAGGTCTTTACGTTGTGCGAGGGACCCCGTGATAAGGAGAATATGAGTTTTCATCTTCCGTAGATGGCGGTTTCCTCTTTGCTAGCTCCATTTGCTTTTGCTTGAACCAACGCGTGAAGCTGGAGTTGTGCTCTCTGGTTACGTCTCCCTTCTTCCTCGGCCGGCCCAGTTTGATGTAATATTGCTCGAGTAAGCATTTGTGCTGTTCCACCCAAGTTTCGATCAGCTGTAAGTGTTGTAGCGCGACCCGGTGAGCCCTTCGAAGTCGTCCTTTCGACCCTGCATGCTGACAAAGGTTGAGCTGGCGCCCTCTCGGTGACCATATCCATTGAGCCTGTCGAAGTGTTTCCTCGTGGGCAGACCTACATCCTGGTTCTCGGTGCTTAGATAATTCTGGCAGAAGGAGATGCACTCGTAGGTTAGAAAGCCCTTGGCCATGCTTGCGTCTGGACGGGCCCTGTTGCGAACGTATCCTTTCATGACACCGTTCATCCTTTCGAACGGCATCATGTAGTGCATGAACGTTGGCCCTAGCTGCCTGATGTCATCAACGACATGGAGAAGGAGATGCACGCAGATATCAAAGAATGCTGGCGGGAAGTAAATCTCGAGCTCGCATAGTATCAGCACGATCTCTTCCTGTAGCCTGTCGAGCTGCTTCACCCGATCGACTTCCTGTTGATGACGTCGAAAAGTTGCAAAGGGCAAGCAGCGTATCACGGACGTGCTCGTCCATTATCCCTCGAATCGCAACGGGAAGTATCTGCGTCAACAGCACGTGACAGTCGTGAGACTTCATCCCGCTAAACCTCTTCTTCGTTCCGTCCAGATATCTGCTTATCTGCCCCGCGTAACCATTCGGAAATTTGACTCCTAGAAGACACCTGTAGAATTGCTCGAGCTCCTCCGGACTCATAGTGAAGCACGTAGCGGGAAGCACCACAGTGTTCTTCTTTACCCTTTTGCGGCGACCTTGAGTCCCTTCCGTCTGATCATCATCATCATCATCGTCATCGCTATCGGGGGCCTGAAGATCTTTCCTGACACCAAGCCATTTCAGATCGTATCTTGCTTTCGTCCCATCCTTGGTCTTTTCCGGCATGTTGGAAAGAGTGCCAAGCAGACCTCGGTGACATTCTTCGTAATGTGCATCATATCGAGGCTATGTGGCGTCTTGAGGACCTTCCAGTAGGGCAAGTCGTGGAAAACAGCCCTCGCTTTCCATACACCCAGCAGCGGATCTACCTTCGGTCGTTTCTTTCCCGGCGCAGGGCACTCCTTCCAATTTTCAACAGCTCGTCGATTTCTGTGCCGCTCCTCGGGATCGGGGGTCCTTCGGGCTCGTCCTTACCATTGAACAGGTCACCGCGTTTCCTCCACGGGTGATCCATGCGAAGCCACCTTCGAGCCCCTGGGTACACGGTTTTCGAAGACCCGGATTCCTTGGTAGCTGGAGATGCGGGGTCTTATCCATGCACCTGACACATGCGCAGAATCCGTGGCCTACCTGGGCCGATACATATGAGCAACCAGGATAGTCCTGCACCGTCGTGAGCAACGCGGCTCTCATGGGAAATAATCTCCAGTGTAGGCATCCCACGTACGGGCTGGCGTCGCCCACAACGTGGCTAACTCCTCTTCAACAGCGCGAGATACATGTATGTGGACACCTGCTTGTTTCGGCCCCTGAATGAGAATACTCATGTGTATATACCTTTGCTTCGTGCACAACCACGGGGGAAGGTTGTAAGGCCATACAAACACGGGCCAGGTGCTATGCGTGCTACTCTGGTTGCCGAACGGATTGAGTCCATCGGTGCTCATACCGAGCCTGACGTTCCTTGCGTCGCCTCCGAAATTTCCGACGGCGTCCAACTCTTGCCACTGGCTAGCGTCTGAAGGGTGTGTAAGGATCCTGCCCTTCTCCGGATCTTCTTCAGGCTTCTCCCTTTCCGCGTGCCATTGCATGAGCTTTGCTTCCTTAGGGTCCACGAAGTACCGCTGCAGACGGGGAGTGATAGGAAAGTACCATACCACTTTGTGAGGACCTTTCTTCCCACGGCTCTTGTACCGTCCTTGGCCGCACACCGGACATGTGGTTCTGTCCTCGTACTCGCCCCGATAAATTGCGCAATCATTGATGCAGGCGTGGTATTTAACGTGCGGTAGGTCAAGAGGGCACACGACTTTCTTGGCCTCCTCGATACTAGTTGGCAATGTGTTCCCCTCGGGAAGACGCTCGTGGAAGAATTTCATGTTCTTGTTGAAGCTCACGTCGGTCCATTTGTTTCCCGACTTCATCTCCAGAGCATCAAGCGTTACTTGCAAGCGCGTATCCTGTGGCCGGCACCCTGGATACAACGGAGTCTTCCCGTCTTCTCCATTTGCGCCAGCTTGGCTTTCTCTCTAACGGTCCTCGCCTCCTTGAGGAGCAGTTCTTGAACATGAGACTCCATCAAGGCCGACATTAGCGAGCTCTGCGGCGTGTTCGCGTCTTCTCCACCACCATCTACTCCTTCATCATGACCATGTCCGTCGGCATCTCCTTCGTCACGATCATCTTGCCCGCCCTCGTCTTCAGGCGCAACATTTGTTGTCGGCGCAACATTTGCTGTCGGCGCTTCATTGAAGCCTTCCATGAAACCGCGCCTGAGCAGGTGTTCCTCCAATTGTCCGGAATCAGGGTCGATCCATCTCACAAATTTGCAACTTCTACACGGACATCGTATGTGGCGCTGTTGCACCGAATCATTTCCGCCTTCGCTTCTTCCTTGTAGTTGTTGATTCGACTGGAGCTCATCTTCATGACCATGGTCGCCTACGCGGTATACATATAGAGTATGTGTTATTAAGTCGGAAATGTTCGACGAAAAAATTCGGCATGACTTCCCCTAGAAGTAGGACATATGTGGTGCAAAAATTTACCGAAATGGAAATGAATCAACATTTCGGCAAACATCCATGCACCACGCCGGCGCAACACAACAACAAAAGGCAACAACATGCACAACACACACAAGCTTCATGTACACACATATTCATCCAACAATACTCACCTAGTAGATCTAGATCCGTTGCCGAGACGTGACCGTGATCGATGAGAGAGAGTGTGTGGTGATGGAGAGAAATAGTGGACAAAAAGAGAGGAGGAGAATATATATGGAGGCTCTCCCAAGCCCTCACCAATTATATGTCAAACAAAGTAGATTTAACAACAAATAATGGATAATAGGATGGTCAAAATGCCATGGGAGAGAGGAGGAGCTCGAGCTAGATGCATGGGGGGAGAATGAAGAAGGTCACATGGGGAAAGTGGGTGCTGCCACCTTTTTGTGGATCTGGGCCAACATTCTGTGGCGCACGCAGCTCGTGCGCCACAGAATGTCAACTTTCTGTGGCGCACGGTTGCTGGTGCGCCACAGAAAGCTAACATTCTGTGGCGCACGGTGTATGGTGCGCCACAGAAAGCTAACATTCTGTGGGTTTCTGGTGCGCCACAGAATGTCCCTAGATGGACCAGGCCCAATAATTGGAACGTGGGACCCACGCTATTTCTGTGGCGCATGGGTGAGAATGCGCCACAGAAAGATGACATTCTGTGGCGCATTCTCTGCCATGCGCCACAGAATGTCATATTTCTGTGGCGCATGGCCGTCAGATGCGCCACAGAAAAGCCAAATTTTCTGTGGCGCACGTGCTGCCATGCGCCACAGAAATATTTCTGTGGCGCACCAATTAAGCGTGCGCCACAGAATGACAACCCACCTATAACCCTTTTCCTACTAGTGCGTGGGCTACCGGTGTCTTCCTAGCCAATCATGAGCAGCCACCCATCCATGTATCCTTATACTCTGGGCTGTATTAAATTCGATAGAGTCATTTTAGCTTTGTATTTATATTACTGGGACCCACCCACGAGCTCTGTATTCATATTAATGAGACCCACCCACGTGACTGTCCTTGCTTGCAGCAACTTCATTCCACGAGGTTGGCACACGATGACTACTACTACTGGTAACAGAAAATGATATGGACAGATTTGACAGTAGATTCAACACCAAATGAAATCCAGCAAAGATAACACCAAGAAAATCTATTTAGTTGCCATGAAAATTAACCCTTTTCAGCCATAAGCGAACAAGCGTGAGCATGAGAGAACAGGAAACAAATCCATGTATGAGCAGAACGTTACATGCAAACTGTAGATGTCGCTCGTTGTAACAAAGTCAGAAAAAAAAAGGAAAGGACTGAGAGAGCTCAACAGGAACAGACGAACAGATCCTGGCTGAGATCCAAAAGCAAAGGAACAGATTAACACGGGAACTTTCAAAATAGCAGGTCCTCGCCTGTATCCGCCTTCGTCCTTGTCTCGCCCTTCCGCATGCCGGACCGCAGGGTCGCCGTCGTACCGGCCGGCCCACAGCCTAACTGCCGTTCCGGACGCCATCACACCAGCTCGTCGTGGCTCCGCTGCAGCATCGTTGCTGCATCTTGGCCGGAATGGCGGCGCCGCTCGCCGCCCAAACTCAACAGTCCGGCAAGCTTGTAGTCTCGCCGTCGCAGTGGTGCCAGTTTTTGTTTTTTTTTTTGAAACGAGGCAAAAGCTTTGCCTTTTATATTGATATAGGAGAAGCAAACATGACATGGCCGAGGCCAAAAAGAAAAAAAAGTCATACAAGACAGGCGAAGGTCTCAACCTACACCGTCTAATCTCTCAGAAAGATATATCGTCATCTCTTCAAAACGCAACTACGCGAAGTGGTCTAAGGATCGGGAAGCAGCTCAGGCGGAGACGTCTAGCGCCGTCGGTGGCGGGAAGTCGCTTCCCCCTGGGCCAGCAAGGCCAATCAAAGCTTCATCCGCTGCCGTCATGGATGGCAGGTTCAATCTGAGGAGGGTCCTCAACCCGTTGATTGCCGTATCAGAGAACGGAGCCTTCTTGCAGGTGTTCGTGAATTCTTTTGTAGCCTCCACCAGGGGCATATCTCCAAAGTCGAGCCCCATTTTCTTGTGGAGGACACGCTGCGCTTTGCCGACCGCTGTGAGTTGTGGCTTTGCCGCGAGCCTGCTGCTGCTGCGACGCTCGGGGTCGGGCAGGGCCGCAAGAGCATGAGGCATTGGCGGAGTAGGCGAAGGCGCGGCCTCACTCACGAAGGGAGACGCGGCAACAAGAGCCCACGACAGGGCCCCAGGCGCGGTTGGGGAGGAGGCCGGCCGACGTGGAGGAAGGCAAGCATTGGAGGGCTTGACGGTCTTCTTGGCGAGCCGCAGTGGGCAGTCCCGTTCCCGGTGGCCAGAGAGGTTGCAGGTGAGGCACCTAATTTTGTCGCGGCAGCCGGAGGAGCGGTGGTGACGAATTGGAGCGAGACAACGAGAGCAGAGCCCCTTCGTGCGCCTTTTGAAGCGGAGAGCGGCCGCTTCGTCTCGCGAGGAGCGCGACATGGGCAGGACGCGACGGGCGCGACGCGAGGTGACCAGCTCCCAGCCCGGCTCCGGAGAGGCGTCCCTCGAGCCACCCGCCATCGTAGAGGCCGGGGCACCCGTTGCCGGAAAAGGACGAGACGAACGACGGGACACTGCAGGGGAAGACGGCTCGGCCTGAAGTCGAGGAGCAGGGATGTCGAATCGGACGGAGTTGCGAGCACGAGGAGGTGCAGGGGCAGTAAAAGACGGCGCGGTGCGCAGTATGCCAACCAGGCGTCGCAGTCCGTAGGGGACGGCGCGTCGAGGTCGAAGTCGAGGTCGAGGGAGCCCTCAACGATGCTCCGCAGGCGAGTCGATTTCACCCCGCTGCACGCCGTCGGAGAGGAGATTGTCTTGAAGGCGGACGTCGGCGGCGCCATCACAGCAGGCACGAGCAGCTGCTGAGGGACGGAGCCCAGCGCGAGGAATGGCTTCCGCGAGCCACTGGAGGACGGCGACCCCGGTTGCACAGGCCGGACGGAGACGACGGCGAAACAAACGTCGGGGGAGGCCGGGATGAACTTGCCGTCCTCGAGGAGAGCTGCCGGCAACGGCGGGTCAGGCGGTGGCGAGGAGACGAGCGGCAAGGGGCGGCTGCCGGAGAGACGGGGGGTGACGACCGCGGATCTTGGCAGGGAGGCTGGAGGTGGCGGGAGGCCGTGGGGACGGAGGGAGACGGAGCTAGGCGTCATGAGCCCCGCTGACAACGTCCGGGACGGGGAGGAGCGGTCGACCCCTCCCAACCCAGATCGGGGCGCGACCCAGCCGAGGGACGCCGGCGCAGCGAAGTTCCTGCTGGCACGAGGCGTGGACGAGCGCGGTGGCGAGGTAGAGCGCGTGGCCGTGTCCGGTCCCCGGCGCGCCGGCCGGTACGGGAGCTTGCGGACGACGACGGCGGCCGCCACGTCAGATCCAGATGCAGAACGCCGGGGCGCCAGGCCGAGGAATGCTGGCCGAAAATTCGTCGGCAAGGTGGAAGGCGGTGGTGGAAGCATGCCTAGGGCGGGTTCACGGTGGTAGAGGGCTTGGCCGGCCGGCGGCGGCGGCGGCATGCGGCCGCGCGGGCGGTCGCCCAGCAGGTCGCGGAAGCTACGCATCTATTTGGTCCGAAATCTGGTGCCAGTTTTTGTGGATCGAGATGCAGGGGAGGAGAGTAATACGCGAGAGACGGTGGGCGGCTGCCTTGATATTAGGATGTGTTTTTGTTTTTGGATGAGGTAGAATGTCATGGAATGGTTCCGCACCTGGACCTGATTCTTGTGTTTGGTTTTTAGGTAGAATGGAATTAGGTGATTCCACCAAAGGGAATATACTGCCTAGATGCGGAATGCCCACGTTCCACCGATTCGGTGGAACGAGGTGGAACGCGTGCGCTAACCGCTCTTCTCTCTCGCGCTAAACTCCTCTCTCGTGCTAATCGCTCCTCTCACGCTCACATCCCGACTGCCGGCGGCGGCCCCCAGCGATGGCCATCTCCGGCTTGTGGTTGGCGTCCCTGTAGGTCGCTGGGTGCAGGTCGTGCAGAGCAGGACAGGAGGAGTACCTTGAAGAGGAACGGGAGGTCGCCGTTCCAGCGCGCGGCGACGGCGGGGCCGAGGGCGTCCGGGTTGCGCGAGAGCCAGGCGCCGAGGGGCTCGCCGCCGGGGACGACGACGGAGGGCGTGGCCGGGTGCGTGCCCATCCAGAGCTCCGCGTAGGGGAGCGCCTGGTCGATCTTGACGGTGTCGGGGTCGCTGGCGGCGGCGAGGCGCGCGGCGAGGGAGGCGTCCCCGAGGTGGCCCCACTCGTAGTGCTGCACGCCGCAGCGCAGCCGCAGAAGCTTTGGCGGCGGGGAAGCGGCGGCTCGTCCGGCGGGGCAGTGGCGGCTGAGGGGAAGGGGCGGGCGAGGAGGGAGCGCCCATGGCGGAGGGGAGCGGCGGCTGGGCGGTTCGTGACTTGGTGGATCGATCGTGAGGGAAGGGAAGGGAGATGGGGATGGAGCAGCGGCGGCGAGCCAGGCGAGCGGCGGCGGCGCCCCAGTCTCGCGCGAGGGCGGCGGCCCCAGGCGAGCGGCGGCGGGGAGCCAGGCGGGCGACAAAAAAAAATCCGATTTTGAATCTGTGGAGTTCAATTTTGACTCGGTCAAATCCCAATTTTGAGACAAAAAATTAAGTTTAGAATTCAAATAATACAATGTTTAAGCACTAAATTTTTCGTCCAAAAAAATAAGTTCACGGTTCCATTCCACCTTTTTCGTCTCAACCAAACATGTGAATGTCATGGTTCCATTAGACTGGAACGGAGTGGAATGGAATGGTTCCATTCCATTCCACCTCGTCCAAAAACAAAACACATCCTTAATGAATGGGTTAATGGTCGACTGGGCCAAGCATTTATTATGTACGTATACCGAATCGGTACCCTACATGCAGCAAACAATACACAATAAACATGCAAAATACCGAATCCCGCTTCCCGAATCGCGAGCAACCAACGAGCGGCTGAATCGTGACCGGTAGCCCACGGCGCTGTTACAAAAATCGCTTTACATGTGTTTGTGTATTAGGAGAAGAAGATGATATGCTAGTTTGTACACGGAGACACGTGTGTACATTATGAATATTTTTATTGGTACTATATTTGGTATGATAAAAGATGAACCAGTATTTTTCTGAAGGAACATCCAGAGAATGTACTGGTACGTGGACGCAATGTCTCGAACCGTCATTTTCTTGGACGCCCCCCCACTTCGCCATAAGATAAAGACAAATAGGGCTTCCCCCACCGGAGCCCCCCACTCTCTTTCCACATCACTGCTCGACCCTACCCATTCCACTCTCCCAAGCCCAGTACCCGCCGCCGCCACCTTCAGCTGCGATGGAACAAAATCCAGTAGAGGCCGTGCTAGGGTACGAGTTCCTACTCAGTGAGATTATGCAGAGGATAAGATCCAGCAAATCTTACCTCCGTTGTAGCACCTTGAATCGATTTTGGCTAAACACGGCCAGGGCACAGCCTACTTTGGATCTATTTGTGGATCGCACTTCCCCCAGTTTCCTCGGCTTCATTGTCGAGTTCCACAACTTCTTAACCCAAGAGGTGAAGCTGCTGTCCCCTCCTGGAGAAGCTGGGGACGAGACCTTCGAAGCCATGAATGCTGGTTTCCAAGAGCACGTCCTTGAGGACGTGCGAATCATGGCAATCAGAGGAGGCACAGTGCTATACATGGTGCAGACACCAGGCTTGTTGGAGGAAGGCTACCACAGCGGCTGTCCCTTCTCACGGCCAAGCTTTCTACGGTACGTCGGATCTGTGATTCCCAAAATTCCCCGGGATCCTGTTCAGCGCACCGCCAACACATTTGGGCAGTATGGTGTGATCATGCAAACAGGGAGAGATTATTTCTCACCTATGGGCTTCTTCGTCAAAGAGATTACTGGGTCTTTTATCAATCTGTATGAAGGGGTTAGATTCTCATCAGAAGCAGATGTGTTCGTTCACGTTTCTGTTTACCAGGATCATAGCTGGACTAGGTTCGTGTCCTAACCATTAGTGCCACCTCCACTAGCCACGTTTCATAGGACGCCGTATTGTGTCCTGGTAGGGCATATGCTATATATGATGTATCTGGTAGGCTTCATTGTTAGATTCGATCTAGTCCTATGCACATTCACAGTGATAGATTTGCCAGATGCATTGCCAACTGTTGGATTGTCATGGTTTGACTATACAGTGGCTACAAGTCACGGAGGAAAGTTAGCTTTGCTGCATTTCACCAATGGGGTCATAAACAGATGGGTTATGGATGCTGCTGCGGATCCAGTAGTCTGGCATTTAGATACTGACTTCAACCTCATGCCTCAATTCGGTCCCTTGATGATGGCAGCAATTCCTCACCCCGATCTTGAAGAAGAGTGGGGTTTTGTTCAACTCCGCTGTGCATCTCAAGACAGCCGTTACGTGTTTATGTTAGTTGGTATAAATGGAGCTCTCTATGTAGCTGATATGGAGAAGAAGACATTGATGGAAGTCCCTCTTGAAGGACCAGCACAGACGGTTGGCTGTGTATTTCCTCTAGGAGAGAACTGGCCTCCTATAGTTTGAGATGATATTCAAGGTTGGATACCAGAAGTTGGAAGAGGGGCATGTTTTCAGTTGTAAGCTACATCAGAATTATTAGTTTTTGTAATGAACTCTAAATACTTTATGTGTGTCCGCTATGTAAGGATTGTGGTGAAGCTCTTAGCATCCGATATTTTGTTATTTCCCATGCTGGTTGACTATATGTAATGAGTACTTTGCTGTGAACAGTTTGGTATTTTATAAACTATTATGAGGATGAGCCATCTATCTATCTTCATTTCTGTACGAAACAATTTGATTCACTGAAAATATGGTATATGATGTGACAAGTGTGTCATACTTTAAAGCGGAAAACATGGTTCCGATATCGAATTGGTGTGAGACCATATAAGTATCATATCTTAACGAAGATATCGCATCATTACACGATTTATTTATTTTATCTACCTGTTGTAGTTAGGCGGTTTGATACAGCAGCGAAGTATTATATGATTCCTCCCACAAATCATACCGGGAAGATGTATGTGCCATATATTGTAAAACCGTATATATCCATGCCATATATTAAATGAACTTACGCATCTTTTTGTGTCCTTACAGGAACATGTTTTAAAAACTATACAATTACACACATGTCTCCTTCCAATAATGCACGTGTATGACATATTTTTGACATATACACTAATCATTTTTTGATCAGCGATGTCATATTGGAGTTCATATGTTTGTTATCTCAGCTTCAGTAGTTCCTATGGCACACTGAATTATGTACATTAATCACACCGTAGTGCTAGTTGGCATAGTTTTATGAAAGCTATATGTTTTCATATACGACAAGTATACTAGAACGTCCCAATTTAATATAACAAGGCAACTAAACATTGAGTAGGGCCAAATAAGGAACATGAATGCTTTGAACATAAAGTTGTTACAAATTACCGCAGCTGTCTGTCAGATAACCATAAATTACAACTTATCCAGAGTATTGCAGGGAGCAAAGCCGAATGGTTTGTATGTTAATACCATTACATACAAACAAAACTCGTCTATTATCTATCCAAAGTATGAATGAAAGACGAAGGCAGCCTTCCATAGTTATCTTCAATGGACATCATCTCGTATAACACCATGTGTTCAAAGTTTTTCAAGGATTCCTGTTGTCAAAACGGAAAACAATGTGTCTTTAGCATAAACTATATGAATTAGAGCACGAAACCTTTTCAATGATGTTACCTCGGTGTGTTTGGTAACAAAGCCTGTTCCATCAAATTGCTGAATTGACACCAGCGTCAATATACCCGTAGCAGACCTGCAATCAGGAATAATATGATATAATTAGCAATGTAGTTGGACTACACAGGGGAACATCAAAAGAGAATGAAAGAATATGTATTACCCTTGGGGTCTAAACATTAAAGGCATGACATAGGAATTTTTGAAAGATGCCCAGTCAATGGACCAACCATCGAAGAGCTTATTAATGCACAGAGACAATGCAAGCTGCAACTTAGCTACAACTTGTTTATGTATTCCATCGAAATCAGCCACATTTTCAGGGTCATAGCTTGGATCTATGATATGCACAGTATGTTCCTTCATGTCCCAAAAATAACAACACCATGTTATTTCCAAGAAGGCAGGAATGATTATCTACATGAGGCCATGAAGTTTGATATTAGTTTTTGCACTGTCAGTATGGCATAGGAAGTTTGCACATTTTATGAATAAACCTACCATTCTACATTTGGATGGGTCGAAAAATTCGGAAGAATTAATGAACTGCTGTAAAACGGATACTTGAAGCAAAGGATCTTCTGAGCTGGTAACGACATCCTGCGCAAGTTTAACACTTGAGAAAAATTGGACATGATAGTGAATGTTGCATGTTCAAAATATTGTGTATTACAAACGAACCGCAAAATCGGACTCCAAAGACATCCTCCAGCATATCCTTTTGCCTTCACCGTACATAGTTCTATCAATCTGATTAAACCTTCGTATACAAATGTCCATTGCATCTCGGGTAAAAGGGAGGTTCTTCACGAATATGTCTTTGAGGTCAAGACCATTGAGTTCTATGTAACGGGGTGTGGAGTGCATTATCCAGTTCCTGAAAAAGCGAAGTAGTGTCATGTGTCTGGTTCATAGATAGGTTCATACAAAATTAAACATTTGTGGCTGCTGTGGTGTGTACCTTTGTAGAGATCCATCATTATTGTTGACAAGCCAATTGTGTAAATTTGTGGCTAACGACTGTGGTATAACAGACTTCTTGGCCCCAAACAACCATGGACTTCCGGCCATCTTCCCCTGGTTGCATTTAATCTTTTTCAAATTTCTTGTAAAACCGTATATATCCATGTCAATTATATCTGCCGGCAAGCTTGAAGTGGACAGATTACTTTTGGATTGCCTCTTTGAATCAGAATTATGTACGGTTCCAGAGTTTGCTGGAATACTTTCCTGCTTAATTCTTTTTGTGCTAGACCCTATATTATCATTGAAGAGCCTTTTTCCATGGATAGGGGAAAGCCAATCATGTGCACCTTTAGAAGAGAATAATGACATTACTTTATATTCTGGTAAAATATATCGGTGTAATGCTGTATTTGCTGTAATATATGGGATGTACCTGTTGATGCACTAGATCCACCGCTTGCTGTTTGATTGGTCAACCCGAATTTTCGGCTAGCTGATAATAAACATGAGAAACAATGTCATATAGGAGTAGTTTTTTTGCAACATTGCTACCAAACAAAACCGATGCTAAAATACCTGCGCTGCCATCAACAAAAGCTGCATTGAAATCGGAGTTTGAGGGAGCTTAATGTAAAAATTACATTAGTTCAAATGAATTTGGTCAGCAGTGTAAAAACAAATGAACGTAAAAACAATGAAGTGATAAATAAATTTTACCAAAGCTCCCTGTTCTAGAAGCGGTAGAATAGTCTGATCTCTGCAACTTTATATTACTATATGTTTGAACTGGGTCCTTGGAATCTTGATGCTCATGTAACCTTTGAGCTAGAGTCAAGTTGTCCTGAAATATTTTTGCCATGAGAGATTCCATATGAACCTCCACCATTGAATTATTGTTTCTGAATGAACAATCATGTCCTACGCCTTCTAGCATCAAAGACTTTGTCTTGCGAACATGTAGAGTCATTCTTGCATTGTGCCATTTCTGAACATCCACTTGTTTATAAGTTAGCTGCTCAACAATTTATATAATTTAAGATAAGTAAGTACTAGAGGAAACTAAGCGTTAAGTGGAGCATATTTCTTGTTCGAATCATACCTTTTTTTCTCCAAAGTCCCTCATGTACGCATCAAGGTAGGATGACACCGATGTCTTTGTTATCTTGTATGGAATGATGTCAACATGCACATTACCTTTTCCAGTTGAAGATGTCTACAATGTGTAAAATGGTAAAGCATTTAGGAGCCAATTTAATTGAATATAATTCGTATGTACACATTCTCTAAGAAATATGTACCTTCAATGAAGTTGCAGATGAATGTCCACTGTTACAGACCGAATTTGGCAACTGGTCACTACATGCAGCAACCAGCTTAACAACAGTTTTTGGCTGCATTTTAAAAAGCATTCCATTAAGCATATGTCTACCTGAACAAGACAAGGTGACAGCATCTACATTTTAATTACGATGTACTTCTGTTTACCTCAGTATTTTCCGAAGAATGTGGTTTGTCATTTAATGTCTGTCTAAACCTGGCTTTAAGAGCTCTAACCATTTTACTCATAGTTTCACAGTCGTAAAGACTAATACGTGGTATTTTCAATGGCAGGTCTCCAAGTATGCCCAAGTTAAAGTTTTCAATGTAATGGACCCGAAGGAGAGAATTATGTTAAAAACCTACATCGTCACTCAATATAATGCGAGGCACGTGGTAGTATGTATAACCTGCAGTCCTAAAGAACAACCAGAGACATGCTTAATTGTTCGGCCTGCTTTCAATTCAGCCTGAACCCTTTTTGCTGATTCCATCAGTTCATCAATCACGAACTCACAGTAGTTGAACTGATCTATTTTTGTTGTGTCCAGTAATGATCCCCAGTAATCCTCACTGCCATGGTTGATCTTTGTCCTTGCAATAAGGAAATGACCAGTTACAAAGACTACAAATGATACTTTAAAACGATTCTCCTCTTCAATTGTCATTCCATTTGGATATTCTTTTGAAAGTATATCTTCTGCAACTTTTAGACTTGAAGTCTCATTTACATCAGTTGCAACTGACCCGATCGCAAATTTTATGAAGTCAATCTTTTCATGAATTTCTTTACCAAGTCCTATCAGCTTCATAGGGCCACAAGGAATGTGCAACAATTTTTTTATATCTCTGTCAAATATTGGAATGGACACATCGTCATTCACAAAAATCTCTCTTTTTGATACATCTATTCTGCTAAGCAACCAGACAAAGAATTTCCTGCATACTTTGTTATTTTGTGGCATATGCAGCATTCCTCCAAACCCTATGTCAATCACCATCTTTTTTTTCAAATCATCAAACTTTGAAACTATGGTTGCAATTCTTTTAGCTGAGCTTCTTGACGTAGCAGCGTCAGCATCTTCTATCTGAACATCCATCCTGAAGGAAACGTTCCATTAATTTTAACTAAACCATAGTTTTTTATGCTAATCATTATACCGGCCAAGACACGTTAAAGATACACATATGGTACCGATAGTATATTTATTAAAAAACTAATTGAAATATGTACGGTACATACCGGGCAGTATAACTTTCAGTAATTCATAGCTGTTTATCTAGAATGTATGGAATCTCCACATGTAAGAGGCGATCAAATAATTGCACTGTTGCACATAATTGGCATTTACTACATTTTTCATATGCGCCAAAAATTTAATGTGGCAAAATAGCCAAACACCATTGTGTATGCAAATATTAATCGTATAAAGAAATCTAAAGAGGAATGGATCTACACCATTACAAAGAACTGGTACGGAGAACTACATCTATTTTCTTCGGTATAAAAAAGAAGTATATCAGGAAATCGATGTATACACTAGCACAAAGCCAGGAATGGGATCTACTATCTATATCAGGAACTTTATCAGCGCCAAAGGAATATAGGCAAGATCAATGTTACCTTCTCAAATGTATGAGTAAGCGGGTGATCTTGCTAGCTTCTTGCAGTCGATACTGAAGAAAGAGCGGAGCTCGCCTGAGAAAGACCTTGCTGTGCAGAGATAGCAAGAAAGGTCAGGCCAATATAATTGAGTTGGTGACTTGTGAGAGATTCAGTTTCCTTGTTGTGGGCCAGTATATAGGACCATATGTAGTAGACAATATT
Organism: Poa pratensis; assembly: GCA_947311845.1. Classification (NCBI taxonomy): domain Eukaryota; kingdom Viridiplantae; phylum Streptophyta; class Magnoliopsida; order Poales; family Poaceae; genus Poa; species Poa pratensis. Next base: position 41,694,706 of record CAMZMU010000090.1, read on the forward strand.
TTTATCCTTTTTTCTCTTGTGCATAATGAGTTGTCATTATATTTAATGCACTGTCTGTGTAGTACTACCATTGTGGATTCCTGCTGAACACATTATGCTTACCATGGTGTTGCCGTTGTGTGGCATTGCTTTACATGAAATATCAGGATTTTCCATTAGGCAACTGAAGTGTTCTATGAAATGAATCGATACAATTTAATAAGCAAATTGGTTGTGATGGATTTATAAATAAAATATACACTGTTCAGTACAAAAGTACCGGCCGCAAAACCGCGGTAAATACTGTAGAATGCTTAGCCGGATGCTGCGTAGTGTGTCGGATGTGATTTGAGCACACACCAATAATCACGCCAGTCTTGTCAACCACCTGCCAACCTCCTTATTTACTATGTTAGCAGTGGTACAAAAAGTCGTGTGGCTTGCTGAGGCAGGCACCGGCAGAAATCTTGCAATGTCAGCTATATCTGTAATATAGATGCTATAGCGGCTAGCGCCACATTGATAGACAGCGTAGTAACTTGCAGATACAGAACCATCATGATAAGGTATACGTAAGTAAAGCAGGATTGTTTATTCATACTTCCTGTTGGTAACAATGCATCGCTTCGACAACAAGATTCATTTCTTCGGAATATAAACATCTGACCGAGTGTCTGCTATGCATATTTAGGTGTCATACCATCATCGTATGTATAAAAGGTAAATGAAGCTTACAGTTTGTGCAAGAGATTTTCTTTGTTGTATGGACCATGGAACCATAAATATTCGTTTTATACCGGTGCAGTACGTATGAGAGGCGCCAGCTCCCTTGCGATTAGGTTTGAGGCCCTCGTCGGCGCAGCATTGCTGTGTTTCCCCCGCCTCCTTGGCCTTCGAGCCATGCAGGCGTGGTGGATCTTCGGTTTATGGTTTCGTGTCAATCTTTGTCTGGACGACGTTTTATTTGTGGCGGCGGCATCTCTTGCAAAAAATTCTCTCCTGCTTCTGTGCCATAGTTTCGGCGATGTCGTCATGTCGAGAAGCTTGTGGGAGCGGTGCGTTTCTCAAGGGATTCTATTGGCGATGATCATCTCCAGGTATACGTGGAACTTCATCGGCGGCTCATCCTTCTTCTTCGACATTGCAACCAACAACGTCAGGCCGGCTCATTATGCTGATAGAGTAGCGGCAGCGCGTCGCTGACCCAGTCTGGAGCTTAAAGACAAATGGCATCTCAATGATATCGTTGTATTTTTCGTTTTCATTTAGACGTTATTGTATCGTTCGATTATTCCTTTAATACCATGGTCATTTAACGAGAGAAAAAATCCTGTTTAAGTCGTTGACAATCTGAACAATAAAAATTTAACCATATTTAGTAATATCGTAATACTATATACCTTGGTGTACTTCCTACAATATCATTACAGGATATTGTAAATAACATTGTCATCCCAACATCTATTCAGTTTTATTCGACGTGCGTACCAAGGAAACAACCATACATGTAATGATGTCATTTACCCATCCCATATCTTATGCGTATCACCTATCCATATGGCAGTACTATTAAAGTAGCCACTTTATGTCTTGTATGGCCGCCCACGTCAGTTCTCTCTCAACAAGAGACCGCGCCATAGTAGTACACAGCTACTAAGCATAGACCAGCTATGGAAGACCGCACCACACCCAGACCACATTTAATGAGATGATTTACCTCTCAATTTACTCATGGGTAACAACTCAGATGCCTTTAGGCAGACTACCCAGGAGACGATATGATATTGACACGATAATTATACAATATATATTTCCATTATACGCAATAAAAAAATGAGACCTACCAGAACTAGCCCATGGTGGCTTCTTTTTATAGAAGAAGTGCTCCTTACTGAGAATTCCAGAAATTCTGACTAATGACAAGCAGCTGAAATATTAAACATTTGGAGCAGATAGTATCGTGGTGCATATAAAACACACCAGTAAAATGCCACATAACGCTAGTAATAGTGAGTTGGCTATCTAAGAAATTTCAGCTGCTTGTCATTACAGGATATGTCAGAACAAGAAGAAAAAAATTGGCAGACAAAATAAGATGTAGTTATCAAATTGTAAGGCCAGAACCATTATAAGACAATACTTGATTAAGTTGTTCTGCAAAGTGCAAGTTATAATGGAACTAAGGGCGCTTTTACCTAAAAAATACACATTTCAGCTTGGTGGATGCAAAAAAATTGCCACATGATTCTACTATCGTAACTAATTTCTTACGTATGAGTATTCTGTATCGCACATAGTCCATTTTAGGAGTACGACATATATTGTATCCATTGTGCCAGTCTATCATATTATCAAACCTAATTAGCCATGTATCCATTGAATAGTTCATGAGGTAAGTCAATGACATCAAGACCTAATGCAGGATTCAATACCGTAATTTTTTTTCCTGTCCACGGTTATAGTTTGTATTGCACCTTTTTTGTTTTTTTTTTAATATTTAGTGCATATCGACAGACAGTATATTGTATCCTATAATTGTTTTCTTAGTTCAGAGGTATTTGCCTTAATTTGTTTACGATCCCTTATTCCGAAGTCACTCCTTATGCGGACGTATCTGAGTTCTACATCTGTGCAATTCATTTTGCTCACTTGTATTGTAAACAATTTTGTAGATAATACCAATAACATCGATATAGTATTACATGTGTACGTACAGTAATTTTATTTTGTGGGTAACCGTTCGAAACATCTTATTATACATGTGTGACGCTAAAGAAATACAGGTGAAAAACAACTGGCGACATCACCTACTCCCGAACTGACATGTAGATGGATGTTTTTTTTTCCGATGTCGCACTGTTACATTGCTACACATCAGTATAAGTCATATGCTTTGATTATTATGATATGTTTATTGTCTTCCGAACAATGGGTTAGCGTTACATTTTAATCAATGAACAACAGAGCAAGGTGGGCTCCCCTGATTTTTCGTCTGCCCGGCACAAAAAAAATAATGGGCTGCCCTGATTTTTCGTCTGCCCGGCACAAAAAAAAAATACAATCAGCTAACCATTATTAGAAACTTGGTTATCTAGACCTACTAATAAAGGAAGTATGGTTTCCCTGTTTTGGTTTGGTACATCATTTTTCGTTCTGATTGTTCCCTCCCACCAAATCAGATATTACGCACCTATGCCATCGTATCGTTTCGTTTCGGTTATTTACGGAACGGACACCGCCAAGTAAAACGATCCAAAAATCCCCTCCCGTCCTTTGCTAGGTTCGCCCAGCCCTACAACGGACGTAAAACGATCCTACGCGCACGGCAAGACCACCGCAGCTATCCCTAGAAGAGACCTCTGCCCACCGACGCGGTCCTCGACATGCCGCTGGAAAGGGCCTCCACCGCGCTCCCCTTCTTCTGTCAACATTCCGAAAAAGCATTGGAGGAAGTGCCCGAAAAAGCACAATACTATCTCAGAAAAAAGTCGCCTGTCAACATTCCAGGTCGACCGCTACGTCACATGAAGGTCGAGGGGAACTGGGTTGGGTGTGCATGTCCCTAAAGGGACGGCGAGAGGACAAGAGAGATTGGCGGTGGTCGGCAGGGTTTGACAAAGAAATAGAGGAACGCTCGCGTGCATTTCCACAGGAAAAAGGACGACAAGCTAGGTTCATTTGGTGTGTGATCTGGCTCATGTATGTGGACTGGGTTAAACTGGTGAACTGGACTGTGGGGCATTTTTTTCCCGTTGCAACCCACGGACATTTTTCCTATTCAGTAAAGACGGCACGATATATTTTTTTAATTAATATTTACATGCCATACCTAAGATTTTTACATTTCAGTACAACATCAATTTAATTCCATGTAAGTACGAGATAAAATTTCATTATCTATTTACATGCGATTTTAACTTATTACATGGAGTTTAGCATATACCAAGATGCCACCATCTTCCCCCACCTCCTTCATTCCTCCAAAAGCTCTGACACCGCCCCAAGCACATTCAGAACCCACTTCCCCCATCCTTGTCATTCTTGCACCATTATTCTTCCAGAGTAGCACCACAACCAGATAGGAAAAAATGGAGACTGCGGCTTTAGTATCCACCAGGACGCCCGCGCTTGAGATCCCAGACTTAGTTCGAGAGATCGTTCTGAGGACTGGATGTACGAGATCTATGATTCGTTCCAGCGCCGTGAGCCCCACATGGCGAGCGGCGCTTACGACTCCATTCTTCGTGAAGCGCTTCGCGGAGCGCTCAACACCAGCGCACATCGGCTTCCTCGTCGAGTTCCAGCAAGGGCCAGGCAGGGTCATGAAGCTCTTGTTCCCCGACCCCTCGGGTGCAGGGGAGACAGCAGCTGCTCTCCGTCCTCAAATTGACATGGTGGTGTTGGGTCGAGAGCTGGTTCTGGCTTCTCGCGACGGGTTCATTCTCACCGTCCGTCCAGGCATTGGCGGGCTCCCAAGCAAGTACTACACCTCGTGCCCGAGCCATGCTTCAAGGGTGTACAAGCCAGTGTCGACTGTGGTGCCGCGGATCCCTCACGTGGTTGGAGTCCCCGTCCCCAACATCTTCGGCCACTTCGGCCTCGTGCCCGAAGCTGGACATTCCGGCATGGGATTGTTCGTCAAGGATCCTGCAGCAAGATTCATCGCAACTTACGCAGGGGTAAGCTTCTGCTCATCAGAACCCATCTCGCTGCATGTAAGCGTGTTCAACAGCGACAGCCAAATATGGATTAAGTATGTTTCGCTACCCATCTCACAACCTTACACAGCCCTATTCCAGCGAAACCCCTACTGTGTTTATCAGAAACCCAGGCTGTTCATGATGTATACAGTAGATTGCATATTCTGTTTTGACTCCGTAGCAACCAGTTTCAGCAAGATTGATCTCCCTAGTGCACTCATAGGGAATATTAGATCCTGGTATGACTATTATGTCACCCACCACAAGGACGGAGGCTTAGCCCTTGTGCACTACAATTTGGGTAAACTCAATACTTATGTTCTTAGGATAGTCCGTGAAATTCCAACCTGGACATTAGAGAAATCCTTACATCTGGCGGAGGCAGTGGGAACAAGAATAAACAAGTGGAAATGGGATCAAGTTATCCTCAGGGACAAGTTTTCATCGGACTGTGGTGATTTTTTCGCAGTAATTAGGGCAGTGTCACCGGACGCTCACTATGTGTTTATCACTCTTGGTTTCGACCGGGGTATGTTTGAAGTTGACATGATTGGCAACACTGTAAGGGAACTAGATGATAATCACAGGGTCGGTCTGATCGGCCGTTTCCACACTTTGTCAGAAGAGTGGCCAGCTAAGCCATGAAGGAACTAAAGCCATGGATGCCAGAATTATCTATAGTATCTGTAATTCAGAATTCACTTTAATGTTCTTCAAGACTCTATGTATTGTAAGGATTTGGTTATTGTATCGAATCATTTCTATATTATTTGCTGAAACATATTTAGCTGTTTATTATGTTGTATCTTCATGTGTGTCCCTTCTGATGTCTAGTTGCTACGCAAATGATATATTGCCAACTTGTGATGTGGGTTTAGTCTCGAACCGATATTATGCAACTACAGATTTGTGTTTGATATGGAAATGATATATAGTGCGGTAGGCATGGGGAAGTGGTCGTGTATATCCCTTTTCCTCCCACTTCAAATCATTGCCGAACTGAGAAACCTTTTCCATTTCATCCTCCCTTTGTGTATATCCATTATTTGCCATGGTACCATTCTTGTTTATAGAATAAATAGAAGATATATGTAGGTTAAGAAACAATGTGTGTTTGGTATGATTTGTATTCACCCTTCATTGAGGGATGGATTATTATTTTGCATCTTATTTTTATGCGTATATGGAATGTGGGTCCTACGCGTGTTTTTTTAAAGTTGAAGAGTGGTCACAATGATTGACAATTGCAATATCGTCCGACTCAAATGGCATACAAATACAAAAAATATATCATTTTTTCTATTGACTCAAAGATATATTGCACGTACGACAGTGATTGTAGCACGTAAAAAGTTAACAGTTTCGTCCATATCATCCGCTCTTGGTTCTTAGAAATCATAATGTCTTATTGTTTCAAACCAACGTCGCGTGTGAATCATGGGTACATAATCAACTCAAATAATATGCGAGTTTCATTTTATCCCGACAATAAAAAGTAAGCCTAGTGTTGTATAAGTACCATACTCTAAGGACATTACATATTTATACACCGGGCAGATCCACCTTCGGAAGTCATCATGCATATATGATATAGATATGGTCCCAAATCCATACGCGCATGGTCTTGATACGCCATAGTGATGCAAATCACATAGTGTAATGACTAGTTGGCGGTATCGATATTATATTGTACTAATATAGTTGTATCTTATTTGATGCAAGAATTCTTGTTTTGTTAAAACGATTTTTCTAGCGGTGCCGTTAGCTACCGGTCACGGATCAACCGTTCGCTAGTCGCTCGCGATTCGGAACGCAGGCTCGGGTATTTTTCATTCTTATTGAGTATTGCTGGCTGCACGTAGGATACCGATTCGAGGTACGTACAGAATAAATGTCGGGCCCAATCGATCCATTAATATCAACGCACTGCCCAGTGCTCCTGCCCAGCCACCGTCTCTCTCCTTCCCCTGCATCTCGATCCAGAAAAATCAGCACCACTCCGGCGGCCGTGGCGTAGGAGTCCGCCTCCGCCGCCTCGTGCGTGGCCGTGGCGTGGGAGTCCGCTGCCGCCGCCTCGTGCGTGGCCGTGGCGTAGGAGTCCGCCGCCGTCGCCGCCGCCGCCGCCTCGTGCGCGGCCGTGGCATTGGAGTCCGCAGCCGCCTCGTGCGCGGCCGTGGCGTTGGAGTCTGCAGCCGCCGCCGCCTCCGCCTGCTCGGCGACCCCACCGGGGATGGACTCTCCTGGGGGAACGGCACGCTCCTTCCGCTGATCGTATCGCCGCGGCATCGGACCGCTCCACGGAGAGGTCGCCCACGGCCTTCGCCGCCGCCTCCAGCGCCTCGCCGATCTTGACCTTGGTGTCGTACTCTTCGTCAACGAGGGCGACGCGGTGAGGCTGCGGGCCTGCGTCCGGTACGACGGCGACGCTGCGGGCCGGCATGCGGAAGGGCCAGCCGAGTACGAAGACGGATACAGGCGAGGACCTGCTACCTTGAGAGTTTCCGTGTTAATCTGTTCGTCTTCTTTTGGATCTCAGCCAAAATTTGTTCGTGTGTTCCTGGACCACTCTCACTCTTTGAATCCTTTTCTTTTTTTCCTGAAGTTCTTACAAGGAGCGACATCTACAATTTGCGTGTAATCGTTTTGCTCATACATGGATTTGCCTTTTACCTGTTCTCTCCGCCTGCTCATGTTTGTTCGCTTATATGGCTGAAAAGATTGAATTTCATGGCAACAAAATATATTGCTTTGGTGTTATCTTTGCTGGATTTTCATTTGGTGTTGAATCTGTTGTCAAATCTGTAGCATCTAATTTTCTACTCATAGTTCTATTTTCTGATATTTTCTTTGTAATTCGTTAACATTTTCGGGAGTCCCGATTAACAAATCTGTTACCGTAACCAAGATTTATCCGGTCGCAGTTGAGTTAAATTAGCTTGCATTGCTATGTTAGCCATGTCATATATGGATACTAAAAAGGATATCTCGTATTTCAATATTATATGCCATGATTTGTTGATGTAATTCTAGTATCCGAAATCAAATATAAACCTAATTGAATTGTATTTGGTAAGATCCAATTTTCAGTAATATATGAAATATTTATCATATTCCTTTGATACCAAGATGTCAAACGGTGTGGGCGAATTCAATTTTCAGTAATATATGAAATATGTCTCATATTTCTTTGATACCAAGATGTTCTCGAAGCCATACTTTCGAATTGGTGCGGGCCAATTCTATTTTCAGTAATGTATGACACATGTGTCATATTCCTCTTGATACCAAGATGTCAAACGGGTGTGTGCCAATTCAAAATTCAGTAATATTTGAAATATGTCTCATATTTCTTTGATACAAAGATATTCTCGAAGCCATACTTACAAATTGGTGCGAAACCAAATAAAAAAGATAATCTCTGTAATATATGTCATAGTTACTTAGGTCACATAGATATGTTAGCTATGTCATATATGGTTGTACTCATATTTCACTATCACATGACATTATTTGTTGATATGATGTTGGTATCCGAAACCAAATAAAAACATAATTGAATTGTATTTCTTATGACCCAAGTTTTCAGTAATATATGAAATGGATGTCATATTTCTTTGATAACAAGATGTTATTGAACGCAGTCTCAAACTTGTGTGGGTCAGTTCTGATATGTATGTGAAAAGTTATTGATATGTGTAGAGGTTCCAAAATTTGCTCAATATAAAGTCAAAACTGCAAGGAAACACATATAAAATCCCAATGAAAATTGTACAGTAAAAGGTAAGTCCAAATCTGATGTAAACACAGAGCAAAATTTGTTTAATCAATATATATTTAGTTAACCATATTATAACCTAAAAAGGATATTTGAATAAAGCAGTACCGAAACATAAATTCTAATCAAAATTATGCAAAGTATATTCCGAATTACGATTAAAGATGCATAAAAATAATCGAATTCTATGTAGATCTATATTTAAATCTTTAGAAACTAACCAAAGCCTACACATTAAATTCAGATAGTACCGATAGTACTGTTGTAGCCGCCGTGTCACAACCTGCGATCATAAAGTTGCTGGAACTGCAAGGAGTTAATACCAGCACTAGTAGTAGCTAGCAGTCATGTGGGTGGGTCCCAGTTCTACGAATACAGAGTTAAAATGCTTCCAAGGAATTTAATACCACCTGGTGTATAAAGGTACATGGATAGGTGGCAGCTCATGGTTGGTTAGGATTGGTTAGGAGGACACCGGTAGCTACCGGCGCCGCTAGAAACGCATTAAGGATAATTGTCAATGATAAAAGTTTCTGCAGAAACTTGTTCCATTGGTGACCAATGGTCTCAAGGGGGAAGGAATGTCAGGGAATAGGATAAGTATGGGTTTATTAGTATGTCATATTAGTATGAGGGTATTTTAGGTATTTCCTATGTGGCATCCATTAGTGGCTAGGTCTTTATATAGTCATCCTTGTATCCTTTTGCAACCAATCAAGAAATCAAAACCCTAAATGTTATCTTCGTGTTTCTATTTTTCCTGCCAATTTACCTTTCTCTTTATTCAGCAATTTACCATGTTTTAGCTACAATTCCTCGAAATTCCCGTTTTTACCGATCATAGTTCGTCAGATCCAAGCAGGATCCTGACAAGTAGGTCATTTTCACGTCATATTATAATGATACACAATATGACTTGTCGATCCAGGTACTGTACACACCATGCACATGGAATGTATATTTATACTATTTTTTTCCTGTCATATTTTATTGCTGCTCTCGATGTCATGATGCTTATTAAAAAACTTGGTCATTTATTATACAGGAAACCAAAGCCGTCAACGAAGTCAATAGTAACTTCGTAAAGAACAAGTAGTACATATTCGCCAAAGGTCCCGTACTATGAGTTTATTTTAGTCAGCACAATAGCTCACCCTATGAGCAGGTTGTGCCAACGGTTGAACAACCGTACGCACGCACAACGGACGCTGCCTTCATGCGATCTCCAGCCTACTGTAACCGTCAGGTGGTTGACGTATTTATTGCAGTGCAAATTCAAATCTTAGAAATGGAGGGAATCTCTACACGAATAACACTTGAAGCCTCCAATATAAAGGAGGCACTGGCTGGCTCTTAGACCCGAGCTTCTCCTAGAATACTTGAGATCCAAAGCAATGGATAGCGAAGATCCAGCTATAAATTTAGAACTAGGAACTGCTCTCTCGTCCCATGTTTCAGTCCACAGTTTCGAGATCATCCACCAAAGCCAGGTACGTTCTTGCATGTATCGTTTGTATACCGTTTTTTGTATCAATTATGTTTTTATCAGGAAGTTACTGACTTAACTGCATTGTAGCTGCAATCGAGCGAAACAACGAGTTCTTGCGAAGACGATGCGGATTCCTCTTCACCGGAAACATTTGTACGAACAACAGTTGTACCTACCGTGCCAGTAAGTATATATGAACAGTACTAAAGCGCCTGTTATTTCTAAATAGTATACCAGTAACTTAGGTACCTTCTTGTAGGCTCAACGGAAGTCAGCTTACTTATTCCAGAACTGCATTTTGACATTGGGGACGCCACATCTCAAACATCTAACCAAGATGCGTATCAAGATGACGAAGAAGAGGTCGGAAGCAATCTGAGAATCCAAAGAGTTGGCATAGATGGGAGATGCCACAAAAGGAGAAGAATAGACGATTAAGTTGTGATCTTCACATCAGTAATGTTTTATGTTATATTTGTTGTACTATTATGTGTCGTTATCGTTATAATACGGATTTGTATGTGGAAGCTAATAAGTGTTACTGTATTTTTTACGCGGGTAATATCTGTTTACCTACCTCAGAGGGTCTCCCTCTCGTATGAGATTACGTGTTACAGGTACCTATCACTATCAAGCCATCACATGCCGCCTCACAGGAAACCGCACTAGCTCCGGACAGCTACTAGCTAGATATAGAGTTGATGATAGGTTCAGATAGCAGCCAGGGTTTGGGACATTGAATCCACGCCTCTTTGTACGCGTTTGTAGACCACCTTCTGGTTCACAACTTCCCAGATCATGCATTAATGAAATAGAACTGAATGCACAGGGAAGCAAAATGCTTGATATATGCCGGTGCAAGCAAATGTTCGTTTAATTTGTTTTAAAAGCGTTTGTCATAGACAGTTTGCAAATTAAAAGTTACAATGGATTATATAAGGTTAAACAGCTAATCTGTTAAACAGCAATATCACTCTGATATTGTATCGAATCAAATAGGCAACTGCATATTAAACAAATGAATGGTTTGCAAACTCAGTACCAACCGGATGTCGTCTCAGTACATTAAAATCTGTAGCGCAGCATAGACCACGCAATAGCTGTCAACACCATCCTTCGGTACATTCACACATGACTACACAGTAGCAACGCATGCAATGAGTACTCTTACAGCACTATTAATACGCCAGGACTAGGCAACTACAAGATTTGCTACCCCTCAACCATACCGAAACGATTTGGTCTTCCTCCCATGTCACACCATCGTACGAACGGACATGCTTTGTGCCGCGGACACGCAAAAGCGTAATGATGAACGAAGACATGCAGCAGACATGTGATATGACCGTGGCATCGATATCCGGCCCATCCATCTTCCACACAGCTCATAAAACAGACTGACCTTCTATTGAAACTTGTATGACATACAAATTTCGCCTCACTGCTCATATAGCTGGCACAACTTTCGTAGCATTAAAGGAGAAGCTCTTACCTTCACTTCTATCCTCTTCTTCCATATCATATCTCTAACATTTGCCTCAGTGCTCCTTTTCCCGTACCATCCATGGAACAAGGAGAAGCTCTTGATTCCTCCGAGGTAATATTGGATCTCCTTCTTACATCTTTCTATTAATTTTATGTATATTTCACCCACTATAGACTATGCATCTTATTCTTTCCATACCATAGGTTAAAGCATCCATGGATAATGAGGGATCGGCGCATTCAACAATGGCAGAGCAAAGCATATTTTTGAATATATCCCATGGTTGTCTACCAAGTGAAGCATTGGGAGCTGGTACACGATCCAAGGTAGATTGCTCATGTCATGTATGTACTACTCGTTAAATTGTACCGAAACCGTGTTTAGTATATGCTTACTCAGCTGCTATGATGTAGTCATGAACATTAGCTAGTAAATAATGAATAAAGTCGCATTAGATTCGTAGGTTCAATGGTAACATGGTTAATATACCATAACCATATCGTATGGGTATGAATAGTTCATTATTAGAAAAGTTGTGTGCTAGCAGCATGTACGACATGTAGAAATGTCATACATAGATGATATCGCTAAGATATCATACCCGCACAGTATACATTGCACATCTTCATGGTTCTTTTTTCATTCATTGTGAATCCATATCGTAGACATATGATAACTATAGGACATAGGCACCATGCAGCAACACGACGTATAATTAGTATATAGCATTAGCAAAATTGTAGAAGTATGATACCGGCCACGACAAATTTTGGACCATATCATATTTTGTAGTTATGGTATAAACATGCTACATTGTTAACATGGCCATGACACATCTGGACCATATCATAGTATGATAAGTACATGACATAGTAACCATGCAGTAATACGAAATATGGTATGAACAAGCTACTTTTTTAATACGACCGTTTTGGTAGGCACATTCACTCTATCTTCATATTATAGAAGTATGATAACTACATGTCATAGGTACCATAATACGAAATTTAATTAAAATACCAATAGCTTATAAGTGCTGACAGTAGGAGAATTTCATACTTGTATCATATTGCTGGAGTCCTTGATATGGTATGAAGATGCTACATTTTTAAATACGGCCGCTTTTGTAAGGACACTTATTCTCACTGCAAATTATACAAGTATGATAATTACATGACATATGTGACAAGCAGTAACGAACTTTAATTAATTTACATTAGCATACACGTGGTCACAGTTTGATAATATCATTATGGTATGATATTCATGTAGTTCGTGATATCTTATGAACATGCTATGTTTTTTAATACGGCCGTTCTGGTAATGACATTCATCCTCATTGCATATAATACAGGTATCATAACTACATGACATTCGGACCATGCAGTAATACGATTTTGATTTACCATACGTGGTCACAGTTGGATCATATCATAATTGTATAATATTGTTGTAGTTCCTGCATGATATGGTATGCACGTGCTACATTTTTCATACAGCCGTCTTAGTAAGGGCATTCATTCTAACTGCATATTACAGTAGTATGATAACCATATGACATAGGCACTGTGATAAGTACATGACATGGGCACCACGCAGTAATATGAATTTGAATTCGTATACGTGGTCACGGTGGGATCATATCATAATTGTACGATACTGATATCAATGCTGATATGGGCAGCACATGGTGCAATTTTAATATGGCCGTTGTGGTTATCACTACTTGCTTCCATGTGAATACAGTTTGATTTCATCTTTGGATGACATCAATGAAATTGTGAGTAAAGTATGCATTCCACATCTTCTTGGTCCATTTAGCGTACATAATGATTTCATATTCGCATATTATACAAGTATGAGAACTAAATCACATAGGTGACAAGCAGTAACGAACTTTAATTAATTTACCATTAGCATAGACCTGGTCACAGTGCGAGCATATCATTATGGTATGATATTGATGTAGTTCTTGATATGGTATGAGCATGCTACATATTTAATACGGCCGTTTTGGCAAGGGCATAATTCTAACTGCATATTATAGTAGTGTGATAACCAGATGACATAGGCACTGTGATAACTACATGACATGGGTGCCACGCAGTGATACAAATTTGAATTCATATACGTGGTCACGGTGGGATCATATTATAAATTGTATGATACTGATATCATTGCTGATATGGGCTGCACATGGTACAATTTTAATATGGCCGTTGTGGTTATCACATCTAGCTTGCATGTGAATACAGTTCGATTTCATCTTTGGATGACATCAATGAAATTGTGAGTAAAGTATGCATTCCACATCTTCTTGGTCCATTTAGCGTACATAATGATTTCATATAATACAGTTATGATATTGATATGACATGGGAACCGTTTGGTATTAGAACTGTTAATTAGTATTTTTTTTTGCTAAACACAGTACAACGCAAGCGCTCATATTATAAATTGTATGATACTGATATGGTTGCTGATATGGGCTTACCATGGTACATTTTTTATATGGCCTTTGTGGTTATGACATCTAGCTTGCATGTGAATACAGTGTGATATCATATTTGGATGACATCGATGAAATTGTGAGTAAAGTATGCAATCCACATCTTCATGGTCCATTTAGCGTACGTTCCTAATGTATATGATATAGGTATGATATAGATATGACATTCGCACCGTTTGGCACTGCGACTATTAATTAGTATATTATTGGCATGCCGTATAGAAACCATATACATGGTGACATCCGGATCATATCATGAGCGTATGATATTGCACACACTGTATCATTAAATATATTATATGTGTATCACACAAAGTTACAAACAATGTCATATTGGACTGATATGAGATAGAAATAAAAAACTTCTAATACTTATGTCCTACAAGTATCATATAGTTTTCTATACCCTCGCAAAAGAGGAAGGTACTATACATGTATACGATGTATCATATAGTATCATATAGTTATATGGTATATAAAACATATAATTGGACACAATGGGAACGTATCATATTTGTATAACATTTGACACAAATGTATGGTATAAGCATGCTCCATCTGAATGGCACTTGTTGGTAATCAAATATCGCTTGCATATCATACATAGCTGATGAGAGTAGACACAGATTCTATTGCGGAACATGATTATAAAGTAGTATAATATGGAAGCACGGTGCATGAGTGATATATGTTGTTTTTTGCATATATAATATTTGTATGACAAATTGATATCATGTCACATTAAAATACTATCTAAATTCAAACTTCGGAGGGCCCTGTCATACAATATATTATATATGTATCATATAATGTTACCAACCAAGGTCATGCTGGACTGGTATAAAATATAATACTGCATGTGTGAAATGTGTGCCATACATGTATAATATAAATTTCTACTGCATTTGTCACACATGCATCACATCTATATGACTTCATGATTCTAATTCCACCGGATTCTTAGGCAGAAGACACCAATGGGGAATCCATGGCAACAGTTTGCGGTGTGAAAAAAAAAGAAAACTCGTTCCCAATAACCCCTTCAACTGCAACAAGCGGTTCAGTTCCAATTCCGAAGGTACAGATCTTTTTTTATAACTTATGCTTCGTAAAAAACATACTGCCCGAATGGTAGACCAAATACCCAAATGAGCATATTTTTCTCAAAGTTGTACTTAATTAAAGCACTTGGGTTAGCAAAGTAGCATTGACTGCTTATATTCATGTCTTATGCAGGCTGTTAAAAGGACGCCCACAACGACCACCATTAGTGCTGCAGATTTGACATGCAACAATTCGAAGGTTAGATATAATTGTTTGATGGTTCATTTTTTTAACAGCTACAACCTTTATATATGTAATAGTTAACTTCTAATATGACGGTTTGCACATGCAATGTCTGTAGGGCATAGCCAAGGATGGACTGCGAACTCTAGTTTCCAGAACCATACCATCATTCCTTGATCCATCTTTAAGCAAACTGTCATACGTGGCATCTGTGAGCGACGTTGTCAGAACGTTTGCGGGTTTTCATGGAGAGAAGGCTCTACTACTGAAGACAATTGGTTTTGATGGTGTTGGAAGACTACCCGTTCTAGAAGAATTGGACGGAAGATACTATGGGTTGTAGTCCAATTTATCTTCAGGTAATGATTAAGGTACACAATAATATAAAGTAATAGATAATGTTCAGCAATATTTAACATAGTTTATCAAAAAATGTTTTCAGGTTCACATGCTGGATAACCTGATTACAGGACAACAGGTCGTATCAGACAATATATTCCCAAGAGGGGGTGCATTCACTCAAGATAGTATGACAGAAATGATCAGGCTAGACAGCAGAATGGTAGAAAACACTAATATCAGACTGTTTGGCAAGTTAAAGGTACAATCCCATATATACAGCATATATAATTAAGTAATTGTACAACACAAAGTAAGCATTCATTTTGATGTAACAGTTCAAACCATCGCATGAGGTTTGCTACACAAGACTGCTCACGACAACAGTTGTTCAGAACAAAAGAATGCGGGAACAAAGCTTAGAAGAAACTATAAAGGAAAGAGAATACTTCTTTAGGAAAAAAGGTATACCTTCGACTAAGAATGCAGTAGCTGCAAATTTGCAAATAAAAAAAGGTTTTTTATTTAAGAATAATAATGAATTATACCTTTTTATACTTATCAGCTGTGTCATCGAAGGGAAAAAAACTGTCGGTAGCACAACTTTTTTTGAAAGCAAGAGAAAGAATTGTATCGTCGAAGACGTCATCAAAAACTGGTACGTACAATGGTATTGTTCGCAAACAATTTCGATATTACAACTGTTTTTTCATATGTATTGACTGCACATGCTTTTTTTTTCTGGAGATACTAATACCAAGACTGATTCCATTCAGTCTACTGAAAGCCGTAAATCTAATTTGTCCGACACAGATGAGTCAGGTAATAAAAACACAAAGATTGTATTGTTTATTATGTTTCATGAACTTGGGTGTAGTAACCTCATCATGAATTCATGTATCAGAGGATGATCTTGAGTCTGAAGATGAATCCAGCGATTCAGATGTAGAGTTTTACATTGCTCCATTCGAGAGCGACAACTGGGTGGCAGATACAGACTCCATTAAAATTATGAAGTTTTACACATGTGTTTCGAAAGCAACAAACGCAGATCTCACTTTGTAACTGTTCCAATGAAATTATTTAGTATTTCCGCACCGATTCATAAATATACATGTTCATACGCTCATATAGATTGATCTCCCCATGTCAGGTACTGGCTACGACTCACTGACCCTTGGCTAATCGAGATGGATGGTGTTTCGCTCCGTTCGGAAACTCTTAGGGCTGGATACTACAGTATCAATTTTTGCGATGCCGTACTTCTCATGTACACCATCCGTGACAACAGTATATACGGCGGAAAGATGCGGTATCGTCATTTCATGGCGAACCGTTGGTCGGTAAGTACACTAAGTTGCAGAGCAAGTAAAACCATGCTAATAAGTGTTTAACAATTTGTATTCTCTGTGCTAATATAGCACAATGTTCTGATGGGATTACAAGAGAACGGAGTAGAATTATCGAAGAAATATTTCATAAACGCATTCTACAAGTACAGGATACAAAACTGTGATAAGGTATTGAAGTTATTTGTTGTTTACCTTTTTTAAATTGGTACATCGTGTATATGCTGAAGTTCAAATAATTTGCAGATAGTTGTGCTCGTAGATATTGATGGGAGAAAATCATGTTACTTCTGGGACATGGTCTGTAAAGACATCACAGTTCTAGACCCATTCCTGATGAACAAACCAATAAAAAAGTTAACAAAAGTTCATCAGAAAACAGTTGATACATTGCATGATGCTCTGATGGAATGCATTCAAAAGTTTTTCCCTTACTGGAGGATTGATACGAAGCCCTGGCCAATTGTTTACAGGAATGACGTCTGCCCGCCATGCAGATGGTAAGGTTGTAATATTTAGTTAATGCAAGATAGAATCACATGGTTATTAAGCAGCCATATTCATGAGTAACCGAGTAAGCTGTTTTTTTTTCAGGTCTGACACTGGACTGTACTCCCTCCTATTTGCAGCATTCTTCAATGGTGATGAGTTCACAAACCCCGACGCACTAGTGAGTATTTCTCACCATGACACTATCATTACAGTGAATGGTTGTGTTAGCTGTCATTGTAAATAAATGTTTTTCACTGCAGGATGACCTTGGAAAAGTAAGAGCCCACCATCTTTGGCAAGTTCTATCAATGCAAGGAAACAGTGGAAATCTTCCAATTGCATTCTCCTCTCTGAAGACAGATGGATGACAAGCTTGAGAACTGAGATTCGTCATAAGAATTACAGTTATTCAGTCCGGGTTGGCTCTCATGAACTGTATTAGAATGTAATATCGTATTAGGATGAACAAAACTATTATGTTGTGCTATTGTTTTGCACGTTGTTCTCGTCTTTATGCAGATGCAAAAAGCTGGCTACGTATTTTGAAAGACAGTACATCTCTGATATTAAGATTTATCTAAATTGAACGTAAAGTGTCTAGCGTTTCCGTAACAGGGGTACATGTTGCAAACTAGAGTAGCATCGTACGCACTAACGGTATATTATCGATATATAAACGATGCACAATCGATACATACAACCGTAACTGATTAGGGTCATGGAACAATTTATGCATACATACACAATATGTATATGCTGTTGTGTAAGAAAAAATGCAGATTTTTTTGAAGAAAAAAAAATCGATTATCGAAATTTTTAAAAAATGGTAGTAGTGTGCCCGAGAACCACAAGTCCCCTTCCCTTTGATCTGCCTTACAAACTAGCCGATGTCGTTTCAACTTCGAGTCTCACCCACCAGTCATAGAGTTAACGTATATCGTTTCTGCCTCTCTCAACGAATGTCCATTGGATCTAGCTCTAGTAATGGTTCATCAGGGAAAGAACGGCGACATAGAAGGTTGCAATTCCACTAAGTGATATTTTAACATGTTGCAATAGTAGTTCAAGGTCCTTCCTGTATGTACACATTGTTCTTTTTATGATGTTACTGATTTCTACTATGTTGCATTATTTTTTCCTTGGACGAAGAATGACGCTGGAGGCAATTTTAGCTACTCTTTTTAATATTTTCATTTTAATCCACTACTAGATTTTATTCTCAGGAGTATTCTCACGTACTAACTATATGGTTGAGGATCGACTAATACTGAAAGGCAATGCAGTACCAGTATCATGTGTATAAGACATGGCTTCCAGCAGGTAATATTGAGACGATATTGGACATATGAAAGGACTGTTATTGATACAATAACAGTATGGACGACTGTTTTGAGTATTCATAATACGATAATTTTTTTGAATGTTACATAATAGAACAAGCTAACAAACATCACGAATATGGATTCATAATTAATGATATCTAACGTTTTGTCATGATCACATAGAATAATTCACTCAGCACATCATTTTATCCGAGTGTATGCTATGCTTTCTTTGATCTTTTGGATCGATTACTGCCACTGACCTTCGGACATGTCCTAACATCATGTTCTGGACTTTTGCAAACACTGCAGAATCTGGTCTGATGCACACCTGCCCTTCCTCCTGGGCAGTCTGTCGAAGGTATGTTTTCTGCACACACTTCTTTCCTGCGGACGTTGGCATCGAAGTGAGAGAAAAGCCTGCGGTTTGATGGTCTACCGGATTTCCTCTTAATAGCAGGTGCTTTTATTGATCCGATATCTATACCAATTTGCTTGCTCCTGTCATATATGTGTAAACCTCTGTTTAAATCATCCATGGAGTCCCCAATTTCTGAAATATCAGGACCATCATCTGTAGATTGTTCCACATCTATGTTATACCCAACCTGGCATGTAGTTATGATTCTCGATTTGTAATGGCTATATCCTTGTTTGCTTTTTCAATTGCTTTCATTGCTATATCACATGTGTTGTCATCGTACTGACCATTGCTTATTAGATCCAAACTTGACATGTATAGACGTTTATGTCTCACAGTTCCAGAAATTGCATCGTATCCCACACTCGAATGAGTTGCACTTCTTCTGAAACTTGCATCTCTAGCATGTTTTGTCCACCTCTTCAATATATGAAAATCTGGTATTTTTGTTACACCAGTGTGTATCATGACCTGAGCATAGGATAAAATTTGCACTGTAAGCACATAGAGTGGCAATTACGCTTTCGTTTAAAAACAGTCTTAAGAAATTACCATCAAAATGTGGCAGCATATTACACCGAAGTGTTGATACAAGCCACATTCACAGATGTACGATTCAGCAGTTTCATTAATAGTAATCTTGAACTTCACTTTACACCAATTGTCTCTACTCTCTGCATCCACATGTCTAACTTCTATCTCACGATTCCCCATGTTGCTATGTAGCACATAAGATGATGATTTCTTCAGCTCTATTTTAAATAGTTTGAACACACTGCTAGTATATATTTTTGCGGCATGTTTCTCAATCGGATATCCAACCAGAACCTCAGTGCTACGCTGTATAAAAAATAAGAAATATGGTTATGATAAGTCTGTATGTAGAGAATATACATCATACAAATGTAGGATAATTTTTTTTCGAGTATGACCTAACCTGAGTTAAGTTTTTCTCTGCCTCATCATCAGCTTTTTCACGGTCATCTATAAGTTTTGTATACTGCCTCACAAACATATTTATTGATGACTTGCAGGGCACATATACTTTCAGCACATGATTTGCACTTTCACTCCTTTGAGTGCTAGTCATCCGAGCACAAAAGACCTCTTTAAAATAAGGTTTAGCCCACTTATCTCTAACTTCATATGCCCTAATCATAAATGGGTTCTCGACTAAGTCGTATTTTTGGGTAATGTGATCCCAACCATTTTCAAATTCTTCTATAGTTAGCATGTGATTTACAAGCTTATTGAAATCACCTGCAAATGATTTGTGAGCTTTATGTACGTGACCTAGTGCTTCTCCTGCCCGACGGAGAACATGCCACTTGCACCACCTGTGCGTAGTTGTCTTCAGGTTTTCCTTGATAGCAATAGTCATCGCCAAACATTGGTCTGCATCAAAAAAAGAAAAGGGAGTTAGTTGTCGACACACTTTCTAGTCAGTACATATTACTACAAAATTGAACTACCATACCAGTTAGTATTGTAGAGGGTGCCTTTCCACCCATCATGGCAATAAATTCTTCGAACGCCCATTTGAAATCATCACTTGTTTCATTAGTAAGCAGCACACCAGCAAATATTACACTTTGGAAATGATTGTTGACACCTACAAACATGCCAAATGGCATCTTGTATATGTTTGTCTCGTACGTTGTGTCAAATGTAATAGCATCCCCAAAATATTGATACAATGAACGACTGCGCCCACTTGTCCACATCAGAGATTTTAGACTATCATTGTCATCCAACTGGGCTGAAAAAACAAAACGTGGATCCTTTGATATCATCTCTCTGAAATTTTCCATTGTCTTCCTAACATCATCCTTTAAAGCATCTGATGCAATTGAGGAACAAAATGTCCGTAGTGTCTTCTTACTGAAAGGCAAATTATCCATAGAACCAAACACACTACCCAATATCAGATTTACCCTGCTTAAGCTCACATTGTTCTCTCTCAAGTGTCGTATCCAGTCTTTTGTATGTGAATCGATGTGTCGATGCGAAGCAAGATGCCTTTTCTCCCCACAGCTCTCAACAAAAGTGTGATTATGATCTGCAACGAAAGCCTTTATGTACCACGATGAGTCATCACTAATTGATAGACGAATCATAGCTTTGCACCCGCACCTTGTGGTTGATAATTTGGCTGTTTTCTCTGACCCCTTAAGCAAATAACAGTAAACATATGAGAAATATGATATAACTAAATGGTCAGACAGTCATATTTGGGATGCCAATTAGTAGCTTCCCTGACGTGTTTCAAATTTAATTACCTCGCGTTGACACTTGTATTCCTGGTTTGTACGAATACCCTTCTTGTTTGTGTAGTTGTCTCCACACCTAATTGAGAATCCTAGGACCCAGGAATACATATTGTAAAACTTGTAAGCATCTTCACATGTGTCAAATCTCATTCCAACTTCAGGTTTGAACATGTCATACGTTTTGTCTTCACAATATTTCCTAGCTGACGCTTCAATTGCATCGCTAAGCGTGTCCCTATAAAAGAAATTGTGAATTAAGTTTCCAATATCATATTTGAACCCCACATGTCATCGTGTCATTGGACTTACAATTTTCTTGATGAAACATCAACAGGAGAGGAATCAGCGTCTGATTGACTGAATGATGAAAAACATCTCGATGTTTTGACGCACTCTGCACAGCCTGACAGCTTGCATTGCTTTGTTTGAAAACTTGCTATAGAAAGGGTCGTTGTGAACAAAGTCATCAGTTCCACGTGTATCGTGGACTACATCGTTTGCTTCTAACAACCTGTGCAAGTACAAGAGATGAACTTAGAGCATTAAAAAAATTGTTTATGACTTATATAGCTGACGACCATGTGCTGACAGTATCTATGTTGGCACTAATATATTTTTGCAGAATGAGAAAATGAGCAGCTGCATGTATACGACATCATTATAGAAACACATCGGTTTTCCCCAATAAAACATCAATCATAAAGTATTATACAACACATGATCTATGCATATGTGGTTGAGAAGCGACTTACCTTTCATATCTCTGTTAGGATTGTGCTCTACTAGGTTCATCAATTGCATGAAAGACATGTCACTGTGACCAACTAAATCGTTGGTTTGTTCTGCCATCTACCCTGCACTATGTCTGCAAATATGGAAAAAGAATCACAAAATATAATTCCGGCAAATGTGTAAACGATTTTCCATGTTATGAATATCCACCACCTCAATATCATTGCCTCTAAAAGAAATACAGATCCATAACCATGCAATTATGCATCCTACGTTTACCTAGCTAACAACAAATACGCCTCTGCATTTCATTTTTTTATTATGTCTCTTAGTTCATCGATTTTGGCGACGCCGCCGCCGCCTTATAATCCCTAAGAAAATTAGTTCCAACTCCACTACTTACAGGATAATCAATCCAATAAACAGTACAAGAGTAGTCGTATTACTTACAAGCACAGACTCAATTCTTCGGAAGGATTTCGGAAGAGCTATCCGAGAGATCGCGGCGCCGCCGTTCTGAACAAAGGAAACTATAGCCTGCTAGGTTTGGAGGAACTGGAGCAAGAAGGTTCAGACCGAAAACCACCGGGCGCAGGAAAAACGATCCGGTGTCATAACTATAACATCCAACGACCAACCGTTTCAATTTAATGTACCATCCGTATGGTTCAAGAGTACGCACGGAATGGAATACCGAATATCCATCCTCAATACCTAACTAGGACGCACGAATCTCCAACAATCAATCTACGGTGATCCGTGACCGGTAGGTCACGGCGCCGCTAGAAAAATCGCTTTTAGTCCCGGGCACGATAGATTTGATTGAAGTCTCCGTTCACCAACCATTTGGTTCCCGGAGGGGGCTTGTGGGCAACCAACTCGGCGAAAAACTCTTCTTTCCGGTTGCTCACCGTCGGGCGTCGGGCCATACACCGAGGTTAGACGGAAGGACACATTGTCCCGAATACTAGTGACCGTCAGGGAGATGCAAAAGGAGCCAAGAACAACATCAGAAGCACTGGTCATATCTTCGTCCCACAAGACCACAATCCCTCCCCGCGTGCCGACGGCCGGCCAAAAAGCAAAGGAGCGTAAACGGTAGCCTCCAAGAAACGCTGCCAGGCTTGCGTCGAGGTTTTGCAACTTGGACTCTTGCAAGCAAGCAATGGTGCAGGTTGACGCCGCATTGGTCTCGTTGACAGTCGAGCATCTGTCGGGGTCGTTAAGGCCACGGACATTCCAACTCAGCATTGAGAACAGAGAGAAAAAGTTGTCACACATTGGGAAACAGGATAGCACTCCATAAATCTAGCCTGGGATCAAAACGTGCTACGTGCAGGCACACAAACAAGCATCACAGCAACAGAGCAGTACAGCAGCAGGCCCAGCAAATCTCCACATCCAGGAGACATAACCCTCTGTTGTAGCTCGCACCACACCCAGAAACTGCACCAGCAGGAAGGCCTGGGCACACACAGATACAAATGGCTTTCTAGCATAAGCAAAACGACACCCTCATCGTAACAGTGGCAGGGAATTCTTGCATGCATCGTGCACTAAGCTGGAGCAGCATCCTCAAGGACGGCCTGGTCGACAGCACCTTCGCCGCCATGCCTGATCAGCGCGTCTTCAACGGCCGTGGCGTGCTCGCTGTCGAACTTGAACAGCGAACGAAGCGCGGCGATGGCAGTAGGGGGCAGGGTCTGCTTGAAGAGCTTCACGAAGGCATCGATGGCCTCCGGCGTGATCGAGTCCCCTTCCTCGACGATCCCAAGCTTCCTGAGCAAGTTCTTCTCTGCCATCTTGGCAATCGGCGCCCCTTTGTGCGCCAGTTTGATGCGAATGCTGCTGCGGCTTGTGGTGAATCCCACCGCAAGCGTCTTGCGCCGGTTTGCTGGTGGAGAGGGGCTCGGCGAGAAGGCCGGGTCCTGGAGGAGAGCATCCTGGAGCGGCACAAACAGCGCGCCGGAGGGCGGGTCAGTGGCTGGGCTGGCAGAGCCAAATCCAGGTGGCGAGGCAGGGGTGATGGAGCGACGCGGCGAGGCAGGGCTTGCGAGGCGTGGCGAGGACGTCGTGAAGGAGCGCCGCTCCGAGCCCGGACTTGTGAGGCGCGGTGGCGTAAGCAGCGTCACCGCGGCCAACACCTCAACGCTTGGTTCACCAGCGCTCTCCTGGAGGAAGAATTGCCGCGACTCCGTGGCCCCCTGCATCACCAACGAGAGGGAGGGGCGCCTTGACGCTGGGAGACGGAGGTGGGCGAAGCAGGCTGCGGAGAAGCCGGCGGCGTCCTCGCGGCGACGGAGCGCCGCCTAGCCACGGCCGGAGACGCGCTGCGCAGCGGGCTGCGCCCCCGCGTCAACACCAGCGCGCGCTCGAGGCAGGGCGCGTTGCAGAAGGGCACCATCTCCCAAGGTTGCTCGCTTGGCGGCGTAGAATCCGGAGCAGGAGCACGCCGTACCGGACTTGAAGGCGCTGGAGCAGGAAAACAACCACGCCAGTTGCCCGAGCCGAGGAAGTCGTCGCCTTGAATGCGCCTTGAATGGACCAGGTGGAGAAGCTGGCGCCGGTGGGTGGCGGGGCCGGGGCGGGCATCGCCACGGAGCTCTCTCCTCGCTCGAACATTTTTCTGCGCACTTTGGTTATCCCTAGCTCTTTAATTGTTTTGCTACTTCAGATGAAGAAACTGATATACCTATTGCCTGGGCACCTCTCTTATCACAATGAAGCACCACGGACTAAGCCCAGTTTGTTAGCACAAGTACCTAACAAATATCAATACTATTCAGATCATCTGTGCTTCTATACCGTCCGAACCAAATTATTCTATACCGTCTATACTGTCCGTCTGTCCCTCTGTCCTCTTAAGGTGTTCCAAGCAAAATTATTCCAATATGACAACCTTCTATACCGTCCCTCTATCCTCTTAAGGTGTTACAAGCAGAATCGTAGTTTGATCTGAACAAAAACTGAAATGGAAAATACACAAAAACATATCTCGACTTCAGGATTACATTGATAGGTAAAACCCACTATGCTTCCCCATGTCTGCATTGCTTCATGGAAGTGTTCACTTACACGATTGCCACCTTATATGGATATAGTCGATAGCTTTCACACATACATAAATCCAACACTGCTAAGTGTTGCTGGATATTTCCATCGTGCATTGAATACATATTCTATTTGTCTCTCTTGACCTTCTCTCCCCTTAAGACACGCAGGGTGATGCAGCAGGAAGAGACACCACATATGGCAACCATTATGCATACCATAACACAAGTTAATATGGAGTACTAATATTAACTAGTTCTTTCTAACAGGGAGTTCACAATCAAGAAGAGATTGCCGTGAAATTGTTTTATGATGTGCCAGCATTTGTCAACAAACAGTTTGAGAATGAATTTGCAATAATGTGCCAGCACCTATCTAGGATCAAACATCCAAATGTTGTAAGGTTTGTTGGCTATTCTTATGAAACACAGCATAAAGCTGTCGAGCACAACGGTGAACTGCGGTTTTGTCAATACATCTCTAGAATTCTGTGCTTTGAGTTACTGCAGGGAGGAAGCCTAGACAAGTACCTCAACGGTATACGCAAAGTTCACATTATTTCTATTGTGTTTAAGAAAGATTAACTCCTTAATACGATCTTGAGTCGTACTCTTTTGTTCTCCTTATGCTGAAGAATCTCGTGACCATGACTGGCCGACAGGTTACAATATAATACAAGGGACCTGTGAAGGTTTAAATTTCCTTCACGGGGGATGTGAATCACAAATTCTTCACCTGGATCTAAAACCAGCGAACATATTACTGGATGAGAACATGGGGGCAAAAGTTGCAGATTTTGGGTTGTCAAGGTTCTTCACTGAAACACATACCCATGTCACAAAAACAACTATAGGAACAGTGTAAGTGTACTGTGTAGCGCCTCATCTGAAATTTTATTGAATAAATGTTTTTACCTTGGCACTGAATTTGAGGTAAATATTTCCGACATCATGCAGGGATTATATGCCACCAGAGTTCATGTCTGAGAAAAAGATCTCAGCTAAGAATGATGTTTATAGTTTGGGGGTTGTAATCATAGACATACTGGCTGGACACAAAGGCTACATGGAATTTCGCGAAAAGCATAATTTCACAGCATTTATTGATATGGTAATATCATTTATTTCCATAACAAGAACAATTTGAATTACAAGAAAAATTGTACGTCTAACTTATGTATTGTATTTGCACTATATTCTCCATATTAATTAAGTTATATATGTTTGTATATTGATTCGCTAGGTAATTACAAATTGGCGGCAATGGATAAATGCAAAGACATCACCGTGCCCGTCAGCAGAACTAGATCAAGTGGAGACATGCATCAATATAGCAATAAAATGTGTGGATCCTGACAGAAAGAAGAGACCCACTGTAGCAGAAATTTTGGATAACCTGCATAAGAGAGAAGAAGGGTTTCATGATTTGGTCCAGGTATGATCCCTAAGAATATACAAACACAGCTGGCAACACATAATGCGTATCCGAAATATTCATGAAATTTTCCAAACTAATGAAAAATATGGGCTCATATATTGTGCTTACTTACAAGTTCATGTGAGAAAATTCTATCTATACACAGACTTTTGTACTTTTGTTTTTTATACGCAATTTTACATACACCGCTGTTGGATGAAAAGTTGCTCAAATACTACATCTACACATGCTTCTAGAGCTTGCCCACTCTCACTAAGAGTGGACCAAGGGGTGGAAGGGGAGGCAGTATTCGTGACATCGAACAAAAGCCTTGGCGTCTAGCGAGTCTCACGATTATATATGGAGGGATAATTTCTTCGTTCTCATTTTCTTACATCGACCAAGCTAGGAAGAAGCAGCATGTAGGTCCCTGGGGCACAGACTACAGAAACGAGACAACTGAAACGGTGTGTTTAGTTGCTTTGCCTTGCATATGTGCAGTACATAACCTAGATATTGGCTTGTTTGGTGAACTGGTAGAATTAAATATGGAACCACTTCACAGCCTTCTGATCATTTATTGGTGTGCTGCAGATAAGCTTTGGCCTTTCGGAGTTTGTCGAGAAAGTATCTGGAGTATATGGGAGTTATAGGGGAATCATTCGTGTGATATCCCTTATGTGTGTCACCAATGTCAGAACGTATGGACCTTTCGGAAATCCTTATCATAAAAATTTGGAAGTACTAACTCATTTCAGGTTCATGGCTGACAAGGGCAGCAGCATCGTCGGGTTCCATGGTAGATCTGGCAGCTATATGGATGCCATTGGTGTTTACATGGTATGAATTACAACATCGTGATGCATGCATCATGTTCCCTTCATAGCCAACGTATATGCTTAATTCACTTTTGCTTTCAGTATCCCGACAATAGGACGACAATCGGGGCTATTTCTGTGCCGAGTACTCTCGATGGCCAGGTATATATAGTCACTAACATGCATAAGTGTGTTTAGAGAAATGTAATGTGCAGAATGGCGGGCCTAGGCTTTGAAGAGTGGGTATTCAAAAAAAAGTTAGCCTTATATTTTGGACAATCTAAAGCCTTAATCTTTGCTGTAATCTAAAATTTAGGCTAATGGGATGGGATAATGAGATACGAGTCATGTCAGAATAGGGGGAGATCTGACCAAATACTTGAATAAAATGTCATTTTCAGTTAATTTAGTACATGCATACACTATATACTACATGTACATAGTTAGTTGGAAAAATAATGTGTATTCAACTGAATACCCTTGCATTGAGCTAGGCCTGCCCCCTGTGTGCACGTCCTTTGGTTGCATAATAAATTGTTATGAAGTCCTTCAAATTAAATTTGAGGGCTCCTAATTATTTGAAGTCCCACCAAACGCCTACAAACACAACACCAACCCCTGGGCCGCCGCCCCGACATACACCACTCGGCATCAATGCCACACACGAGGCACAACACCGCACGACCTAGATGTCTCGTAGACCTTGCTACCCCTTGCTAAAGACGACCGCCCGCATACCTCAATATCGCGGCAAATCCGGGTCCACCGCCCTGGCATAGCAAGCAGATCAACCTTCGCATTGCCCCCGGAGGTTATCCACTCAAGTCGACAAACTCCTTGCCCACACAGCCCAAGGTTGTCACCCAAACCCGTGCAAGGTCACGGTCCTACCCCGTAGGGCAGCCACTACAACCGGGACTGAGGACGCCGCCTCGACGCACCACCACCTTTCGTATTCGCCGCCCCGACGTCTACCTCCCTCGATCACATGACCATTTTGCACATCTGCCGCGAAACTGTCGCACCGCGATGGCCAAGAACTCCAAAGCGACGCCTCCAACAAGGTAGTCACAGAGACCATCACCGATGCCCACTCCCAAGGAGGTTAGATTTTCACCCGGAGATTTTGAAACCAGAAGCGTTACTCGAGATCGAAAAGCTGCACAACAACGTCGTCAAGAAGGAGAACGACGACCAAAGGCGCCGCCGTCATCGGCACCGACCGAAGTCTGGGCAAGCTTTTGCCCGGAGTTCAACCCAACCACAAAGCTTCGGGCAAACGTGTGTATTAGTTGGAGTAACATGGTGGTGATTGGATAGTGACTGCAAAATTCAAAGTCTACTACGATTTTATTATTATTAACTCACTAGGGATAAAGTAAATGCATGTGTTATGTTCATCTATTGACAGCCAAGATGATCTTATTTGTTTAATGTAGTACATTTATTATTCAAACATCATGTCAAAGTACCTAAGATTGTACTCTGTTTATTTTTAATTGTAAATTGCGTGGAGTTTTCCTTTTCTAGATGTAGCACCAGTTGCCCCCTGATGTACAACCTTATATGCCATTGGTAACAGTTATCACTGACGTGTCAGTGCTGATGTGTGACATCGGTAACTTATTCCTTTACGCCAACGATAGCATTTTCCCTACTAGTGTGGGCCGGGATGTGAGATCCATCACCTCATACCGGATGATGATCTTGTAGCTACGCTCCTGTGGAGGGTGCTAACCTGCTGAGGGTTCATAAGAAAATTGGAGGAGACGGAGACCGGTTGGAGAGATGGGTGATTGAGCACTGGATCGTACGTTGAAATGTCAATGATGAGTTGTGGAGGAGACCATGGCTTGTTGGTAGAGAAGGACAAGGGCACGTTGGATGCTGTCTGAAAGTTAGGCGCGACCGTCTGTTTCCTTGCAAGTGGAACGCATATCCAGCTTATAAAATATATAAATGCAGAAGTATCTTCATACTTACAAGAAAGAGCCGACAACTGGGAGCGACGTCCAATGCAGTGCTGTCAACTAGCATAGTAGCTTTTATTCACACAAGTTGGTTCGCAATGACCATTTTTCGATGGATTTCATTTTCATTACAAAGGATTTTATTTGTTCTACTTTTCTGTGTCCGTCACATGGCTGAGCTGGCAAAACTCCGGACCCTCATGCAACCAATGACACTTCATCACAACTCTACTTTTAGAAGTTTACTTCGATTGCTGGCCTTTTTTTTTTGAAATTTGTAAATTAATCAATTTCTTATTGTAGGCCCACACGTCGGACGCATTGTAAAATTGGGAATTACTAAAATAGTTAGGATTCTTGTTTAGCAATTTTTTGATATGTTGGGCCTGCTTTTGGTATTTGAAATGTAATAGATACGAACTTTCAAAGTTTAACTCAATTCATGGATTTTTTTCCAAATCTCTAAATTAATCAATTTCGGATAGATGGGGCCCGCAAGTCAGGAAAATTTAAAAATTCTGGAAAATGCTGAAATTCTAACAGCAAATACCCACCTGTCACCCTTTTTTTACGAAAGGAAAAAAAATCAGAAAATGTTAAAAGAAAGAGCCGGCGACGAAGAACCGCGGAGTCCGGAGACAGGCCAGACGGCGAGTAGAAATTAGAGCGAGGGAGAGCAAGAGAAGAGGTACAGGGGGACCGCGAGCTCACAAGCAGCATGAATGTGTGGTCAGGGAGGCCCGAGGAAGTCGAGGGCGGCCGGCGACCGAAGACGGGGAAGATGGAGGAAGGCACCGCCCACTTGCTGTGTCTCGGCTCGCTGAATGCAGAGGAAGGCACCGCCCAGTTGCCAGGAAACAAACAGACACGGCAAACTGTGAGACAATAAAAATTCCGGCCTTGTCCTTCTCTACCGGGTCATGGTCTCCTCCAGAAACCATCTTTCACGATTCAACGGATGCTTGCTCCAGTACTAAATCACTCATCTATTCCTCCGGCCTCCATCTCCTCGAGATCCAGCTTTGGTACTATGGCAACTCCTAAGGGCCAACACCTTCAGCCTTCAAGCTCAAACTCGAGGTTAGCATACGCCCTTGTGCATCTGATTTGATCCTCGATATTCCTTTTCACGCCCCGGTGGTTTCGCAGCAACGGAACTGCAAGACCGTCATCAGCGCTGGAGGTGACAGATCTCACATTGGAAAAGCTAGAAACAATTACAAACAAATTTTCCGATGAACACAAAGTTGGAAGCGGCGGCTACGGAGAAGTTTATAGGGTACGTATACATGTTTATGAGTTTTCACCAAGAGGAGGGAAGAATCCGGACATAGGGCCACCTAACAATATATCCATATTAATTTTACAGGGAGTATACAACGGTTGTGAAATCGCTGTGAAGAAGCTGTACATCATTAATGG
Organism: Poa pratensis; assembly: GCA_947311845.1. Classification (NCBI taxonomy): domain Eukaryota; kingdom Viridiplantae; phylum Streptophyta; class Magnoliopsida; order Poales; family Poaceae; genus Poa; species Poa pratensis. The sequence goes on from CAMZMU010000090.1 coordinate 41,725,533, forward strand.
ACTTGATGATAAGGATTTTACAAATGAATTTCGTCAACTCATGAAGGTCCGACATGAGAATGTTATACAGCTGATCGCCTACTGCCATGCGATCAAAAATATACATACAGAGATCAACGGACAGCTTGTCTTTTCTAGCGTAGTAGACCGAGCTCTCTGTTTCGAGTACATGCAAGAAGGAAGCCTTGCCAACCATATCTCAGGTATGATGTGCCCTCAATTCAGCAATATGTATGTATTATGCTGTGTCTATTAGTGAATGCATAATAATCTTTTTCCATGGGCGTGCAGACGATTCTTGCATCCATGATTGGGCCACAACATACAAAATAATTACAGGAACTTGCGAGGGCCTACACTATCTTCATAAAGGAAGAGGAGAGGGCGATTACATTTACCATCTGGACTTAAAGCCGGACAACATATTGCTGGATAAGGACATGACCCCCAAAATAACAGATTTTGGTTTGTCCAGACTCTTTGGTACATCAAAGACCTACAAAACATGCAGCCTTATGCAGGGAACATTGTGAGTTTATGCTTTATGCGTACATAACATGCTTCTTTCTTTCCTGAACATAAGTTGTACTTGTATATTCCTAACCGCGTGTTTGTCCAATGCTTATAATATCATCAAGAGGATTCATGCCACCAGAATACATACATAATGGCTTAATGACACCAAAGAACGACGTGTTCAGTCTTGGTGTTATCATTTTCTACCTAGTTGCGGGACGAATCCGCTACGGCGATTATTGTGACTCGCGGTCCTCTAGTAAAGAATTTATTGAGAGGGTAACTCCCTCTATCTTGTATTTTATATATTTTCCACATATAGTATGTCTCTTACTGTAATTAATTTTGTCCAGCCTGTACGTATTATACATTTTTTGGAAGTTACCCGACATTGCCATCTCGCAGGTACAAGAATACTGGAAGAAAAAGATGCGTGCAGCGGTGCCGTACTACACATGTGAGGAAGTAGACCTCCTTGGAGTGAAGACATGCATCGAGCTTGCAATGAAATGTGTGTTGACGGAGCGAGGGGACATGCCTAGTACAAAAGAGATTATCGATGAACTTCAAAACCTAGATGCTCAAATCGAGATAATGTCAAAGATGGATTCTGTTTCACTAAGCGGCCAGGTACTCACCTTAACTTTTTTTCCACACGCCCCAAGAAATAACCGGGTTTCATTATTATTGAGATAATGTAACCGACACAGGACCAGATTCAGTGTTTAAAAAGCCAAAAGGAAAGATATCTATCTATCTATTATCCTTGGACTTATATATAAATCCCTTCCCACTTGCAGGGAAACCCATACTGCACACATATTGCACTCGATCCGTCCATGGAATTGCGCTTCCCGTTCAAACCAAAGATGGATCTGGCATGCTGCTTGCAAATTACCAACGTGGTAGACTGCTTCATTGCCTTCAATATAAAGACAAACAAAAAGAAGTACCAGGCACATCCAATCAACGGTATCATACCACCGTTTTCCAAGTCTTACGTCATGGTAACATTGCGAGCACAGGATAAGGCACCACCGAATATGCAGTGCCTTGACAAGTTCATTGTGGAGAGCTCAAGAGTTAGCGAGGATTTCACATCCCAAAAGATCACCGGCGACTTCCATAAGAAAGCCACGACGGTGATATTGCCGATTGCTTATGTTGAATGGGAGTAGCCCCCTCTATATATCCAAATAGCTAATTACCCTACCACAAAAGAGCACAAAAGAGTTTTCCTACCAGTGCTAATGTCAATATTGATCATAACTCTGAATTTGTTGGATTTCGCCAAACGCATCTAGCTATATATATGAGAGGGAAGAACTTGTTGACTTTGTGTTGGCTTGATTAAATCACTTTTTCGACTTGGTTACTTTTGCCTATCAAGTTGTCTTAATGTCCATTTTGACTCCCGAGCTTGAGTCATAGTTTAAAAAAATCAAAAACAATATTTATAAGTCATAAAAAATTATGAAAAAAATAGATGTAGACCATGAGGATTCTTATAAGAATGCAAGATCACAACAGGAAATTCTTTTTAGTATGAATTACACAAAAATTCGATGTGTACATTTGTCATTTTTATGTAGCTCATAATATAAAGTATTTCAAATTGAAATTTTATACGTTTGTGTGAGACAACATTGATAAATTGTTTTAAGATTTTTTAAATAAAGAGATCACCGGAATCCGGGAGGAAGAAATCTCCATTAGTATTACCAAATTGTTCCCTAATTCATGCGTCGAAGCTCCTAGGATGCACGCAGGAATGTGCCGGCAGCCACCGGACTAGCCAAGCGGCAAGGTCGGTAGACGTGGCACACGAGCTGGTGACATGGAACGCGAGCAGCAACGAGGTCGGCCAACGAGGATTCAGTTATCTGGATTGAGCGAGAGGGAACAGCGCTACGCCTTTTTTTTCCTGGATCGAACGAGGAGAGAGAGCGAACGAGGGAGAGTTGATCAAGCACTCACGCGTTAGTTGACCAGACGAGGACCAGCATTTTACAGTCTTCTGCCAGATGGTTAACATCATCATTAGGCAGAAAAAGTATCTTTAAATGCGTACCAAATCTCTTCGTCGGATGCGATCCGACGACACCCAGTGGGTACACCAAACCCACACTCAATTAAATATATGTGATAATGTAATCAAGGCACTTGGCCATGCCTAAATTTGACTCAAATTCAGTTACTCCAAAAAAAAATGAACAAACATCAAGTCGATAATCTAAACACCAATTCATCAACATAAGCAAAACTTCAATCACTTTGTTTAATAAATTTCTTTAGATTTCACATGTATGCACATATGCAAAATGCATCGATAATCACTTCTATCCCTTCAATCACTTCTATCCTCGTTGGTCAAAACTAGAGATCTGTAGAATGCATTTATGAGCTCATGTTGTAGTGTCTTGTAATATGATGCTAAATTTGCAAAACAGATTATCGATGCTATTTTTTTAAATGATGGCTGAGTATGGCCTCCTTACTCGATCCGAGTGGAGAACATTGACATCCTCACTGACATAACCAACCCACCAACCCTACCCCAAAAACACTACCTCCTCCCAATGGACTAGCGAGGAAGCACGTTAGCGGGGGGGGGGGGGGGGGGGGGGGGGGGGGGGGAGGGGAGGCGCTCGGAAACGCCTCGAGTCGCATCTACGGAGATTGCTATTCTTTTACGACTTCCTACACTGAAATGACGGTGACCAAACAAGTCAAGATGGATTTCGATGCAGGATGTTTTGCTAGAGCATGTGGACGTATTACATATGTAAGAGTAATTGTAGATTTTTTTACGACTTCCTGTGCTGAAATGATGAAAGAAATATGGAATTTAAACGACGTGTTGTCTCTACGTCATTCAGTAAAACTTGACCATAACGGTCTAGGAGTTCTATTTTTTTAATTGTGAGAATAACTGTCCAAATTCTAGACGGGGACTTTATAATATTTTTTATTGGGTAATCTAATCAAGGATTATTAGGCCTTCAAAACTGGTACCGATGTTGTCATGAAAATGAAGTCCACAAAAGAATTGGCCATGGCGAACCAACTTGTATGAATACGAAAAACAAACATGTGCTAGTGACAGCACTGCATTTGACCGGTCTTTCATCTAGTGACAGTACTGTTTTTTATATCCTGTTTGCGAATGTGACAGCACTACATTTGACCGGAACGCAACCACGGATTCCTTCATGACTGACTGATCATTAGACTTATTCCCTCCATCGCCCTTCTCCCCGCGCCGTCGCCGGCGGAAGCTGATCCCTCCCCGCACCGCCGTGCCGCAGCTTTGCTGCGCCGTCGTCCCGTGACCAGCCCAACCCCAATCCCAACGGTACTGCCGTCCAACTGTGAAGGAACTTCACTCGCTCTCTTCTTAGTCGTTACACTCTGAGATGAATGAGATAACTCTGAAATCGATCGATCTGTTGCTTGAAATGGGGGATCATCTTTGCTTTGCTTTGCTTTTCTTTTCTTTTTACCATTGCAACTGTACCACTAGATCTGAACTGGTTAAATGTTACTGTAGCTGATCCGTCTCCAAGGATGTTTATGTTATTATGATGATGGCCGAAATACTTTGTGGCCGTTGAGTAATAGCATGAGTTTTATTTGCTTTGATTTCCGCATTCTGATCTGCAGGTTTGCTCTGCCGGTGCAAAGTACACTGCACGGGCCTTCCTTAGAGGGGAAGAAGCCGTCCGGCTACATACTCTCTGTTCGTCAAGCTACAATTCCACCTCTCCAAGAACGATTGAGGTGCCTCTATTTACCTTTTTCTGTACATGTGCTTTACACTTTTACTTGCTGTAACATAGCTTTTGTGCTTTCCTTTTGTTATTAATTTTTCGGCCATTTACGTCCGTGACAGAACTGTTTCTGTTCACAGCACGCAACAGGGTAAATTTGGTTTACAACACCAACCTGGTTTAACTTTGTTTTAGAAATTTAGCCACATGATGCTTGGCTACAGACAAGTATAAGACCATTTTGTTTGTTTGTTTCATAAATCACAATGCTGGACTATGTCCATAGCTACGATGTACTCATCTCCAACTGTAGGTTACACTCTTGTAGGTTGTTAGTTGCTGTCAAAAGTTAAGCATATGTTTTTCCTTACCGGTACGTATTCTTCTGCATGTATAAAAAAGGCAGGTTAACACCATTCAGATATGAGTATACCGTATTATGTCTTGAAGCAAACTACAGAGGAATTCTCCGACAAGCATATGATTGGAAGTGGAGGCTACGGAAAAGTTTACAAGGTACAGAGAGCAAACATATCATTCTTGCAAAAAAAAAATCATGTGGATCTGGAAGAGCCAAGCTAGCTGATATTCAAGTATTAATTACGAGATGGACATACGTGGCACCACACAGGCTGGCCTTTCCCTAAATCGCCAATATACAAAATAAAACAACTACCTTGTTATCGCAATAAAACATTCTCGTTAGTTGACATACACACCGATTTTCTTATAAATCATAGCAGTCTGTTGCATAGCTTTATATGGACAATATGTCAGGTCACACAAACAGCGTTCACTTGGACGAATGCCACCTTTCCACAGGAGATAACATATCTGTTTGCAGCACCCTTTATCGAAAAAATCTGTTTGCAGCAGAAATAACTACCCAGTTAGATATAGTCAATAACTTGCATACCTAATTATAACCAACATTCACCAGCTGTTGTGGATATATCCGTCGTGCATTAAATACATGTTCTATTTGTCTCTTAACCTTCACTCCCCTTAATTTACCATAAACAGGGTGCTGCAAGTTAATATGGAGTATTAATACCAATTAGTTCAATTGTAACAGGGAGTTTACAATGGAGAACAGATTGCTATAAAATTGTTTTATGATGTGCCAGCACTTGACAACAAGGCGTTCGAGAATGAATTTTGTAACATTCGAAAGATCCAACATCCAAATGTTGTACGGTTAGTTGGCTACTGTTACGAAACACAACATAAACATGTTGAGTACAATGGTGTCCTGCGGTTTGCTCAGTACACAAATAGAATTCTTTGCTTTGAATTGATGCATGGAGGAAGCCTAGACAAGTACCTCGATGGTAAGATACACAAAGTTTAAATTATTTCTTTTGTGTTTAATGAAGGCCATTTCGTTGATTCAAAACTTGAGTCATACTCTTCTGCTTCTGTTGAAGAATCTCGTGACCATGACTGGCCGACATGTTACAATATAATAAAGGGGACATGTGAAGGTTTAAATTTTCTTCACGGTGGATGTGAATCACAAATTCTTCACCTGGATCTAAAACCAGCGAACATACTGCTGGATAAGGACATGAGGGCCAAAGTTGGAGATTTGGGGTTGGCAAGGTTCTTTAGTACACAAACCCTAATCACGAATACAATTATAGGAACAGAGTAAGTGGATTGTAGAATTCCTCATTCAAATATATTCCTTTCTAATGTGATTGAGTATTATTTTTTACCTTGGTACTAAATTTGGGCTAAATATTTCTGACATCATGCAGGGATTATATGCCACCAGAGTTCATTTCTAAAAACCAGATCTCACCTAAGAATGATGTTTACAGCTTAGGGGTTATAATCATGGACATACTGGCTGGACATAAAGGCTACTCGGAAGTTCGTGAAATGGATGATGTCAAACCATTTGTTGAGAAGGTGACATAATTTACTTGGATACAAACACAATTTTCTTTCCAAGAAAAGTCGCACGTTTAACTTATGTATAGTATTTACACTATATTCTCCATCTTCTCTTATATCTTTGTATATTGGTTTGGTAGGTAATTACGAATTGGCGGGAATGGATATATGCAACGACATCACCGTTACCGTCAGCAGAACTAAATCAAGTGGAGACATGCATCAAAATAGCAATAAAATGTGTGGATCCAGAAAGAAAGAATAGACCGACTATGGCAGAAATTTTGTATATCCTGCAGGAGACAGAAAAAAGGTTTCATCTATTGGGCCCGGTATGATCCCTTAGAATATATAAATACAACTGCCAACACCTGAAATAGTCATGAAATGTTTCAAAAAGAATTGTGAAAATAAGGACTCATATTTTCTGCTCACTTACAGGTTTATGTGAGTGCATGCTACATATATGCAGACTTCTATTTTGTTTTCTATACTCAATCTCACATAGACCGATGTTGGATGAAAAATGGCTCACATACTGACATGCATCATCTATACGTGCATGCAGAGCTTGCCAACTCCCACTAGGAATGGACCAAGGGGTGGAACTGGAGGTAGTATTTGCGACATCGAAGAAAAGCCTTGGCGCCTGACGAGTCTCACGATTTACTGTGAAAAGATCATTGACGCGTTCTCATTTTCTTACATCGACCAATCTTGGAATAAGCAATATGTTGGTCCTTGGGGGACAGACTACCATAACCAGAATGCTGAAACGGTGTGTTTATTTGCTTTGTGGTGCATGTGTGTTACATAATCTAGATTTGGAGTTGTTTGGTGCACTGCTAGAATTTATGATGGACCAACTTCATAGCCTTCTAATCATTTATTGGTGTGTTGTAGATCTGCTTCGGCCCTTCGGAGTTTGTTGAGGAAGTATCTGGAACATACGGGAGTTATAGGGGAATTATTCGTGTGGTATCCCTTACGTTTGTCACCAATATCAAAACCTATGGACCTTTCGGAAATCCTTATGAGAATTATCGGAGAGATTTGGTAGTACGAACTCATTTCAGGTTCATGGCTGATGAGGGCAGTAGCATCGTCGGGTTCGATGGTAGATCCGGCAGTTATATCGATGCCATTGGTGTTTACACTGTACGAATTACAACATTCTGATGCATGCAGCATATTCTCTTCTTAGCCAACGCATGCGCTAAATTTCTTTCTCTTTCAGTATCCCAGCAATAGGACGACGGTTGGGGCTATTTCTGTGCCGTTGATTCTCGATGGCCAGGTACAGTCACTAACATACATAAGTGTATCCGGAGAAATGTACTGTGCACAGTGATCTGATGCCCGTTAAAAAAGCATGCCTCAAGGTACACGCGAAGGCATCGAGAAATCTGGAAATATACTGATTACGTACTAGCAAAGGAGGAACATAGTAATTGAACTGATTTCTTTCTAAAGGCCTCAACTTCTAAACCCATGATAATACAAGATAAACCCCGAAGGGCTGCTATGGGCAGCAAGAAATGACAATTTCATGAGTGCTAAGTTAAAATAAATTACTAGGTGTGTGCTCTCTTGGAATCTAGCTAGTCTGCTTAATAATTACATGGGTAACAAGTTTACTTACAAATTATATGATCAAGTAATCTCGGCTAAAAGGAAAGTAAGCTCAATAAAGTTGTTGTGAAAGATTGAAGTTTGTATCTTGTGCACACTTAGAAGTTTCTGTGCTCACATTCTGCATACACACATCGATACGCTTGTGTTTAGATTCTGGTTCTCTTTCCACTTGATATCATGTCCGTCCACATTGGACGAAAATTGCTGACACACTACAATTTCACATCCACTCAGAGGTTGTCCAACCCCACTAAGAGTGGACCATGGGGTGGAAGTGGAGGTGGTGCTCAAGACATTAATGAAAAACCCTGGCGTCTGACAAGTCTCACGGTTAGCTACAACTACAAAGGGATAATTGATGCATTCTCATTTTCTTACATCGACCAAGCTGGGAAGAAGCAAAACGTAGGTCCTTGGGGCGATGGAAGCCACTGGGACACAACTAAAACGGTGTGCTCCTTTTCTTTCTCATGAGATATATATATAGTTCTGTTATAGCACTCTGATGAACTGCTAGAACTAATTACGGCATCACTTTGGTATGCAGATCCGGCTTGGCCCTTCGGAGTTTGTCAAGGAAATATCTGGAGCGTACGGGAAACACAATACTTGCCCTTGTATCGTGAAGTTCCTTACGTTTATCACCAACGTCAGAACATATGGACCTTTCGGATCTCCTGATCATCTAGGCCCAGGCGTGACAGCAACTCCTTTCAGGTTCGTGGTTGACGAGGGCAGCAGCATCGTGGGGTTCCATGGAAGATCTGGCACATATATTGATGCAATTGGTGTTTACACGATGCGAGTTACAGAATTGTGATGCATCAAACTCCGGTGTGACGACTATCTATTGGTTTCAGCAGCTGTCTTTTATTCCTCGAGCTTGAAACTCATCTACACCAGAATGACAGTATTTGTAATTCACTTGTGTTGTCACAGGCCAGAAAAATTTCAGGATTAGACATGCTATGTTATTATATTTTCATCTATCCAAGTACAGTCCTGGATTTGTTATTTGGCACTCTACCATTTTTCTATACTCGGCTGGGGTACCTTTCATTTCTCACCCAAAACACCTTGAACGCCACACACTGCTGAAGTTTTTTTTTGAAGCTGTACAGTAGGTGTGCCTACTGTTGCAGGTTTTGTAGATCTTTAATTTGCTACATGCCCGTTGGCACCAGATGTACTGGATGGGTTTGAATCGAGCTAACAAGTAACAACCACTACCCAAAGTTGGCTAGATTGTGAAATGCCGCACTCGACAAACATGCCATATTGCGGAGTGCCGTCCATAAACATTCGGTAAAGAACACACACTTGCATATTCAGCGGTTTTCCGAGTGTTTGCACTAGAAAAAAAGCAATTGGCATACTCAGTGTTGCACTCGGTAAACAAAAAACACTCGGCAATTCGGCATACTCATCTTTGTCGGCGGTGGTTGAGAGTAGACAGATGGCAGGATCAGATTTGTCCAGTGTTTATTCCAACTTTTGTCACAAAATAAAGTTTTTGTCCGTGGGAAAACCAGAGGAGAAGTCAAGAGAAGGCTCCTGAGGGTCTCCTACGGGCGGCAGAGGCGGCAGGTAACACAGATGGCATGGCTGGAGTCATCTCCTCTGGCGCAGACCCAACTAGAGACGGAGCTGGGAAAGTTAGATAGAGGGGGCAAGTGAACATTGTATAGCTTGGAGCAGGCCATCTAGGTATTTTTTGATAAATTTAGGAGAAAATACACATTTTTATAGGGGGGGTATTTCAGAATAAATTTCACCATGGGGGGAGCCATGGCACCGACCTCCGCCCTAGCTCCGTCCTTGGTACGTTGCCTCCAAGTTTACAAGTGATTGTGTATTGGCGGTCACATTCCCATGAATAAGTTGCTAACAAATGGAATTTGCGTTCTACTACTCAGGAACTTGTCGTCACTCTTTGATGTGAGTACTTCTCTTTGCTTTGGTTTTGGCAAGAACTTAAGAACTAAGCATGATATTCACATGATTCTGCAGCCTACTCACATGATTAAAAAGAACTAATAAATGATCCATGGAGGGGTTCCTCAACACATATTCCATGTTCACAATTTTGTTTCATGAGAGCTAACGAAGTTCGGGGTCTAGAGTTGTACATAAATCCTATATATATAGCTTAAATGAGGATGTGAAAGTGAGCATGGTGTGAGTTCAAATTTTCTTGCCTCTATATCTAGCCTTAATCTGTCTGAAACATTGGAGGAAAACAAAAGGAGCAAATTTCCAAGCAACGGTTTTCACATGTCTGCTAGCGCTGGCACTCGTAGTTATAGATACAAATAGCTCGAGGGTGCTTTTTCCACACAAATTTATCTCATTTCAAGATGTTGGAAAGGGTCTACTAGCATTTTAGTTTTCGAACTGTGGGGGAAATCGAACATTGTGTTTGACTTGGATAAAAAAAAGTAGATTTAAAACGACGTTATCTCTGTCTGAATGAGAGTGCTCATGTGTTATTCTCAGTGTCTGATGTATTGCTTTTAAAAACGAAACAAAAAACGAAAATGAGATATTAATTGATAGGGGGCCCATGTCTCACTTGATCATATAATTAGGACTAAAAATATCCAGATCGTCCTCTCAACCGTTCTTCACGTGACGAATCCCCAGCCTCAAGCCTAACTGTTCCAGGATTTAGCGGCAGTGGAGGCGTTTTTCTAAACTGTTTCAAATAGAAGATTTAGCGGCAGTTTTATTAGCAGTGCCGCTAATCACGTCTTAATTGAAGGCAATTTAGGAAAGTGCCGCAAAACATCGCCTTATTAGAGGCAGATTAGGAAAGTGCCCTAAAAGCTTATGTAATTACCGGCAGATTAGAAAGTGCCGCAAAACATTGCCTTATTAGCGGCAGAACAGAAAGTGCTGTAAAACATTGCCGTAAACACGGTTGTGGGCCATTGGTATATCTGCCGTAGTGGACGGCGGTTTGAGGTAAAATCGGCCGCACCCCTGCCCTCTCTCTAATTTCTATCTGTTCTTAGAAAACAAAATTCTCCTCTTCTCTCCCGATCGACCCCGTGCGCCTCCCAATCCCCTTCTCCTAGATGCGCCGCCGGCCGCCTCTGTCCCAGCCGTCGCCGGCAGCCTCCGACGCCGCTGATTGTAGGCGCTGCTCCGTACCACTCTCCTCCACTGGTTACACACCACCGCCACGACTCCCCGCTCTCGCGCGCGTTCCCGTGGGCCGTGGCTAACCCTAGCTGCAATGGCTCGGGTTCGCCGGCCGGGATCCCCGACCCCAGTACTCCCGCGCCTCCTGCAGCTCCTCCCCACCACCAACGTTGGCCGACGCCGGGAGTTGATGGCCTCAACGCCGGCGTCAGGCGCGGCCTGCTCCTGCACCACCACCAGCAGCTGCAGCAGTGGCCGACGTGGTGGGCCGGCCCCGCCCGAAGCATCTCCCAGTTCGTCAAGACCAACAGACGCCTCGCCTTCCTCGTCGACACCCTCGCCCTCGTAATAAGCTACTCCTGCCCAGTTCTTGTACTATTATGTCTGCCCTTCTCCTGGGTGTTTGCGCCTGGGAGGTGTTCGACGAAATGATATGTTGAGATGAGTGATCGCGTTTTGTAGGTGAGGAAGATGAAGTCGCTGTGCGTCACGACGAAGCATACAGAGGTGACCACGCCCGCCATCAGGGAGGTCTGCAACGACAGCCTCGAGAGCTTCTCCGAGTCGTTCTCACCAAGGCCGAGATGGTACCACCTATCGATTTCTCACTCTGCTATTTTGGTTTGGAGCCTGTGATGGATAGGGTGGTTATCTGTTTCTTAGTTTTCCTTTGCCGTGTGCAGATGGAGATTGCTGACGTTTCTAGCAGCTCTTGTCCCTATGAATGTTCCTGCCCTTATGTTGGGCTTCATCAGGTAGCTTGTACAAGTTTTGATTTTCACTCGCTTCGATCCTTGTAGAGCGCTATGGAGGAGCAATGGTACCCGGACGCGTCCTGGTTGATGAAGCTCGCCGGAACCAGCTTGGTAAGTCTACAATCGCAGACTGCTTCTCCTCAATACATGTGCCATTTTCTCCATGTGCCAACTGCCATTGTTCCCATATTATTTCTAATTGTTTTTATTGTTTTTTATTAGTATTAGATTCCAATGCTAAACCAGTGTGAGACAGCAGTACTTACCAGCCACTACTAGTCACACACCCATCATTGTGCTCTACTAATGCTTCTAACAATCAATTATTCAGCATTTTTACCATCTCCATGCTGTTTCTATCATAATTAGCATCAGATGTTAATCTATTTATCAAGGTTGTGTGTTTTCTGACTGTACAAGGTCTACCCCTTGCTCCCGTGCTTTATATGACCATTTTGTTACATTACATGTTACCTCACTTATTTTTTGTTAGGTGGGTTATTTTTATTTACATGACAAGTAATATGTAGAGGTTTTACATCAGTCAGTGGTAGTGCCTTCTCAGTTGTAGGTTGATGGCGTCACATCCTTAATGATTGATATCTGTTTGTCTAAAATTTTGCGCCATAACTGAATTTAGAGAATAAATGTTGTAGATTGTCCCTTTTCAGAACATTGTTCGCAATGACTGTTGGTATTTGATAACACTGGAACTTCCTGTAACTAAGCTACTCCTTTTATGCTACATGAAGTTTGTTTGAGACATTACTTTAGAGAGTCCTTATATATTCAGTTGATATAAAAGCTATGTGCATCATCACGATGCAGAGGCCGGGACTACCCCTTTCCAAAAAAAATTTGATATAAAAGCATGCTGGCTAATAGGACTCTCCGGAACAAGTCAGTCAAACCAGCATTGAGACAATGTTCATTGTTCTGAACACATGAAACAATCTCACTACGTTTACTGTTAAGTGTTAAGAAGATAAGTTATTGCATTAGTTCGATATGCCTTGCGTATTTTTTAGGACACAGTCAGCCTTGGTTATTATTATGAGGATAACAGCACGGTATTTCTTTCTAAAATCTAGTTATTCAGGCTATATATTGGTCACTAGTTTGTCTAGTCAAACAATTTGAAATCTTTTTGTCTAATGTGGCCTGAACATCCTGCAATCAGTATTGTACATGCGCATCTTCAAGTGCCACACTGTAAGCCCTTCCTGACTTAACGCAAATCTTCTGTACTCTAGCTTATTTGTACTCTGGAAATATACTATTCTATCCACATTTAGACTTATGCTCAATGTTTTCATTGTAGGCTAAACAAAATGTTTTTCATTGTTGTTTCGTAGCTCACTCTTAAGGAAATAAACTGATTGGGAGAATTTCAAAAGTGATTGGCCTCATGCAAGCTCTTCCTGTTCTATGAGTAAACCACAACACTTCACTCCCTATAGTTGTTAGCTTATGTAATATGGCCAACTGATATTAGATGCATAGTCTTCACACTTTGAAGAAAACTTGTCGTGTGAAGTTAAATTATTTCCTGCTAAAATCTATTCTCCTAATAGACCATGGCTGAAGATTGCAAGTGGGTCTGGAAGCTGCTGTGCAATGAGAGTTTGAGGAAGATAATGAACAAGAGTAAAGTCAGAGAAATGGAGTAAGGTGAAGACCTGGTGAAGGAGATGCCAGAGTGGGGAGAGATAATTCGGTCACTTAGCTTAGCCTCTAATCAAAGTAGTTGCAGTTTGTTGCATAGTAGCTGAATCTGTAATCAAGTAAACCGTGCATTGTTACTGCTGTGATTTTGAAAAATGAATTTGAATGTGCCACAATTGTTAGCATTTTGAATCATTTGAAAACTGCCTCAAAGTTTTATTTAAGGCATTTCTCAAAAGTTCCTTAAAAACTTACATTTGAAGGCACTTTTCAAGTATGCTGGAAAAAGCAATCAAAGGCATGTCATGAAAATTGCCTCAAAAGTAATGTCAAATCGAAGGCATTTTAAAGTAGTGCCAGTACAAGTATTTGAAGGCGGTATTTGAAGTGCCAGTATATCTATTTGGAGGCAGTATTTGAAGTGCCAGTATATCTATTTGGAGGCAGTTTTTTAAATGCCAGAAAATGTATTTCTAGGCAGTGTGTGAAAAGTGCCTCTAATTACATTTGCCAACATGAATATATCTAACACTTTTTTTTCTGCCTCAAAATACTTTTGGTGATACTTTTTCAATAATTAGAGGCAGTTTTGAGGGCCTCTTATCTCAGGACCTGACGTATTGCAGCAGCCGCCGGTGAGGAAATCTCCCCGCTTGGATGAGGAAATAGAACAAGAAAATCATCAGGAAACAATGGGCGAGCACAGATACACAACCAGTGAGGAAATCTCCCCGCTTGGATGAGGAAATAGAACAAGAAAATCATCAGGAAACAATGGGCGAGCACAGATACACAACCGCCCCCCCCCCCCCCCCCCCCCCCCCCCCCCCCCAAGAACTGTGAGGCGTTGAATCCCCAAAAAGAAAGCAGCAACAGGAAATAAAATCATCACCAAGAACTCCAGGAAACCTCTAGGTAAGCAAACACAGGAGCTTTCTCAGGTTTTCAAATGTAACAAACTTCACAAACTAGAATAGGAAAAGAAACATTGCAGCGCAACAGTAATCAGGTTATGGGATGTAACAGAAAGTTTAGGAACACACAAGTTGTGAACAAAATTACAGCAAGCAAGAACCATTGCTGGTAGTTTCTGAATTCTTCTTGATGCCTGTTGTAGTTTTCTCTCAGAAAAAACTAGCAAGTGGGGCTAAAGTTTTCTCCCAGATTTTCCGTAGCACTCACTGTAGTTTCTCACGGGAAGTTTTAGCAGTTGGAAACCTATGCTTGTTTCGCTCTATTGACGTGAAGAACTTCATGTAGTTTTACCTGTAAAAATATGAAAAGAACATCAATTAATACATGTCATAGAACTAAAGAATAAAGGAAGCATGTAAGAAAATATGCATAAAAGTAAAAGCATGGATAGTAGCATAATGTTGTACGAAGAATATGTAGTTTCTCTTGCAGATATGGACATGAACTTTGTACTAAGAATATGTAGTTTTTTCTTGCAGATATGGACATGGACTACATGAAGAAGTTATTTTCCCTTTCTGGATTTTTGACACGCCGGCCGCGCACGTGAGAAGGCACTCCTCATCTGAGCAGCCCCCGTGTGGTGTGGCACATCAGCCTTGAGAGGGGGAGAGGCGGAACGGGAGACGTACAAGACGGGGGGGCAGGGAGCGGAAAGATCTCGGCAAAACAAGTGCATAGGACGCTGACGACACAATGGTGGCTGGATGTTAGAGAGAAGTTGGCGTCTCCTGTTCCATGGGGAAATCAATGCGGTGGTGTACAGTACTGGTCCAAGAGGAAAAACTACATGTTATAACACAGTATATCACCTCAATTATCATTTCAACACCAACCCTCACCTAATATCAAGTACCGTATAAGAAGGTATATATACACATAGTTGTGTGAGTCTTGTAATGGTTGTGGGTGCCTGTTGGCTCGAAGGCCTTCAGTTAAAAATGTAGACAACTAGACATAGTTATCAGAATATTAAGAGCTCACAAATTTCCCTATTGTTTACACATATGCTTATATGCAACGTACATAGGATCGTGTATTTTATTTTTGACATAAGTTACATGCTACAACAAGATGTAATTAACAGACCAAACTTCTTTGGGGGGTGCAATATCAACCGACAGTATATACACAGGCTAAGCGGCTATTAAACTGCTATGAGTTAGAGAGCCCACCGCGAGTGTCTCAGCCATGCCAGACTGCCAGACTCAAGGAGTTCCTCTCTTGTAGCCTGCCTGGCATTGGGCGCCGAGACCCTCTTGAGCTCGCTCTTGAAATTGTTGAGGTCAGATTTGTATTCCCTCAGCTTAGCTAGCAAACCTGCCTTCGTGCTTGGCTGGAGACTCCTCGCCTCCAGTTCCATCTTCCGAATATGTATATACATAAAAGAACCCCATCACATATTGCCCACATCTCCCACTGCAACAAAGGCATATACAGTCTCACAGCCAAGCTAATCAACACGGCCGGCTTCCCCCAAATCACACATTGACGCTGTTCTTACACCTAAAAGATCCGTCCACGCGTACACCTCCCAAAATACCAGACCCAATTGCTCCCTGACAGCAGAATGTAGATCAACAATTTCACATAGCCATGTAGGACGGGTCACAGGAATGCCGAATATAAAAACCGGACTAAACATGAATTTATCACTGTTTCCCATTTTATTAATAAGAAGTCATTGATAGATTTTTAAGAATTGTATTCCCATCGCTGTTTCTGAAAGCAAAATATTGCCTGACATATAGTGTTATAGAACAGAGACATACATGTAGGTGCAGAACTCTGAATTATTTGGAGAAGGAGAAAACTCTAATTTGTATTGCTACATTGTACGGAAAGCTAAAAATCCAACAAATGCAGTAGCCAATTCGTTAATCCCGTGCAATACCTTCTTACAACTTCTTGTCTTCATCGCACAGCCTTCTACTCCAAATGCCCGTTCATGTACAGAACCGGCGCTGGCGTCGGCACACCTTTGGAGTTTGGAGGGCCGAGTCGACAAAGGTGATGACTGCCTCGCCAAATCGGAGTCGGCCGAGATCGCCCCGATGTCCCATCACCGACTGATGGAAGAGCTGGCCGCCGCATCTCGCTGCTTCGCCGTCTCCAGATGGAACAGCTTCTCGGCGCATCCCAATATCTCGCCTTCTCCGGATGGAAGAGCTGGCTGCTGCATCCCGATGTCTCGCCGCCTCCAGATGGAAGAGCTGGCCGGCTCATCCCACTGAGGCACTGCCTCGCCGTCGCTGACTGCCTGAGACCCTGAGTGCCTGAGCTTATCCTCTGCCGCCTCTCTCTCTCCCCCGTGGTAGAAAAAAATAGCAGACCTGTGTAGTGGTGCTAAGGTTAATACAACGATTGAGTTTTTTTTTTTTGCGGGGAAATACAACGATTGAGCTAACCTTGTATGTTTTGTGCAACGTGGCATCGTGGGATTCTAAACCCAGTGTTTGGCTGTCAGTTCAAATCCCGGGGTTAGGGTAATATGAACCATTAGTACTCCCTCCGTTCCAAATTAATTGACTTGAGTTTGTCTAAATACGGATGTATCTATACTTGTTTAGTGTCTAGATACATTTGTTACTAGACAAATGCATGTCAATTAAATTGGAACAGAGGGAGTAATAGTTTAGGGGGGTTCACTTGGCCAAGTAAAGCTTAGGCTTAGGGGTAAATATCAGCCAAGTAACGGACTTTGTTCTATGCTGTAAGTAGATCGTGTAAAGTATACCGATAAATTTATGAATATTATACTACTTTCGCATCGCTCTATGCTTCTCAACAGGTTTCTCTCAATGTCTTAATTTTCCAGTAGTGTCTACACAATACGATTTTGTCTTCTACTAACTTTCCGGGAAGATTATTCATCGAGCATAATGGTCTTATGCGAGAAACAAAACAAGTAAACCACCAAAACTTTCATCCCTATTTTTACCCAAAAAACACTCTACGGGCGCGGCGTGCCGCCGCGCCAAGGCCTACTAGTATTCAGATACACGCCGTGATATGGCAGCAAAATCTGACCTCTAAACAGAGAAAGCCTCCCTCCCCCCTGGCTCGACCCACTGATCCTCCAGCCTAGCACTCCGCGAAGTGTCAGCAGGCGCGCAAGGGCGTGCCATAGGTTAGGGTGACAGATCCATTAGAGCATGTACAATAATGTCTAGTCAGCCGGCTAGAGTATTAGTCACGTCATAAAATTCCTACGTGGAAGAGAGAGAAAAGGGGAGAGAGGGGAAGCGGGCCCTACTTAAATCTCCGAGCTGCAGCACATGGAACGAGGAAGCTGCAGCTGGCTTACAGCCCGTCAGCTAGCTATACCCTGGCGTTAGCTTTTCCCTTCCAATGCCGTGCGTCCCTTGCATGCAAGAGTAGGATTTAAATTGTTACTAAGGCAAAGCTATCAGCCATCCTAATAGCTAGCCCACTATATGAAACCTGGCTTTGTGTTGACTCTATGTGACATGGCATGTCTTTGTAGCCAACAGCCGGCTCTCTTATTATCCTTGCTCTTACGGCGGGGAGGTGACTGAGACTTTTGATGTAGAGTGGCGAGGAAGATACCTGGTCGACGGGAAGAAAATCATTTGTCGAACCTTTTCTGGACTACGGGTTGATATTGCTGCTTTTTAGGACTAAACTGCAGCACGACGGAGAAAACACTCCTCCTTTCAATATTTTTATCATTAATATCCATCATTTTTTGTGTCTGTAGTAGAATCTCAGGGTCTGCAACATAGTATTAATTACCAATGCATATACTTTGTCCTTCATTGCTTTTTCTAAACAAGGACTGGATGTTTAGAAAAGCTGAAGAATCTCCACGGTGGAAAGCATCATAACCATGTAATTGTTGTTGTCTCTTTCTTTTCCGTAGGCAGCTCAGCTGCTTGTCATGCTCAGCCCAAGGGGATGGGGAGAGAGGAGGAAATCAGGCATGGGACCAACTCCGAGGGAAGCTGGTGGAGGTCGCCACCTACATCGCCCATCCAAGGATCACCGTGCGTGTTCTGCTTGACATCCTGAAACATGCCAGGAATCTCCGTCTCGGCCACCCAGAAGCCGAGGCTTTGCTTAGGTGGATAATGGCGTCTCTGGAGGAGGAAACCATCATGGCGCCTGACGCTGGTATGGACATTCGTCGGCTAACAAAGCTCCTCCTGGCAGTCGCCGATCAGCTGGACATGGTCCCGCTTTGCGACTCAGAGCCAGTGCAGATGGTAGACGCGAACCACAACTTCTGTGAGGCAAACGTGTCTGATATCGTCAAGTGCTCCGCGTGGCTCTCCGCCCCAAACGCTCCCTACGCCGTCGTGTCCATAGTCGGACCACAGAGCAGCGGTAGGCCCAGCATGAGCATATTTATGTGCGTTGGAACCAAGTTCCCCGTGATTTACTATACATGGTTCACTCATCCCTTTTACTTTGTTACCTGTTTACTTTGTAGGGAAAAGCTATTTACTTAATAGTCTCTTTGGAACCAAGTTCCCCGTGATGGACAAGATGCGTGGATGGTAATCACGTATGGTTATAGTTATGTCTTGGAGACTTTGCCTGTCGGCGTTTAGGGTACTATACCCAGATTGTTTTGGTACCAAGGGAGGGCGTTAAGGAATACTATTCCTCAAAGCTGGCACATCCATTCAACTGAACTTCTATACCTGAAATTAAGTATTTGTACTTGCCAAACTAACCTTGAAAGCCTTTAGACTTGCTACACTGGATCAAAACAGTTATAATCTAAGGTCTTATATATCACTACTTGCACAACTATAGTGGTCTGGTTAGGTTTTTTGTTTTGTTCTTCTTGTGAATGGTTCACATTATTTTATCTGGTTTAGAGCTTATTGGTGTATCCCCGCGTAAAATTTAATGTATAGTAGGTACTAAATATCGTTAGCATGTTTTAAAATGTACCTCATATTCCAATTGTGAAGGAGTCAAACCATGAGAGGGATAATGATTTCAAGATGTATTGGACCCTCGTTATTAGTGCTGGACTATCAAGGTTTCGATGGAAGAGAAAGAGGACCCTTGGTATTTGATTTCTCTTAACACTCTCGTTTGTTTTGACTAGTAAAACCTCCCTCCCTAAATCCTTAGTTCAGCAAACTCAAATTCTAAAAGTTTTATTGAATATATATAAAAATATAGACATCAATATAAATTATGTCATTGAACTCTTCATTATAATAGATGTTCTCCATAATCATCATAAAACATTTTTCCTATATAATTGGTCAAAGCTTATGAATTTTGACTCTCATTAAACCCAGAAAGCAAGGTACGTAACTATGAATGGAGAGAGTACTACATACAGATTTATCTACGAGAATATTAAATATATATGTTTTAGAAACCAACCTAATATGAGAGGTGGTTCTCTTGGGGCAACTCCATGGACACTACCAAGATGTGTCGGTAATTGACAGATTGTGTCTGCTTGGAAACTTGTACCATGGTAGACATGGGCACCTTGCCCACCCCCCACACACATTGTCTATTTTTCCCTATCTCATACATGTTTATTCTTTTCCCATGTCAATTGTTAGAAAATAAATATTCAAGCTCATCAATAATGAATATCATCACACTAATACACAAAACTCATAGTTCAGTACCGAATTAAATTTTATCATACCGAGCATCCATCAAAGTACCAGAATGATCACCAAAATAACAAATAGTTCATAGAAACACGTAACATATGATCAATTGGTGCAAGCCAAGATCTTGGTACGAACTTGTTCATACCAAGGTTCTATGACTCCATGAGGGTTGCGTTAACATATACTTGAAATGTAAATCTTACTCGGTCCTCACTATGCCACTGACAGGCCTATTATTAATTGATCCTAGGCTCTACTAAACGGTTCTCCTTTATTTTTCACAGTAGCACATCTATGTTCTAGTGAGTCAATCACTTGCAATTTTGTAGGGAGGATAGTTCTTCCACTTGTGGAAGGAATTGTGTATCCTCCTCCAGTAGACCATCACTCTTTAATCTGAACAACAAATGTCATCTTGGCTCAATTCCATTAAATGCATCCTACAACAACACATCTTCCCTGTTAGAGTATGAATTTTCTCTTTTGTTTGAAGCACGTCTTGTTTGTGTAATGTGAACATCAAACATCACGTCATCCTTACATTCTTGACCTTTGCTGATCATTTCCATCATACACTCATCAAACAAGTACTATGTAAAATCATACTTTTACACAATGATTCACAACACAAATGCAAATACATCAAACATATTCATAAGAAAATGCATTAAATTTGAGAGGTGGCCGCCATCCTCTTCATGGTGAGGCAATGAGCCTGCACCATGCTCTCGCATTTTGGAAGTTAGAGGCGTGGAACGAAAACAAGAGGCGGTTTAGGAAGAGAACTAGCGCAGCGGTGGCGGCTCGATTTAAAATAGGAGATGTACTTGAGGAAGGGAGAGAGGAGAGAGTTGAGAGATAATTTTGGCATCTCTCTTTCTCACTTTCGAGTGGGCACTTTGGGAACCAAGCTGACGTGGCATCAAACGGACAGTCTGGATGCCCTAAACTAGCCTAAGATTGTTGACGGTTTGGAGTGTGAAATTTCTAGACAAGTTGTCCATTAGGGGAATGTGTGGTGTTTAATTTTTACCTCCGATTTGCTTAGGTAACCCAGTCTTAAGTTTCACATGCTACCTATGTACCACAATTTTAGGCCCTCCCTCAATGCGGGAACAAAGGTAGTCTCCTTCCAGCCAATGATTTAGTTTCTTAATTTTAGACCCTAGTTTTATAAAAGTACAGAATGAGTGTTGTGTTGAATAATGAGATGGAGTTATTGCTCAAAGATATCTGTGAAACGATCTACAGTGTGCAACTGTGCAATAAATTTGATCAATTGGTTTTAAAAGTGTCCAAACATACCATGAAATTGAAGAGTAATGGTTAACAAAAATTGAATGGATTGTCGCAATAGAATCACATCATGGATGTGCATCTTTGTTGTGTTTAGTCCTCATGATGAACAGATGGATTGCCAAAAAAATTATGATCAAGTGAAGAGAGGTGCACAAACATAGGCATAAGTACATTACCTGTGAGATAAAGAACTCATCACTAGTGCACCTATGCGCATAAAAAATAAACTTACACCAAGAGAGCTATGTCTTATGTGGAACGATGAAATGAAGCTAGTGGTCAAAGGAGCGTTTTGCCATTATAATCGGGTTTTGCCATTATAATCGGGGTCGATCTTTTTTTGATGTTAGTGTAGTGGCATTTAACCGGATACGTTCATTTTCACATTTGAGTGTTTTTCATGGTCGATAGATTATTTATTTTCAGAACGTCAACCGTGTGCAACGAATTTGACAAGGTATAGATCTAAATTCGGAAATCATAAAAAATATGAAGAGTTACGGTTAACGAAACTCAAAATTTATAGGCGAAACAGAATCACGTTGTCCAACCACATCTTTTTTTTGTATAGATCTCATCATGAATCAAAACACCATTGTGTAATTCAGAATGGATGAGTCAAATAGACACAACTAACGTGGGTAGAATAAATCTCGTGCAAGCTTAGGTGCAAATGTGCAGAAGTAGAACCAGTTGGTCAACGAAGCCACATGTGGATGCATCACTAGAGGGTTGCATCATTGTAATTGGATGAATTGGTTGTTCCTCTAGGCCATGGATAGGAGGTAATTCAAGTATTATTCAGGCCTGGCCGGTATTGCGTGTAGGAAACTAAACAACAATTTTGGATCCCAGAGCCAGTTTGCCTCTTTTGGGCAACCAAACACGTTATTTGTTTTCAAAAGAATACCCTTTCATATGAAGAATTTTACTAATTTAAATATATCAGAATGTCTTAAAACATATTTTTAGTGTTTTTTATTTCGTACAAAAGTAAGGAGTGTAAAATAAACTCATCATTTAATTGCTTTGATTTCAGGACATATTATTTGAGAGGCAAGCAGTCCTTCTTGCGTTGACTATATCAGACGTCTTGCTTGTTAACATGTAAGTTTCATCCATTTCAATATTTCCTGGCTTCTCCAGAACATGCACACACGCACACACGCATTTATATACTAAATTTGTTTTTCCAAGTACTATTGAAAGAGTTGTCATCGTCAATTCTGCCTTTTTTCTTAATACAGGAATGTGTTTGATATTGGTAGAGAGCAAGGGGGTGGTACACTACTATTTAAGACAATATTTAAGGTATTTTTACATGGACACTTCTCACAGTACTCAATGGAGTATACGAAAAAATGTTTAGTCTCGTTCATTGCATAAAGATATCAACTAGATGTGTTTCAGTTTTCATCTACACATAAAATGGCGGAGTTCTCGGGGTGTTGAATTTATTACCTTATCTCGGTTTATCAAATGAATTCATTGGACATCATGTTCTTATGGATCATGCTTTTCAGAAATTTTTTTATCATTCTTAGATAATCCAGCATCCAGTTATAGGCAGTAACTAGCTAAAAATTCAAGAGTGCGTATTTTTAATCGCTCATTGGCTATACCACCCCCTTCACTGCCGTCTGATCATTACGTGGAGATTCTGTATGCGGTGCCAGGCTCCTGTGTGGGCAGAGTTAATTGTCCGCAAAACATGTGAAAACACTACCTACCTGCTATTCTGCGGTCATACAGCATGGAAACTTTTCAGTACTCGCAGGATAAGCAGCGCCACAGTTTGATGATTGCGGCTGCATTTAAGACCAATCTACTAAATAGCCACCTAACTTGACAGGAATAACTGATCGAACTACACAGCTCTAAAACATACATGGGTCTCGGAGGAGATGGTATTGTACTTAGAAAATATGATGCTTCATCTTTTATTTTTGCAATGCTCCTGTACTTAAAAAATATGCTTCTTGAACCATCACTTACTATATGTCGCACTCTGTTGAGTACGCCGGCTGGTGGGGGCGAGCAGTCAGACAGCAGTCCAGATCATTAGCCGACCGGTCAGCGATATGATAGTCGAGGTGGTTCGGGATCTGACCCATACATAAGAGGAGGTAGTTTTGGAGGAGGACTTGGAGGCGGAGAGAGGTGAGGAATCGACGCCTGTTTCGGCAGTTGCTTTTGTCAAAACAGAGCCGGACGCACTGCAGGAGGTGGAATGCTGCCCAATGGAGAAAGTCGTATTGGTTCTCAATTTTGACGAGGACCCGTTGAATGCTGGTGAAGATGCACATCAGAGAGGCACAAGTTATTTAATCAGAGTTCGTGGCGAGCCTAGCTAGTAGGCTAGTACACTCCATGGAAAAAATCTGCTGGTAGTGTGTGTAAGTGGTGAGGTTGTTCAGGAGGAATGAGTCCGACTGCAAGCAACGCATTTTGTTCCCGCCTTCACGTTTCATCCAGGCGTGGCACCAAACCCAATGAGACTTCAGTTCATGGTGACGGACCCAGTGGAGAGCGGCCGTTTCTCGCAAAATTTCGAATTTTTCAGTATGTGCACTGTTCATCGCTCCAGTTTTGCGATTTTTTCTTTTTCACCCAGGTCAAAATACAATGAGTTTTTCGTTCATATTTTGCAAGGTGGTAGATCTGGATATTATCTACACCTGAGATTTTTTTTGGAATTGTTTGAAACAAAAAATTGCAGATTCAAATTTTTTTGGAGAGCCGAGCTACATATAGCTCGGCCTCCGTTTCAGGTTTCCGATGTGAGTATGTAATGTCAATTGATTCGGGTTAAGGTTAACCATGAGGCAACTGAGTTGCTACATCTTTAACCTCTGTATGTCATTATACAAATTCGTGCAGAATACATGTTTCAAACATAAACCATACTATATCACCTAAACAGCACAAATAATTTGTGGAACACAAGTAGGATCTTATCATGAAATAGTTTTCTCCATACCACATGGTCACTTTTTGTGAACCGTCGAAGATTGTGTTCCATGAATAATTGATGTTTTCCTAAGCGAACATTTAACTCTACTAGCAAAAATGCCCGTGCGTTGCAACGGTTCCAAAATAACTCAATATGTGCCCACAAACATAAAACCTAATATAATATAGTACTTTTGTGGCACTCAAACATCTTGTATTGCACTTTGGTTTCTGATTCAACCATTAGAAATACTTTAGGTTTTACTTAATATTTAGTTCCATTATTCTAATATTCAGCATTAATTTCTTATATTCTTTGTTTTTGTCGACCCTTTATGTTCGCGTGTCATACAGTAGACCTTCGTGTGTTTGTCAAGGATGTCAAACACGTTTTTGCGTTCAATTATGCCATTGCTTTCGCGCACCGTATCTTGATCTGAACATGATTTTGCTTCCACGGTCCCCTTCAGCAATTTTGTGCTATTTCTTCTAAGTTGAGTCTGCATACATGTTCAGAGTTGAGACTGTTTCCCAATGTTCAGGGTTGCCTAGCCAAAGTCAGGTTCCACATCGCATGCTGCCCTGCTCCGTTTCTCCTTGCCTAAGCAAGGTGAGCTCATGACCCTCGCAGCCGACGATCGGAAGCTAGACGTCTGTGTTGAAGAAGGAGGCCGGATTTCCTCGCCGCTGCAAAGCAGCTGTTCTTGTTGGCGCTCTATAGCAAGGACATATAGCAAGCAGCCCCGTCCTCCTCTAGCTCTACATCTTCCTCCTCCACAGCTCCTTGTTCTGCTGCGGTAGGGTGGTCTCTTCCTCGGCTCCCTCGCCGCCCAACCCGCAATCCATGCTGCCGCCGTCGCCGGCCTCCTCACCATGGTAAGAGTGTATGGCAGCTGTAGATGACCGGGACACCGTAAGGTTGGGAATAGGGCGGTGTGGCCGTGCCTCGCCAGAGGACCGTCGGTCAGCGTGAAGGACGGGAGTGCCGCGGCCTTTTGCGGGAGCAGTGCGGGTTGAGGAGTAGTAGCAGCAGCAGCAGAGTGCGTTCAGGAGTCGTAGGAGCAAAGGCCCCGCCCTGTGTACGCACGAACGAAAACTAAATGAGACACAATGACAACGAGTAAATAAACGAATCGTATGTGCCTTATCGGTGGCAGTGGTGGTAATTATCTGCAACATTAGGGGTACTGTTAATGACGTATCACAAGAAACCGTCCTACCTTTATTATTAGGTGGATAGATATAGTTGTGTCAGCAGTTATCATATTACATGACAAAACAAATAGTATGCACTCCATATCTCAGCAGAGTTTAATTATCTGCTAAACATAACCAAAATGTTCTTCTTGTAAAGGAAAGATTAAGTGTGTCTTAAGTAAAGTAAATGTTTGTGTAAGAACATCACTTTATATTCTTTTGCAGGAAAGGACAAAACTCCCTGCAGGCTTGACAAATATACTAGTTGTTATTCGCCGGTACGACGGAGAGGTTTGTTTTTTATCATTACAAGCTTTTGAGCAACTAACAGTTCATAAGTTATCCTAATCGGGTATAATTAATTTCTTCTATAGACACCATTCACACTATTGAAATATGATGTGATCGAAAACATGCAAAAGGTATTCCGTTTATTTTATCAGCGTACTTTTACATACCAACAATATAGTGTGTCATTAAATATTTTATGCAGGCGTGGAGAACTGTGACCGAGGAATCTCTCAAATTCGAGGACTACTTTGAGGTTGGCAGGCCTTCTAGTTTTTGCAAGAACTAATTGTGCCTCCCCAAGGAGCAAAAATAAAACATTTGAAGCTTATGAAAGAACAAACTAATTAAATATGTCGCTTGATATTGTACTTAGGTAAATGTGGTTGGACTACCACAGAAGTATTCAATGGATTTCCCCAAAAAGGTCAGTTGCGTGTTATATTCCCATAATTTTTATTGGAGTTATTGACTCAAGAAAAGTCCATTTATAATTTAGTCCAATTTACCACTTGCGAGGTAAGAGCACTAGATTGATCGAAGTTGTCGAATCTTAAATGTGGTGCCACCAAATTAATTCCACGTGGAAATTGATGTGCTCCAAGCGGATCTCACTAGTTTTATCTTGCAATATATTTAAATCCATATTAACACCATATTCCATAAATATTGGTTTCTATGGGATTACAACTTGCAATGTACACTTGAATATCAACACCAGGGTTGGCTACATGCAATCAGATGTGCAGAACAATACTAGTAGGATAAGAAAGGAACAAACTATGTCAAGAGTGAGCGAAAAATATTGTTTTATCACATTTGTATTACATCTGCCTTAGATGACGGAACTGTTGAATTTTTAAGCTGATAATGCATGACAACATATTCAGGCAGGACATTGTAAATAGAAAACAACAACTGCATAAAGCCAACAATGACATTGTGTAACAAAATAGCACAATATGCAGGTATAAGACAAACATTCGGTTTCGGATTTAGTTTTTATGGGAAGATATACACTAATAATAATCCAAAAAGAGAATGAAGCTAAATTAGTAAGGAACTTTACACATTTTGTATAATGATCTAGCTACTAACCATAATATCGTGGGTCTTCTACTTTGGCATATCCAGATCCTTGCCAATAAATTGGGAAGAACAATTTCACTAAATTAAATTCTATTATTTTTTCAAAAGATATGCCTATTGAAACAGCCACTCTTATATACCGAATAAAGTACTTAACTAAATAATTTTCACCAGGGAACTATATCTGACTAAGAATAAACCAAATAAGTTCTCAGATGAGTTATTAGGCTATACAGTAAATATGAAAAAGTATTGTAGAGCAACATAGAAATGTAGCCAAACGAATGTGCGGATCATGCTGCTAATTTCTATTTGAGTCAGACCGAGCTATTTACTGTAACACAATCAAATTGTTGTCATGTAAAAAAAGTTGGCATGTAGCAAAAAAATTAAATCTCACAAACAATGTTGATTCATCTAATACGGTCCGTTATCTACCATGTTTCAATTTGCAGTCTCCTTTATTTATATATCAGGAATAAAGTTAGTATATTCTTTTGTATTGTTGATCTGTATTTTTCAAATGCATCGTTTCCTCTATAAGTCAATTTCAAAATATATTAGCTTACCTCCTACTAGTATGAGGTAATGGGTCACCATCAGATCTAGACCCATTGATTTAGTAGGAATGGTCCATCCAATTTAGTTGGTTGGAAGCATGTCAAAATTTCTCAATATCTATGTTTATTTGTACTATAATGAAGGGCTCGACCTTTTTGAATTGACATACTCATCCCAAGGGCATGTGCAATATTAAATAAGACATGACTTCCTTTAATCTTTTACATCATTGAGAGAAGAAATTAAATACAAGTGGGTCATCTCTAACAATTAATTAAGTTGCATTTAGAAATTTTTGTGACCATGGAAAGACACATGTTACAATGGTGAAAACAGGCTTTTCTTAATTTCTAGAAAATCATCATTTATCTAAGCGAACATAACCTTCTCTTTATTCACTTCCTCTCTCTTCCAAGGGAGAAGAATAACCCATGCTCTAAGAGTTGCGTACGAGATTATTTTCTACAATTTAATTTTTAGGCTTTCATTCGTATCGACTGCAACAACATTACCTTGTCATTTTAACTTTGTGGGATTTATCTGTAATACGTACTTCCACATGTTCAATAGATCTAGCTATGATTATGCTACATTTTTTTGCTAAACGATATTATGGCATATATAAAAGTTTTTTTTTAAGCTACTACATATTTTCCAGAAACCAAGCCAATGTTTGCATCTATTTGTTTTTAGTGAAAGCCGTGTTTATTAAAGTATACATTAATTGTTGGCTCTTTAGGTCGCGATAATGAGAAGGCTTCTTTCAGAGAGCACTATTAATCTTGAAGGAAGTGCTAAAGTTCCAGCTTCTAGCTTCTCGGTCAGTTCAAGAAGATTTTGGGACAAAATTAAGAACAATGAGAAACTTGATATTCCGTCCCATCAGGTATGGGAAATGATTAACATTGACAACTATGAGACATATATGGTCCACTGTTTTTTTGACTATCTATAATTTACGTATAATCAGGATCCCCTTGCTAGAATATTCTGTCCACAAACAGTCAACAATGCACTTAACTCTGTGAATTCCCACGAGGTACATTTATAGCAATATGTACAGTGGAATCACCGTTAGCATGTTCTTTCCTGCAAGATATTAATATTTGTATCCTTAGCTTTCACCGTTTTTACTTAACAAGGAATACAACCTTTTAAAAACCGAAGAATATCCACAATGCTTCAGAGAAATACCTTCTGGAAAGCATAGTAACCATGTAATTATCGTTGCATCTTTGCTTTATATATAAAAAAAAATATCTAGTACACTTTTGATGGAGGGACAGTGCATAGATGTTATAATATATATTTATATACAGGTAAAATATATAAAATACTTCCTACTCCTAGGTGTAGCTACACCCATGTCTCATGTGTTGTCCTACAGAAGTATATTTAATACTTTATCGGTTTAAGTATGTTCATATGCTATATCCAAGATATTTCAACACAAGTTACAGGCAAAAATTGTAACTGATTATATAGTTTCCACTATATATTCGAAATATCGTCATATTTGTATACAAAAAGGAGAATGTTAAAAAGTTATACATACTGCCTTAATAGTAGTATATATACTACCTAAATAGTCATATATACTTGATACTACATGTATATACTCTGCGGTATGATAGATTCTACTTATATCATGTGAAACACACGCGTGTGTATGCTTGCATACGTGTACCGCGTTAGATATTTAGTCATCCAAATTAGTTCTCACGTGACTGAGAATTAGTTCTTCGGCCATATCTATACCCCTTTTTGTATCTAGCAATTTTGTTGCTAAGATATTTTTTTGAAGAGAAACCTCAAAGAAACCCAGTACAATATAAGTAGAAACCCACTACACATGACCGAAAAATAGTCTCAATTGTCTACTGTGGTATGTAACTTATTGTTGCATATCCTAACGCCTCACTATGTTTTATTTCAGGGATGATCATGAAACGGAGAAGTATGACCCAAAAGTAAGAGACAGTGAACGTCAATATATGGTAGAAAAATTGAGGACGGTAAGGCACACTTAAAGAACTTTGGAATATGTGTAGATCTTTATTTAATATTTGAGGGAAGAACTAGTGACAACATAAGAAGGAACTAGCTGTGCCAATTTAATTTTGTAAGAAACAAATAGGGCAGCATAGGTTCCAAAGGATATTTAAATGTGATATCAAAATAGGAAGTTATAGAAAATGAAAGAAGTGACCTGCCGTGGAATGCACATAGCTGCTACCACCTGATCTGCTCTATGATGTTAGTACGGTAGCGTTCTGCCTCTCTTTATTCCTATCTATGAGAAAAGGAAACCCTTGGTATGGGCTCGGCATCAGCTGCGCCACGATGCTTAACGTCCTAGGTCAGGGCGGCTCTTCTCCTATCGCAGCCCTAACGCCCTGCCTTCCAAATCGAGTCTGCCGCCATGCGGCGTCTTACTCGATCTGTTTGGTCCCTGCTGTAGAGAGCTGGCTGTGAGGGCGGTCGTCACCGTCACCGTCACCGTCGTCGTCGTCGTCTTCAACAGTACCTGTTGTGCTAGTGGCCGGTGGTCTGGCGATGTCATGCCCGGTAGTCTAGTTCCGTACCAGACTTGTTCTTGTTCAGGTTAGATCAAGGTGAAGTTGAGAGAATTAGGAAATGACTTTGTCCTTGCTATCTCATTACCTGGGACAAATCATGAGTCTTATGTGTGTGTTGGATCAAGTTTTTCTAGTCTGAAGAGGTGTTGTTTTGATCTGGTCAATAGATTCAGCTAGCTGTTACACTCTAGCTGTTGCCTTAGGACTCCTATTATCGAGTTAAATTCTGGGTTGATGTCTGTTTACTATTAATATATTCCGTTTATAAAAAAATGGATTGATTTGTCCATAATTTTGAGTTAGAATATTAACGAAAGCTGTATATCTTGTTCTAGGCTTTCCATAGAGTATTCATTTGCTGAATTGAGTTGTATGGTTTCCTCGCAGCGATCAATTTGGTGTTCTGTCCAGAACTGAACATTTTCTGCACGATGTGACCTTCTTTGTCACTTTAGGCCTTTTTAAGATTCGAATTAAATCATGGGCCAAACATGAAAACAGGGGAGATTTTTTTTTCTGATGTTAGTACTCTTATGGTTTGGAAGATTTCGTTGAGAATTTTAATTCCTATAAAAAAATACCAAGTGGCATGTCCTGTGTTGACAGAATTTACAGTAATTATGAAGTTTGTGAAAGTTAATGACATGGTCTTGCCCATAGGAGCGACTCAATATTTTACCTATATGCTTTTGAAGTGTTGATGTGTATTGAGTGTGATATATGTTTCAATATCACATGCTGGGACTTCCATGGGCACACTGAGACTCATAGGTTATGCCCCGAGGTTGAGGCAAGTTCATGATGGATAGTGGATTTTGCATATCTCTCTTAACTTGATTTAATTACAAATCTTGACTTTTATGTCTATGATGTTTCCATGATCAAATGCTAATGATTATGGACATGTCCATTTTATGCACAAATACCCATGATGATAATGATATTAAAGTGACCTACTTCGGTGGGCACACTGAGACATCCTTCTGTGGGATGTGACCCACTTTGGAGGCACCCTCCACAAGTTGGAGTGGGTGGATAACGAAGCGTTTCCACTCAAGTGATACCGGTATCTGCATGAGACACTACCAAAAATTCGGCGATCCGGGACGATTCAATAACGTGGTGATCGTGCTTCAAAACGTCGGGATGTGCTGTCCTCGACGTTTCACACGACGTTATGGATACGTCAGGGATCGAGTGTCACAGGCGATTCTACGACGGTTCGATGCACCGCTGAACGTCGCGACAGATCCTCGACGTTTCGTCAACCGCTGTGAGTAACTGGACCAGCCCATCATCAGGCCCATCTAAGGACTACGTTTTTTTTCGTCGCGGCATATGCCACGTGGCAGACGGCCGTTACTGCCGTTTGATGACGTCATCTTATGCTCGACGATTGCAAGACGTCGCGATGTACGATGACGTCATCCAGCTGCGACGTTTTCGTTGTTCCGTCGCGCTCTTGCTCTAATCAGGTGCCTGCACGCGTGCCTCTGTCGATACGCCACGTGTCCGCGATGAAAATTATTTTTCATCGCCATCGATTATGACGTCATCAGTCTCTCGCGACGTTTGTTTATCTGTCGCGTCGATCGTGCAACCATACGCAGACACGTAGACCAATCATGTGCAGACGCGTGGACTAGTTATATGACGGCACGTGGACCAATCATATGTGCACACGTGTACATTGTCAATGACGGAACGTTTCCATCGCGCATAGTTCGTGACGTCAGCGATCACTCGACGTTTCCGTTTCGTCGTCATTCGAAAGAGGATTCGAGACGCATGTAAAATGCTAGCATGCTAGCGCTGCTAGTTTTCGCATCGAAGCAAACACAATACATGCAGCAAATGCATAAATTTCGAATAAGTCAGAGCCTTGCTCACCAGCATAGGCATCAAAAGCCAGAGAGGCCATGTTCAACAGACAACAAGTGGTTGACCTGCAGTGAACATACAGTTTTCGACCTCTCAAAGGCAACCAGCAACATACTCACGAAGGGCACCAAAATGGGACGAGTTTCCAGAGGTTCTCACGCAGGGCTAATCAGTTGCTTGTGTCGAAAAACCTTTAGCCAACAATTGCGCAATAAGGGTATTGCACCACTGTTGACCCTACTTCATAGTTTCTTGTTCCTTCTTCATAAGGTGCAAGTCTTGATGATACTGGATCCTTTCGGCATCAGCTTGTTCCTTCACCTGATTCATCTCATCAACTACAGTCTGCAGTTTGGTCTTCCCTTGTTTCTCAGAATCAAGTAGAAGCTGAAGCTGAATCTTTGATGCTCTTGGACGGCTCATTAACACAGATTCGGCGGCAGAAAGAATCTCGTTGACAGCACCATCCCCTGAAGTAGATTGTGCCATCTTCTCTTTAATTTCATCCTATAGAGCAAGTAAAAGCATAAAGATGAAATAGCAGCTGAACTAGCAGACAACAAGCTTATATAGAACATAGATTTTCAGCAAACATGTACATGACTAGCAGATGACAAGCGTAGGTGATATAGCTGAAGATAAGCGTGTACAAAACATAGTTGGGAACCATGCTGAGATGATTAAGTGCAGATTTTAACAGACGTGTTTGTTGATGCTGAAATGACAATGGATCTGCATGTAGAAACATAGATGCAGCAAGAGATGAACTAGCTTGTAAAGAACATAGCTGGAAAAAAGCAGATGACAGACATCTAAGGAACATAGCTGAAAAATAGATGATAGATGAACTAGGAGATGACAAGAAGTAAGCATGCATATACAAGAACTATCAGATGACAAGCATTGGTGAAATAGCTGACGAAGTGAATCTGCGCATGCATGTAAACTGTTGATTCCAGATGTACAGAATTATGAGGGACTTACAATTGCTCTTTTCACAGGCGAAGTGAAAGTCCGGTTCTTGTTGCCGTGCTTAGATCTGAACAATTCGAATGCGTCTTCCCCCATGTCGCAACAAACCTCGTAGCTACAAGAACCTGTGACAGAAGGGTACATGACGCGCTGTCTGCTTTTGATGGCTTTCAAACAAGCCGTCTACACAAACAAAGAGTATGAACAGATTAGCGACAGTCCATAATACAGAACTGGAAAAGTGGCATGGTTGAGCGAACAAGGACACGACCTGTTTCGTGGGTGTGAACCAGGTATCGACTAAACTGCACCAGTCGTCTTCTCTCATGTGTTGTACTTCAAAAGGAGATGTGCGTAGAACCATAGTCTTGTCTTGAACACTGTCAAAGTAAACGCCCTTCAGGAAATGGCGTCTTTGTCTTGTACGGTTCTTGAGATTCATTAGAAGAGCTTGATGAATCCAGGGGTCTTTGAGGTCCAAAATAAATTTTGACTGAAACAAAATTTAGAGCATTCTTCAGTTTTATGAACATCAAGGGAATGAACTGGAAAGTTTTTTTCATGGAATGAACTGGAAAGTTTTTTTTCATGGAATGAACTGGAAGTTGGGTTACAAAACTTACACTCACATGTGCGACGTACATAGAAAATACTTCGGGTCTTCGCTTGTACTCTTTCCAATGGGAGAAGATAGGCACAGTATCCTTCACAGCTACAGAACACGCAGTAGCAAACATGGAAGCAATCTTTGGGTTCACTGGCCTTGTCTTTCCATTAGGAATTATAATTTTGATCCTCCCTCTATTGGACACGCTGTCCAGCTCCTCGCCTAGGACTGGTGGCAGCTTGACATGGGGATGTGCATGCTCGTGTTGGGCGACTGCCTCCTCACCGTGGTCGCCTAGGACTGGTGGCAGTTCGACATGGGGAGGTGCCTGCTCGTGTTGGGCGGCTGCCTCCTCACCGTGGTCAGCTGCCTCGATGTGTTGTGCAGCTTCCAGCTGGCCGTGGGAGCCATGGGCAACTGGCTGCTCGCCTTGGACCACTGGCCGCTTGAGTTTGGCGTATGTACTTCTTTTGTTTTCTACCGGAGACTCAAGTGTTGTGCCTTCAACTATATCAGCATTGACGTGCTTGCGATTGCGAACTGCACCAGGTTCTGTTTGTGGTTCTAACATGAATAAAGAACTTAAAGTAAGTTGCAAAAAAAAAACACTTGCTAAGAACCTATTACAGCTATAAAGTAAGGTACTCATTTCCGGGTTTCTCCCATTGCTAAAACAACTTGCTAAAAACATTTGCTGTTCTAAGTTATATTACTGGTATTGATTATTATGTACTCCTTCCGTTACAAAATAGATGACTTCCATTTGTCCAAAAGTTGATGTATCTAGACATGTTAATGTATAGATACATCCACTTTTGTACAAATTGAAATCATCTATTTTGGAACGGAGGGAGTAGAACTGATAATGTAACAGATCGACATGAGTAATCTAATCTGTGGACCTAAGACTTACTCCCTCCATTCTGTTTTAATCTACATCTTGTACAATTTCAGACAATTTAGCATTGTATTTATTAGTACTACTTGACCACACACATGCATGAATTAGAAGTATGGTTTCACAGAAAACAAAACACCATTTGCTTTAACAATGCTTAATTATATGCAGCCAACTAGTTTGGAGCGCTGTGAATGGGTAGGAGTAGTAGTATTTTGCAACGGTGGGGACATGTGATTTTAATTTATTGCTTAATTACAGAGGTGGAATGGATTTCTATAGTAGAATGCAGACAAAATCCGAACAAAAATAAGCATAACATAAGCATAAGATTGTGTGGTACATATATTGGACCAGCCGTTACACATACCACAATTATCTAACATGATTGTTCTACTATTCTAAGGCCGAACTACCACTTCGGATTCACCTGACGGAATCATGTAGTACTGATAATGTAACATATCGACATGAGTAATCTAATCTGTGGACCTAAGACTTACTCCCTCCGTTCTGCTTTAATCTACATCTTGTACAATTTCAGACAATTTAGCATTGTATTTATTAGTACTACTTGACCACACACATGCATGAATTAGAAGTATGGTTTCACAGAAAACAAAGCACCATTTGCTTTACCAATGCTTAATTATATGCAGCCAATGCTTAATTATATGCTTAGTAGTATTTTGCAACGGTGGGAATGTAGACTAAATCCGAACAAAAAACTGCTCTAGAATATAGACTAAATCTGAACAGAGCGAGTATAGGATCGCAAAACTGATGTTAAGCCTTATACAAGCTGGAAAATAAACAAACTTTGGCCATAGGAACTCATCAAACATAAGCACCACTGCACCAAATAGGCAATTAAACAAACAGACGAAAATAATTCTCACAAGTTTACCTCCGGGCTTTAGGGCCTAAATCTTACTATTTTTCATGGCGGGAACCTTTACTCGTTTCATATCTTGGCGGCGACCTGGACGGCGAGGTGTCAGGTCTTGGCGGCGATGTGACAGATCTTGGCGGCGACCTGGACGGCGAGCTTGGCAGGTCTTGGCGGCGATGTGGCAGATCTTGGCGGTGACCGGGACGCGAGGTCGCAGGTCTTGGCGGCGACCTGGACGGCAGGCTACACGGCGAGGTGGAAAACCGGGAAGGCGCCTTGGATTTGGAAGGAAAGGAGAGGAAATTTTGGAAGAGAGATGAGGGGAAATGTCGACACGGAGAGGGGGGGATTTTGGCGAGGGGGGTATAGGCAATAGGAGGTTCGAAATTTTGTGCGCGCGGACGTAAGGCGGCAAAATTTGAACGAAAATTTGGGTGGGAGCGGTGCGAAATTTTTGATGGGTGGGCAGGAAGCACTGCTGGCCGGTCGATGCGTGATGGATGGCTTAAACAAATAGACGATTTATGAAACTAGTTTATTCAAGGATCGTGTGAATAAATCTATAAAATTGACATAAAATTCGAGGAATTAAATTTTCGGCTAACTAGAAAAACCAAATTTGAGAGACCGTTAGATATAACAAAATTCATGTTGTACACCCGAAATGTGGGCCGGTGTTCCCTGTATAATATATATAAGGGTCAGGGTTTCGCCGAAGCGAGGGCTCTGGAGCATCAAAATCCCACCTATGCTAAGGCGGTGACCTACCATCTGTATAAAAGTGTGGTGGGAGCTGTGGGAGGCCCAATACCCTATTCTGAGGTGTGACCGTTTTCACCGGCATCACTTACTCAATGTTGGAAGGTTCTGCACGTATGTAGGGGTCGACAGTCCCCTTTCAAACGACACGGAGAGATTTTGTTGACATGTAGGCCCAGATTTTGGTTCTCCAAGTACATATGGCCTACCCTAACACAACCAAGCAAAAGAAACACTCGTATATACCCCTTCTGGCACCGGTCATATATACGGGTAGAGGGAAAAGATTGAGAGTCATGCTTTAAACCAAAGCGGGGGTTCCGACGCGTCGGAATCCCACCTAAGCCAAGGTGTAGCCATAACATAAGCATAAGAGTGTGTGGTACATATATTGGACCGGCCGCTTCACATACCACAATTGTCCCAACATGATTGTTCTACTATTTTAAGGCCGAAGTACCACTTCGGATTCACCTTACGGAATCATGTACATGGGTCAAAAGTAGGTTTTAAATGTTCAATTAATCTACCCTAGCACAACCAAGGAGAAAAGTCCAATGACTTTCGACGCGCGTGGAAGCGGTAGACGATAGGGTTGACTTTGGTCAACTCCTTAGGTTTTCGACCAAAGTGTGGGGGCTCCGGAGTGTCGGAGTCACACGAAAACCTAGCTAGGTGATGTCCTAAATTATGTATACAAAAGTACTGTGGTGGTACATTGGAAGAGCCAACATCAGTCTCCTAGTTGTGACTCGCTTCACATAACACAATTATGCCAGGAAGGTTATGCTAGCTCTTGTAAGGTCGAACTCCCAATTCCATCGGGTGCACCGGATGGAATCATGGATAAATGGACCCAAAGTGGGTTTTAAATTTACCTAACGATATACCCTAACACAAAGAAGTACAAAACTCCACTAAGATGTATATGATAGGGTTTCATGCACGCGCGTGGTCACCTGCTTAATTAGGGTTTCGACCAATGTAGGGGGAGTGTCGGAATCACAACTAAACCTAGGTATTGTCCTAACATATGTATGAAAGTGTATGATGGTACATATGAAGAGCCAACAAACTTGTAGATGCGTGCTTAATTAACATACCACAATATTTATCCCCACCCGTTAGGTTCTGCTCTTCTACGGAAGAACTCCCACTTCAGGGGCACTAGACGGAATCATGTGATAACATTGGCCCATAGATGGTTTTAAATTTTAATATTAGCTACCCTAACACAACCAACGAGAGAAGGCCATAGAGCTACCCCCTTTCGACGTCCGTGGAATCGGTAGCGATAGGGATCACTTTCGCTAATAACTGCATATATATAGGGTTTTGACCAAATCAGGCGGCTCTCGAGCGTCCGAATCACACCTAAACGTAGGTACTGTCCTATGTATGAGGGTGTGGTGGTACATTGGAAGAGCCAACATCAAACTCCTGTGACCCGCTTCGCAAACCACAATTATCCCACACGAAGGTTCTGCTTGATCTTCTCAGGCTAAACTCCCACTTCGGGTGCACCATATGGAATTCATGTGATTAAGACATGGCCCAACGTTGGTTTTGAATGTTCATGTGAGCTAACATAACACAACCAATTAGTATAGTCCACTGAGCTAGTTTCCCTCTTTCGACGGGCGTGGAAACTGTAGATGATAGGGTTTGACTTACAACCAACTGCTTAGAGTTTTGACCAATCACACATAAACCCAACACGGTTTCCCACAACTTTGAGGATCTCCACCGTTTATCATGACCGTCGATTTTGCATTCAACGAACAATATTATTTCTACTAATTGTTGTATTGATAACACAAAAAATGTAACGCATTTTTTTTTGGTAATGCATGTATTACTACATGAATCTAAAACTAAATTTCATAAATCGATAAATTATTGATAATTTGAAGATTCATTTATAATTTGTTCACGGATCGTAAAGCAAATCGACGTTCATGACAAGCGGTGGAGATCCTCATATACTTGCGGATTTGCATCTTCCCACATAAACCTAGGTACTGTCCTAACATACTTTAGCCAAATTAAACTGAAATTCAGTACTTCATTCAAACGGGCGATACATATTTCGCGTGAGAAGGTGCTTAACAGCAAGAAAAAAAAACAAAATGCAACGAAAAGGCCGCTGGTGGCCACTGCTACTCTACTCATCGTCCTTGTCGCTGGAGAGGTCAACGAAGACAGGCTGCGGCGACGGCCAATCCGCCACTGGTAGTGGAGGTGGCCCTGTGCGCCGTGGCGGTGGCCTGGCCTGTTCCACCTCCTCCAATGGCTCATCCTCATACGACTCCGGCAACGGGCCGGTCCAGCACCACTTCATCCCGAGCATCTCCGGCGGGATGTTTGTCTGCTCCGGCTCCTGCTCCAGCTGCTGCTGCTGTGGCTCCTGCTGCAGCTCCGGCTCCAGCTGCTGCTGCTCCTGTCGCTGCTCCATCCCCGAGTCACGGAGCAGCTCGAAGTGACCCGGCCACCGCGCCAGCTCGTCAAGCTCGACGGTATTAAGGGAGTCTGCCAAGACCTTCTTCATTTCGGGGTCGTCCTCCTCGTTGACGACCGGCTGCGGTGGAGGAGTACGGCGAGGCGGCGATGTAGGAGTACGGCGAGGCGGAGGTGTCGGTGTCGTTGGCGCACGGCCACGTCCCGTCAAGAAGAGGGGACGTGTGGCACGCGATGCACCCACATGGAGAGGAGCCGTCCTGCGCGCGACGCTCCGCCCGGCACGGACGGCGTCGAGGACCTCTTCGACGGTCCGCCCCTCCCAGAAGTTCCACTGGCCTTCACTGTTGTTCTTAGCCGGGGCCTTGGGACCGCCGCCCGCGTAGCTTTCGATGTCGCGGCGTCGCTCCGCCACCAGTACGGACAACCACCGAAATTGGTTGTCGACGGAGTACTCCGGGTCGGCCTTGAGCTCGTCCGGGAGGGCCATCCACCGCCGGCGGATGAGGAGCTCTAGTTCGAGCGTGCCGAAACCGGGGATAGGCGGCACGGCGAGGCCGCCTGCGCTCATGCGCCAGCCGGTCGGCACCCGTGAGTCCGGTGGGACGAGAAGGCCGTAGCGGGCGAACTCCTCCGCCATCGGCGCCCGGAGGTTGCGCGGCCAGATGTATTGGCGCCCCCGTCCCCCGGAACTGCCGCCAGCCTCGTGGTTGTTCGCCATTGATGATGGAGGAGGGCGTGGATGATCTCGATCTGGAAATGGCGATAGGAAGGCCGCCAAAAGAAGCCGCCCCTCTCCGTTTAGGGAGTTTTTTTTAAACAGTCTGAATCCAAGCCAGGGCAATAACGCCGACGTGCGCCAGTGATCAAGCTGGCGCGTCGATTTGACGTGACGAGGCGTTGAAGCGGCGGTACGGTGTAGTGGTCTACCCGCGGGAGAA
The DNA here is from genome assembly GCA_947311845.1 of Poa pratensis. Lineage (NCBI taxonomy): Eukaryota > Viridiplantae > Streptophyta > Magnoliopsida > Poales > Poaceae > Poa > Poa pratensis. Next base: position 41,764,879 of record CAMZMU010000090.1, read on the forward strand.
AAGGATGCCTCATATTATCTAGTTTGACCCTCCGAAGCAAGCTGATGGATCTGGTCAATGAAGATCTAGTTTAGATGGAGCACGCAATGCTTTATGTTTACAATTATGTGTATATAGTTAATTTTCATAGCTCTGGTACAATGTGTCCTATTATCTATTTCAGACAACCTTTCGGTTTATTATATCTATGCTTATTCAAACTTTATGTTTTCCACAGTTGCATCAATTGCTGAACAAGTGAATATACTATGGGTTCTACTGTTGGGTAATACACCTGAGTGGTCGTCAGCCCTATTGTCTACCGCTTTGACGGGCGTCGAAAGGGGGTTGCACGAAGGTTTTCACACGATTCTATCTTGTGCACCACAAGTGGGAGTTTGATCTTGCCTCTTACAATGTACCAACACACTCTAATATATACATATTTTAGGACACCAACTAGGTTTGGTATGATTCCGACGCTCCATAGCCCTTTGGTCGAAACCCTAAGCAGACTTAGGACACGACGAGTTTGATAACTTCGTGCGCGATAACCGTGGTCTTTGCGCAATAACCCTAAGTAGACTTAGGACAATAGGTGTGACCCACTTCACAGACCACGGTTATCGCGCACGAAGGTTTATGGTTTCGACCAAAAGTGGGTGCCCTGGAGCCTCAGAATCACGCCAAAACCTAGGTATTGTCCTAAGATATGTATGAGAGTGTGGTGGTACACTGGACGAGCCAACATCAAACTCGTAGGTGTGACCCGCTTCACAGACCACGGTTACTGGGCACAAAGGTTTTGCGATCTTTTAAGGCTTAACTCCCACTTCGGGTGAACCGAATGGAATCCCGTGATAACTTGGGTCCAAAGGTTGTTTTAAATGTTCATATGAGCTACCCCTAACACAACCAAGGAGAAAAATGCACTGAGCTATACCCCCTTTTGACGCCCGTGGAATTGGTAGACGACATGGTTGACTTTCGGTCAATTGTTTAGGGTTTCCGACATGTTGTGCGCAATTTCAACAAGTATGTAAAAATGCTCAAAAACATGACGTACGTGAATAAACTATATTTTTGCATTAATTGTTTTGTTCCCTTTTAAAATTCGTCGGACAATTATGTATATGTATTATTCAAAAAAAACACACACAAGTGCGGCACGCGGCCGAACGCGCGGGAGACGCAGCGTCCCTTTGAGAACACGCGCCTTTATTTCGCTCACCGCCCCTCTGTCTCTTCCAGTCCTATCAGTACCTCGCTCGCTCTCGATCTCACTCTCCTTCGTTCTCTCATTGTCGGCGGTTTCTCCTCCGCCGGCATATCGACAGCACCGTGGCGACCATCTTCGGTGGGAGAAGAAGGCCTGGCATCCTCTCCCTTCCCTGGGCAGGTAGGATCTTTATAGGCCCTTTCGAGATGACCGCGCGCGTCGTCCCGTCGCGTCTTCCAGGGCTAGCTTCGTCAATGGTGGTAAGATGATATCTAACCCTCGTATGCCTTGTATAGTTGTATGCATCGTAGATCTGTAGATCGAGATCTATTTATCTGCGTAGTAGGACCTGAATGGTAGATCTACATGTTTTACGGATCAATATGCGTCTCTGCTTCGTTTATTCGCCCGTAGTGGTCGATTTGGTATATGGCTTAAACTTGAGATATTTGGCACGCATAGTTCATCTATTCCCACCATGATTTCGATCGGTTAGGATTTAATACCGTAACCGATTTGGTGTTCCGGGTAGATTGTGCTTAGATTTGGGTTTTTTTTTGGGTTCATAGCTTAGATGTTGTGTTTTTGCTAGCTTGTGAATGATTACTTGTGATTCGTATGCTCCTATAGCCGCTGATTAAATTTGGCACAACACAAGTGCAAGGTGTGATTCCATTGTACCCTGTGCAATGTTTTTTTTTTTGAGACTTACCCTGTGCAATGTACAAGCAAATTTCTTCTACAAAGCCCATGGTAATTTGGAATCACTCGCTGCTTTCTTTGTGTGCTTGTTATGAGGCAAACTTTTGATATGATTTCGCCAATGATGGTGTATTTGACACCTTTTTATGGGGCTGATGCAACATTGTCTCCAACAGACGGCCACCAAAAGTAAGAACCAACTACAACTAGATGTTTGTCAATGTTCACTGAGGCCAATGAGTACAGAGTTGTTGATCCATCTGTTTTTCTAAATATGCATTATCCCTTTTGCCGATGATTCAAATGTTCATGCTTCGTGTGCTTGTTTTTGTTCCGGCTCCAGGTTCCAATGCCAATGAGGGCAGAAAACATGGAGTTCTGCAATGACGAGGAGCATAACAGTATTGCTGATGACACTCATCATGATGAAAACGTTGATAAAATCTGCTTCAGTAGAGAATCTGATTCTGAATCTGATTCGGATTATGAATCTGAATGTCATAGTGATGAAGAGGGCCTACGCATTGTTACAACTAGGGGTAAATCTAAACTTGGATTGTAAAAATTGAATTCGTGTATGCAAAAATGTACTACTCTCTAAAATTTACTTTTCTTTCACGTAGGTCCTTATCAGGGGAATAAAGATTTCGAAAAGCACATCTGTTATGGAAACCATATGGGTTTATCAGTGAGAAGGCTTGATAACCCACAAGTATAGGGGATCGCAACAGTCTTCGAGGGAAGTAAAACCCAAATTTATTGATTCGACACAAGGGGAGCCAAAGAATATTTATAAGCCTTGACAGATGAATTGTCAGTTCAGCTGCACCTGGAAGTAGACTTGCTCGACACAGTTTATCAGTAGCAACAGTTTTATGACAGTAGCAGTAGTGAAATAATAGCAGCAGTAAAATAAAGACAGCAGTAATAATTGCAGTAGACAGCAGGATTAAAATACTGTAGGCATAGGGATGGATGAACGGGCGCTGCATGGATGAGATAGTTCATGAAATATCATACATAGGGCAATTGCAGGTAAATAATAATAAGGTATCCAATAATAATCAATCATAAGCATGTGTTCCGTATTTAGTCGTACGTGCTCGCAATGAGAAACTTGCACAACATCTTTTGTCCTACCAGCCCGTTTGCAGCGGGGCCTCAAGGGAAACTACTGGTAATTAAGGTGCTCCTTTTAATAAAGCACCGGAGCAAAGCATTAACACTCCGTGAACACATGTGATCCTCACGTCAACCATCCCCTCCGGTTATCCCAATTTCTGTCACTTTGGGGCCTCGGGTTCCGGACAATACGTGTGTATACAACTTGTAGATATGATCCAAAACAATAATTATCATCATGATTCAATAACATGTTCAGATCTGAATCATGGCACTCGGGCCCTAAGTGTCAAGCATTAAGCATAACAAGTTGCAACAATGACATAAAGTACTACCGATGGATACTAGGCACCATGCCCTAACAAATCTCACAACTATTACATGAATGATCTCATCCAATCCCTACCATCCCCTCAGCCTACAGCGGGGAATTACTCACACATGGATGGGGGATCATGGATGGTCGATGGAGAGGCGGCGGTGATGATGATGGCGATGATCTCCTCCAATTCCCCGTCCCGGCAGGGTGCCAGAACGGAGTTTCTGATCCCCGAAATAGGGTTTTCGATGGCGGCGGAGCTCTGGAAGTTTTCTGGAAAAAGCGTCGACCCCCGAAGTTTTTAGGTCAGAGGCTTTAAGTAGTCCAAAGGGGAGCGTCGGGGGCCACACAGGGTGGCCACACCACCCTGGGCGCGGCAAGGGCCCCGCGCCCTGGGTGCGTGTGGTGCCCCTGTGCACCCTCTTCGCTTCATCTTCTGGCTCCGTGGGTCTTCTGGAAAAATAGGATTTCTATTTTTTGGAATTTTCCTGAACTTTGACTTTCTGCACAAAAACAAGACACCAAGGCAATTCTGCTGAAAACAGCGTTAGTCCGTGTTAGTTGCATTCAAATCACACAAATTAGAGGAAAACAATAGCAAAAGTGTTCGGAAAAGTGGATACGTTTTGGACGTATCAACTCCCCCCAAGCTTAGCTTTTGCTTGTCCTCAAGCAATTCAGTTAACAACTGAGTGCGATAAAAGAAACTTTTACGAACACATTTGCTTCATATGATGTATACATACTACTATATGATCAATTACTTAGCAATTCATAATAGGAACCATGCAAATAATGACACCTAGTAGTTATGCAAATCATGAAAAGATACCAAAGTACTAAGAATGAATAACATAGCATACATCTATCCACAAGAATTGCAATGTTCGTAAAAAGATATGACAAAGTGGTATCTCGCTTGCCTTTGTTTGAAGGGCAAAACATAAATGCCAAGGCACCTCTGAAGTTCAAGTGAAGACTAGATATAAAGATATCAAAGATAAGAGTATCATAGTTATGCCTCAATTAATCGTATTCTGGGACAAGCACATTACACTAAGAACGACAGTTATGCTCTCGAAGAGGTGCTCAAAGAAAATGGTGACTCAACATAAAAATAAAAGATTGGCCCTTCGCAGAGGGAAGCAGGGATTAACACGTGCTAGAGCTTTTTATTTTAAAACAGAGGTAAAAATGTTTTGAGAGGTGTTTGTTAATTGTCAACGAATGGTAGCGGGTGAGAACAGTATTCTACTGTCAAACGGACTTTTAAGAGCGGCTCCCATGAAGGACGTTATTTCTACCAGCAAGGCAGATCATCCCTTTTTCTCTTTGGTTTACTGATGAATCAGGGCAAAAGTGTGAAGAGAATTAATGGTTAAAGTTGTAATTAATTGGGACTGGGCACCCCGTTGCCAGCTCTTTTTGCAAAATTAGGATAAGCGGATGTATATGCCGCTAGTCCAGGTGTAAAAGTCCATTTGACAAATAGAATAAAGAATAACCACACTAATTCCTCATGAGCTAGTAAACATTGACACAAAAAGGGAAATATTTTGAAGGTTTTAAAGGTAGCACATGCAAATTTACTTGGAATGGCTTGAAATACCATGCATAGGAATTTTTGGTGGACTCTTTGGGATAACTTGGTTTAAAGGATTTGGATGCACGAGCAGCATTCCCGCTCAGTACAAGTGAAGGCTAGCAATAGACTGGGAAGCGACAACCACGAGAGCGATAACGGTCATAATCATGCTTGCGACAAAATAAAATTAACGGAGGCATAAAGATGATACTAAAACTCTGAGGCAAAATAGATCATCAAGGCTTAATTGACTTTTATTTTTCAGTCATAACATGTGAATCAAGTGAATTATTCAGAGGAGGATACCATCCTGCCATACCGTTTTACGAATAGAACAATGCATGTAAATATCTATATGACATGTTATTCACTATTAGCAATTTGGTACTGACATAAGAAGACATGAACTACTAAGCAATCATTAAATAACATAACCACTACCATGATAGCTAAGCATGTTCACATGAGTAGGTATATTTACAAAAATGAAAAACAAATAGAGTTCATACCAGCCTTTTACCACATCCGTTGTCGTAATCGTCATTATTGCTTTTCACTTGTGTGGCTTGAATGATGTGAAATGATAACCAAGCCCAAGTGGAACCACGGAAATTTTCGAACTCCTGAAACAACTATACAAAACAGCAGAAGAACAACAAATATTTTTGGGTTTTCGAATTAAAGCAAGCATAGAAAGAAACAAGCAAACAAAGCAAAATCTTTTTGGATTTTTGAATAACAAACCGAAATGAAAAATAAAGTAAACTAGCACTACAAATTCAAAAGCAAGAGAAATAAAGGAAATATTTTTGGTCTTTTGGTGTTTTGCGAAAATAAAATGGATACAAGAACAACAAAAAGAAAAGAAACAAACTAAAACATGGATATACAAAGTACCGACATGATATGAATATGATAAAATGAGTGAACTTGTCGGCATACCTCCCCCAAGCTTAGGCTTTTGGCCTAAGTGGGAGACAATCATCCCCATGGCTGCCAGCTAGGCGCGCCCTCAGTGTGTGACGAGAGGGTTCCTCGTCCGGTGAAAGCTCGAGGATGCACCACCGTAGTACACGGTGTAGTCCTCAGGGGGCGCCACGAAGGTCTCCTGTCGGTGCTCAGGGTAGTGCTGTAAATGGAAATCCGGTGCACCGAGTGGTTGTCCAAATCCTCCCTCGAATATGATAGAGGACCCCTGAAAACACTGAACAAACTAGGCTGTGGAAGCCGGACCTCTAGCTCAGGTCCATTAGCAAAAACAACTCTATACATCAAATGTCCAGTAGATGAATTAGTAGTAACAAAATCATGAAGTTTCATGGCAGCAAGATCAAGTCTTTCCGGAATCAACAATTCATCAGAAGGATCACAGAAGACCAAGATCAGCTAAAACACGTGCAGCAATAATGCCTCCAAAGATGGGACCTTTGGCGGCAAGGCGGCGAGCAATCAAGGCACCAAGGTTGTAGGTTTTATCATTTTTAAGTGCATGAGCAAGAAAAGCTAGATGATAGCAAGAAATATTACTAGTGTTCTCTCTAGCAAGCACACTCGTGGCAAGATAATATGTGAAGTACCTGATGGCTGGAAATTGAATGTTCCTTATCTTACCACGCTGCACTCTACGGTGATCATCATAGCTCAGCTCATGGTAAAGATCCAACAACTCGGCGGCTGTGATTTGATCTTCCTCGCTGTCCCAGATGGAGCAACACCTATGACCCTGCAAAATCTTTTCAAGTCCATGTTGCATGCACGATCATAAATCTTAAACTCAACAGTGGGGTTAAAAGTAGAGTTATTGAACTTAAAGCTTTCAACAAAAATCTTAGTGAGGTTAGCATATTGTGGCCTCTCATCCTGCATAAATTCCATCAACCAACATTGTTAATCATCCTTATGAAGTCATCATAAATCCCTGCATCTCTCATAAAGTTAAAGCATGGAAAAATAGATGGATGAGGAACACCATCATCTTCCTCTTCACCAATTCTTGGTGCCAAAAGATCCTCATTGTATGATGGCCTAGGTGCACCTCTTGATCTTGAAGCCCTTGTTTCCCTTGAGGAGGATGGTGTTTGCCTCTCAAAGATTTCTCCATAAGTGTGTTTATCCATCTTCCTTTTCTGAAATTTTAAACAAACCTCATAAAAATGATTTTGGAGTGGTTAATCAAGGGAAACACTAGGGAGACTTGCTAGAGACTAAACATGCATCAAAACTAGTTAATCTAAACAAGAACAAGCATGCAAGCTCTAATAACATGTCACCTACAGTACCAAAATGCAAAGATATAGCAACTAAACAAAATTCTATTTGGATAATCGGAGGAGTCACATACCGGAGAGCAATTGATCCAAATTTCAGCAGCAAAGATGGGCTGAGCAAGTAGATCGAAAAATCTCGAGCAAGAGCAGCAAGAACACGAGTTTGAGCAATGGTGGTGTGTTTGGTCGGGAGAGAGAAAGGAGTGGGAGAGAGGAGTGAGTGGAGGGCCAGGTGGACCCCACACCAGGGCAGGGCGCGGCCTGCCCTCCACCGCGCCGTGGTGGCGTGTGGTGGCCTGGTGGGTCCCCCTGGTCATCCTCTGGTACTCCCACGTTCCTCTTTAAAAACTAGGACTTTAAATATTTTTCAGAATTTTTTGAAAACTTTTATTTCTGACATTTTCTGGGTGTTTTAAACAATGAAAACTAGACAAAATGAATTTATGTAAAGACCAACATTTTAACTTTGCAAATTACAGTAGCAAAACAGTAGGTAAAAAAAAGGAGAAAGAAAAATGTTGTTTAGCAATTTTATGCATGTAAAACATATTTGTTAACAAGGTTGATCAAGTCTTGCCACCAAATACATTTTATATGACATAAAAGAATTAAACCACATTGAACAATCATGTTACCTTAAATGTATAGCTATAGATCCAATCATAAGATATTGAAGTTCTTCATGAGGTTCATATATAGGGCAATCAATACTTCCCACTTTGATACTTTTAATATTGGTAATTGTATTAACTCCAAATATTTTGTCCAGCTTCTTGGGAAAATAAACAGTATGCTCTTTGTCATTAACATGGAAAGTCACTTTTCCTTTGTTGCAATCAATAACAGCCCCTGCAGTGTTAAGAAAAGGTCTTCCAAGAATAATAGACATATTATCATCTTCAGGCATTTCAAGCACAACAAAATCAGTTAATATCAAGCAATTATTAGCCACTTGAACAGGAACATCTTCACATATACCAACAGGAACAGCAGTAGATTTATCAGCCATTTGCAAAGATATATCAGTTGGTATCAATTTTTCCAAGTAAAGTCTCTTGTAAAGAGAAAAAGGCATAACACTCACCCCTGCACCTAAATCACATAAGGCAGTTCTAACATAGTTATTTTTGAGAGCAAGGAATAGTTGGTATACCTGGATCTCCAAGCTTCTTTGGAACCTTACCATTGAAAGAATAATTAGCAAGCATGGTAGAAATCTCTTCATTAGGAATCTTTCTCTTGTTAGAGACAATATCTTTCATGTACTTTGAATAGGGAGGTAACTTAATAGCATCAGTCAAAGGAATTTGCAAAAACAAAGGTTTCATCCATTCACAAAATTTGTTATAATGTTCTTCTTCCTTAGATTTGAGTTTCTTAGTAGGAAAAGGCATTTGTTTTTGCACCCAAGGTTCTCTTTCATTACCATGTTTCTTAGCAAGAAAATCTTCTTTAGTGTACTTTTTGTTTTTAGAATGCTTTTCAGGTTCCTCTTCACTTTCCTCTTTATCAGAAGCATCATTCTTATCTTTATCATTAGCATGTTCATTACCACTTCAGTTTCAGCATCAGAGATAGATATACTATTTGGATTATTAACATGCTCATTGTCTTTAATAGGTTCAGGAGATTCCTCAACATGTTTATGTTTCTTCTTCTTCTTTTTCTTAGAAGGAGTAGTAGTTTCATTAACTAGTTGAGAATCTTGCTCAATTCTTTTAGGATGTCCCTCAGGATACAAAGGATCCTGAGTGGAAGCACCACCTCTAGTTGCTATACCAAAAGCATGTTTATCATTTTCTCTAGAAGCATTATTAGCAAATCTTTTTGCACTTTAGTCAATTGCTCAATTTGAGTTTGAACCATACGAAAATGTTTAATGAGTATTTTAACATCATTAGAAGTTCTTTCCAAAACATCATGCAAATGATTAATGACATGAGAATTCTTTATGAAGCTATTTTCTATTCTCCTATTGAAATTGTTTTGCTTAACAATGAAATTATCAAACTCATCTAAGCATTGATCAGGAGGTTTAGAATAAGGGATATCTCTATCATCAAAGCGTTGGAGAGAGTGTACCTCAACTGTAGATGAGTGAGGAATTGGCTTACACAATTCTTCTATAGGTGGAAGATTTTTCACATCTTCAGATTTAATACCTTTCTCCTTAAGAGATTTCTTGGCTTCTCTCATTTCTTCATCATTCAATTCAATACACCTCTTTTCCTCGGTGTAGGTACCGGAGTTGGTTCAGGCAGGGTCCAATCATCATGATTTTGGCTTATCTTAGCCAATAATTCCTCGGCTTCATCTGGAGTTCTTTTCCTGAAAACACAACCAGCACAACTATCCAGGTATGTCCTAGATTCAACAGTTAGTCCATTATAAAATATATCAAGAAGTTCATTTTTAGCTAGTTGATGTCCAGGCCGAGCTCTAAGTAAAGAACAAAACCTTGCCCAAGATTCAGGCATTTTCTCTCCTCATTTTGCTTAAAGTTAAAGATTTTCTGTAAAGCAGCATGTTGAGCACTAGCAGGAAAATATTTCTGAAAGAAAGCATTGACTAAACCCATCGGGCTCTCAATAGATCCAGGAGATAAATCATTAAACCAAGTTTTAGCTTCATCTTTCAATGAGAAAGGGAAAATTTTAGTAACAAAGTAACTGCGTTTCTTAATATCATCAGAAAACAAACTACTCAGAGTAGAGAGAGTGTTCATATGTTCTACAGCACTTTCATTTTCAGTTCCTCGAAAAGGTTCTTTCTCAGCAATAGTTATAAAAGACAAGTCCACAGAGAAATCATAATCTTTATCTTTTATATTTATGGGAGATGTAGCAAATTTAGCATCAGGAGAAAGTTTATAGTTGACAGCACGTCTTTGAAGAAGATTTTTAATAGCATTAACATCTTTAGAGGTATCACAATTCATGCATTCATCAATAAAGTCATCATCAAGTTCAACATAAGTTTCCTCAAGATCATCACTAGTAGTTTCTCTGTTTCAGGTGAATAAGCAGGTGTAACAGGAGTTTCATTAGGTGTTTCAGTATTTTCAAGTTGTTTAGATTTAGCAATTGTAGCATCTAGAAAAGGACCTAGTGAACCTCTTTCATCAAGCACAGTAGAAGCATCATCAAATTCATCAGAAACATTCTCAGATTCAGCAGAAGTAGCAGCACGTGAAGCATGTGCATGTGGTGGTGTGACAAGTTGACTTATAACAGACGGTGAATCAAGAGCAGCAGAAGTGTTCAGAGTTGTACCTCTCCTTGTAGTGGATGGCAATATGCGAACCTTATCATCACGAGGTTTACCCATGATGAATGAATTGCAGCGAGCAGTATGACTCCCTGGTGAGCTTATAAATAGAGCTATGCTCCCCGGCAACGGCGCCAGAAAATAGTCTTGATGACCCACAAGTATAGGGGATCGCAACAGTCTTCGAGGGAAGTAAAACCCAAATTTATTGATTCGACACAAGGGGAGCCAAAGAATATTTATAAGCCTTGACAGATGATTTGTCAGTTCAGCTGCACCTGGAAGTAGACTTGCTCGACACAGTTTATCAGTAGCAACAGTTTTATGACAGTAGCAGTAGTGAAATAATAGCAGCAGTAAAATAAAGACAGCAGTAATAATTGCAGTAGACAGCAGGATTAAAATACTGTAGGCATAGGGATGGATGAACGGGCGCTGCATGGATGAGATAATTCATGAAATAGTCATACATAGGGCAATTGCAGATAAATAATAATAAGGTATCCAAGTAATAATCAATCATAAGCATGTGTTCCGTATTTAGTCGTACGTGCTCGCAATGAGAAACTTGCACAACATCTTTTGTCCTACCAGCCCGTTTGCAGCGGGGCCTCAAGGGAAACTACTGGTAATTAAGGTGCTCCTTTTAATAAAGCACCGGAGCAAAGCATTAACACTCCGTGAACACATGTGATCCTCACGTCGCAACCATCCCCTCCGGTTATCCCAATTTCTGTCACTTTGGGGCCTCGGGTTCCGGACAGTGACGTGTGTATACAACTTATAGATATGATCCAAAACAATAATTATCATCATGATTCAATAACATGTTCAGATCTGAGATCATGGCACTCGGGCCCTAAGTGACAAGCATTAAGCATAATAAGTTGCAACAATGACATAAAGTACTACCGATGGATACTAGGCACCATGCCCTAACAAATCTCACAACTATTACATGAATGATCTCATCCAATCCCTACCATCCCCTCAGCCTACAGCGGGGAATTACTCACACATGGATGGGGGAATCATGGATGGTCGATGGAGAGGCGGCGGTGATGATGATGGCGATGATCTCCTCCAATTCCCCGTCCCGGCAGGGTGCCAGAACGGAGTTTCTGATCCCCGAAATAGGGTTTTCGATGGCGGCGGAGCTCTGGATGTTTTTGGAAAAAGTGACGAACCCCCCGAAGTTTTTAGGTCAGAGGCTTTAAGTAGTCCAAAGGGGAGCGTCGGGGGCCACACAGGGTGGCCACACCACACCTGGGCGCGGCCAAGGGCCTGCCGCGCCCAGGGTGCGTGTGGTGCCCCTGTGCACCCTCTTCGCTCCATCTTCTGACTGCGTGGGTCTTCTGGAAAAATAGGACTTTCTGTATTTTTTATAGAATTTTCCTGGAACTTCAACTTTCTGGACAAAAACAAGACATCAAGGCAATTCTGCTGAAAACAGCGTTAGTCCATGTTAGTTGCATCCAAACCACACAAATTAGAGGCCAAACAATAGCAAAAGTGTTCGGAAAAGTGGATACGTTTTGGACGTATCAAGGCTCCAATTTCTCAAGAGACAAGTATCTAAGAGAAAACCTGACATACCTTTTTATGTCTGCCAGATCACCTCCTCTGCAGTCGAGGGGAGGAACCCCAAGATGGTGAGAACTTTGACATTCTTTTAATATCTCATTTCACCAATCGACACAGCATGAACTGATAGCTGATTTCTTTTGCTTTCAGTACTTCTCAGTGGATTACAGTCAGAAATTCCTCAAGCAGTATCTACATAAAGAAAGACCTTTGCGTGTCACTAACGAGGAATACAAAGGTTCTCGTCAAGTCAAGATATCGATGAGCGAGCATGATGGGCGTGCGGTCATCACTACAAACTGGGCAATAGTTGTCAAGGACGCCCAAATTCTACGAAATGAAATGGTTATCTTCGGGTTTAAGGAACGTGGACATGGTCTTTGTGTCAACGTGTTCGCTGGTATACCGGTTGAGCGATGCATGTGTCGCTGTTGCTATGGGTTTGTGTAGTTTGTGTATCCTGCTGTGCAAATCTCAAAAACTTGAATAGACGGTCCGTGGGGATGAGCTCTACTGATACTTGATTGATTAGAGCTAACAGTTGTGCTTAAAATTAAGTTGTAGTAGGTTGGTAAATTGTTCTCCCAGCTTTAAAAACGAGACAAACAACTTAGTTAATAGTATAAGAATCGACATAAGAGAAAACTAAGTTGATTCAAACACACGATAACAGGTTCATTACAATGCTGCGGCATACAGCTTCTCCAAGATAAAAACATAGCTAGCTAGGACCAGTTCCTCTTCTTCTCCTCCTCCTTCTTCTTCTTCTTCTTGTTCTTCTTCTTCTTCTTCTTCTTCTTCTTCTTCTTCTTCTTCTTCTTTTGGAGGCTGCACGATGCCACATTCGACACCAACTTAAGGCAGTTCTTGCAGAAAGAAACTGAATGCAGCGTGCTTCGCCTTATAGCTGCCTGGTTTCTTCGAGGCAAGCGAAGCGCGGCCTGCTGCATGCTGCTGGACACTGCTGCGGTCAGTAGCAAGCCTCTGGTTGCAGAACGGGCAGAACCAGTTGAGACGATTACGATACTGGATTTCTCCTGCCCGCAATTTCCTGAGCACATGCCTGGCTTTGGCATGTATATCTTCTTCGTCATCACTGCCCACTTCTGCATCCGAAAGTTCCTACAAAATAGTTTTTGGATTAAAGCCAGCACATATATATAGCATTAAATAATGTATAGAAACATAGATATGGTCATGTATTTAGTCACAGAGAAATTTGCAATATGCGTAATTGATATTTTGTAATACCACATCTAGAGCACATACATACTTCATTATTACTTTGGTATAAAAACTAGAGGGGCGGGCTAGATTCGACCAGTTATACTAGTAACTCAATCTAGTAAATCAATCTAGTAACTACCAGAGATTAACCCAAGCCACTTAATCTAGTAACTCAATCTAGTAAATCAATCTAGTAACTACCAGAGATTAACCCAAGCCACTCAAACTAGTAACTCAATCTAGTTTTCGAACAGGGGGTGTACCGGTTGCTCGTCGCTGTCGTCCTCGTAGAACGGCCGGAAGTTGACGTTCCCCACAGCGGCGTCCTCGTAGAGCTGGTCAATGGCAGCGTACACCGCGGCGAGGTTAGCCGACGCGGCGGCGTTGCCTCCAACCCAGGCACCAGTACTCATCGGAGGATGCTTGGTGGTGACTACGGCGCGGCGAGGAATAGCGCGCGTCCGACGGAGCGTTGAGGACGGGTAGTAGTGTGTGTGTGTGGGCTACTGCGAGGAGGTGGTGTGGGTGACTGCGAGCAGGTGGTGTGTGTCTGCTTTTATAGCCGGCCGGTCGAGCTGGAACCGGGGAGACGGGAAGCGGTGGCGCTGGGCGGGCACCGACGGGTGGGTGAGACACGACGCGTAAGAGATTTAATGCAAACACCTCTCCGCCGCGCACAGAGACGCATGCAGTTTGGGTATCCGAGACGGCTAGGCACTGCGCCAGAAGGCTGGCCGGGTGAGAGACACGTCTCCGCCGCGGAGGCGCAGTCGCAGCTTGGGAAGCCGAGAAGGCTGATCACTGCGGAGACACGTCTGGGCGCTGAGACGGCTGGGCGCTGCGCCAACCGAAGGCCGGGTGAGACACGTCTCCGCCGCGCAGACGCAGTCCAGCTTTGGAAGCCGAGAAGGCTGGTCGCTGCGCAGACGCCGGCGTTAATGCGAGGCGTTCCCGTCCCGTCCCGTCCCGTCCCGTCCCTTCGCCAGTGTACGTAAATGCATCCACGCCCTACGTTTGTGGTGAAACGTGAAATGTGAAGTTCCGGTTCCGCTCCACTCGCCGTGCATGCATAGTTCAAACATGCCTCTGCAGTTCCGCTCCACTCGCCCACCCGTGCATGCGCCCCCGGTTCACTAACCACCGCCTTTCTATAAATAGATCTAGGGCATGCCATGGCTCCAGCGGCGAAGCGCTCTCTGCTTCCTCAAGGTAGATATGTTCTATGGGAATTTCCATTTCCGTTCATGGGCTTCTGATCCGTTTCTGAATTCCTCCTGCTTTCATCTTTCTTAGTTCCGTCTTTAGGTTAACATCAACTTCCGATCAATGCATGTATGTACAGGGCAGTTGCATCCGAGGAGACGCTCACCTTCGAGTTTCTGGCGACGAGGGTAACTTTCCTAGAAGCTGAGACTGAAGCCGCCCTGAACCTTGCCTGCGACAATGTCGACAAGGTGATTGAAGCCAGAAAGGAGTTGGCGCAGAAGGGGGAAGCTACCAACAAGGCGATCCTTTCGTTGCTGGAAGATCTGAAGAAGATGATGGCTAGCAACCTCGACCTGACGAGGCAGGTTGGGAAACTGCAGAATGAGTTAGCGCTCGCGTACAAGGAAGCTCTGATCGCAAAGGCAGGTGATATCCCAAGGCCATCGGATGCGTAGTTCCCACTGTATATGTTTAGGTTTCAGCAAGTCGAAGTAGCTAGATCCCAAAATAATGTTTATGTATCTAGGTTTTGTAATACTGTGTTGAAGATCGAGTAATATATAATGTGAACTAGCTATTCCACGTCATCCCATATCTCTTTCCCCTAATAAAAACGTATGTAAGTCTAGCACACTTGATATTTGCATCGTCCGAATGCATTATTTTAGAATCAGATCACGAACATCCGCGACGTTTTCCGTGACCAGGACAAGTTTTGTCGAACGTAACTGGGCTACTGGGCCGGGGAACGCATATCCATGACGAAACATAGGCGAACCGTCGCGCCCAGCCGGCCCATTATCAAAAAAACCAAAACTTCGAGAGCAAATTCAGCCTTTCGACCCTCCACGACGGAAACACGCGACGTTATCGGAACGTCGTCGCCAAAACGTCGTGGATCGACACAATTTTGGTAGTGAGATGAGATGAGATGAGAATATAGGCATGTAGGACATTTCTATGAATGTTGATGAATAAATATTATTCAGTGATGACTTGGTGTTTTGATTTATGTAAGGTTTACTATTTGTTTATAAACTTGTTGAGTCTTTCTACTCACGCTTGCTGCTTTCATGTTTGTAGGTAATTCTTGAGGACGTCATGCATGGGAAGATATGGGAGTAGCACCTTCACCTCTGCACGATTCAAGCATTTAACATCATATCTTGGAAATTATGCTTTTAAACGTTAGGAGTAATACTTTGTCTTAAATGGTTATATGTGGTCTTGTGGAAGTTTGTTCCTTAAGTTATTCTTAGCTATTTTCGTGGTTACTGTTTTGTGAGGATTGTAGCATATTATGGTTGACTTGTCGGAGTTTATTTAAGGCTGATCATTGCGACTGTTTTTGCTGGTGATATATGCTTGTGTTCCTATTTTTATCGTTATCACTTGTGTATGCCTCTAAAAATAGAGGAGACTGACGAATTTTGTAAGGAGACTTAGTTATTTTTCTATGTTATGAATGTGGTAACATCCCAAGTGCTTGGTTCGCTTGGGGTGTTACAACCATTTCCCTTGCCACGACCTACTCACGTCGTTAAGGAGCATGCAGCCTTGTCAGGTCATGCTTTCAAAAATTGGGCAGGCCTGATCTCTCTCATTCGTCCTAGTCACGTCATGATTGTAAGATCCTTCTCACATTACATGGCTCAAATTCCATCATTTCCACTGCTCCATCAGCTCGGAGGCAAGTCCTTACGGGAATCACCTCCATCATTAAAAGTCTTCTCAAGCACAAAGGTAAAATATGCTACAAAAAAAATACTTCTTTCACATTATTATTAAGATTATTTTCGGGACTACGTCGAGGTCTGCCGACTTATTACAAGTACTAGTCGGGGGTTTATCGGATAGGAGTGGGTTTAGGCCTTAATCTCATGGCCCTGTACCACTTTGAGCCCACGACGTCCAAGTCTTCCCGCCGGACCAATGTCAAAACCTATTCACCTTTTGGAAATCCTTATCAGACTTATAGGAGAGACTTGGCTGATGAGGGCAGTAGCATCATCGGGTTCCATGGTAGATTCGGCAGTTATATCGATGTCATTGGTGTTTACATTGTACGACTTACAACATTCTGATGCATGCAGCATGCTCCCTTCTTAGCCGACGCATGCGCTAAATTTCTTTCTCTTTCACTATCCCAGCAATAGGACAACAGTTGTGGCTATTTATGTGACGGTGATTCTCGATAGCCAGGTACAGTCACTAACATACATAAGTGTATCTGGAGAAATGTACTATGCACATCCTTTGGTTTGCGTAATAAATTTTCATGAAATCCTTCAGAATAAATTTTATGGTTCCTAATTATATAAAACATTAATGTCTGCCCAAGAAGGTACAAGAATTAAGAAAATATCACTTGTTGGGCAAAAGAGAACCGAGGCACATGAGAGATAGTGATCGGATGCCTGGTAACAAAGCATGCCCCTCAAGGTACATGAGAACTGAGGCACCGAGAAATCAGGAAATATACTTATTACTTACTAGCAAAGGAGAAACACATTAATTGAACTGATTTATTGCTGAAGGCCTCAAGGTCTCAATTCACAATTAATAATACAGGATTAATCCTGAAGGGATGCTGTGGGCAGCAAGAAATGACAATTCATGACTGCTAAGTGAAAATTAATTACTAGGCGTGTGCTCTCGAAGAATCTAATGTGCTTCATAAATATATGGATTACAAGTTTCCTTACAAATTATATGGTGATGTAATCTTACAAGGAAAGTAAACTCAATATCAGAAGTTGTTGTCAAAGATTGAAATTCGTATCTTGTGCACACTTAGAAGCTTATGTGCTCACGTTCTGCATACACACATTGATAAGCTTGTTTTTAGATTCTGGTTCTCTTTCTACTTGATATCATGTCCGTCCACATTTGGACAAAAAGTGCTGACACGTACTCTGATACATACAAATCTAGAAAAGATTGAGACATCCTTTTATGAACGGAGTGAGTAATATTTATGCATCCATGTAGAGGTTGTCCAACACCACCAAGAGTGGACCATGGGGTGGAAGTGGAGGGGTGCTCATGACATCAATGAAAAGCCACGGCGTCTCACAAGTCTCAAGGTTAGCTACAAAGGGTTAATTGATGTATTCTCGTTTTCTTACATCGACAATGCAGGGAAGAAGAAGCACAGTGTAGGTCCTTGGGGCGAAGGATACCATAACAACAAGATTGAAACGGTACATACTCTAATTTCCTTTCTCATGCATGCATGGTACATACTCTAATTTTTAGCACTTTGATGAACTGCCAGAATTAATCATGGCACCACTTTTGTATTTAGATCCGCTTTGGCCCTACAGAATTTGTCAAGGAAGTATCTGGAGCATACGGGGTTCACCATGGAACCATTATCGTGAAGTTCCTAAAGTTTGTCACCAACGTCTTAACGTACGGACCTTTCGGAACTCCTGATCATCCAGGTCCTGGCTTGTCGGCAACTCATTTCAGGTTCAGGGCTGACGAGGGCAGCAGCATCGTGGGGTTCTATGGTAGATCTGGCAGATATATATATATATCAATGCCATTGGTGTTTACACAGCGCAAGTTGCTGAATTGTGATGCAGGTAGAAGGTAAATGTGGGAGTGTCAAGTTTGCTTATGTTTCAGGATACAGTTAGTTTTTCACTGACTTATTTTATTAAAATGATGATTATTAGGTGACCAAGAAGTTAATTAAGGAGGGCTTTTTTTTCTTGGTATCACTAGCAGTCGACAGGCCGGTCACCTAGCTAGGAGTCACTACTGAGCACATACGGGCGACTCTGGCAACCAACCGTCCCCAATGATTCGCAGCGGCTGTGGGGTGGCTCCTGTCCAGTTTTTAGAAAAATCTAGAAAATTAATTTCATATGACAATCTTCTAGATCTTTCCAGAAATGAATTGAACACTAAGTAGACTGTTTGACGACTAACTATTGGTTTCATCCAGGAGGCTTTTTTTTTAAGGCTTGAAATCAAAATCTACACCAGAATGACAATATTTGGAAATTACTTGTACTATTACAGGCTAGAAAATATCAGGATTAACATGCTATCTTATTATATTTTCATCTATCAAAATACAGTGGATTCATAATTGGCGGTCTACGATTTTCTACACTACGATGTGGTGTGGCTTTTTGTGCAAGGGTTTTATTTGGTGGGTATCTTGCCTTGCCATTCTCTCCCAAAATATAATGCTTTGTACACTACACCATTTTATTTAAGTTGTAAACTAGCTGGGTGGCCCGCGCAATTGCGCGGCTAGATGAAACACTTTTCTATGTTCAGACTTGAATTGAAATATCTATTTTGCTGGAGACCACTCTACAGTTCAATTTATATTTATTTCCTCGAGCTGCAGCAATTGCTTGTCTCATCTCTGTTGATTTTTCCATCAGTAGTAACATAATAAAAGATGAATGATGTACTGCATATAATAGCAACATCCACAACCTATGATCCTTCTTGATCAATCATGCAAATATATCAACAAACTGCTCTACAGTTTTAGATGTCATGAGGATGTAAGATTTATTTGTCGTTTCGAGCATAGAAAGCAAGTATATGGAGCAACAATTATATGTCATCCTGCCATAACATTTGTAGTCGTGGCCATTCAGCCACTGGCAAGTTAGGGATTTTTCTTCGAAGCATAACGTCAATAAAAAAATTGTTAGAAAATTTAGTGGCATCCTTAGTTGAGTGATTATTAAAGAACAGTAATATATACACTAAGAAATGCTAAATTTACATGAGTTATGAAATTTTACACCCCGGGAAACAACAATATAGAAAACCGATAAAATTAAATAAAAAGTATATCCGCTATCTATAAATACGGTTCCGATGAATTGGGGACAGGCCATATCATATATTATTTTCAACTTTTTTGAAAAGAGAAACAATATATAAATAATCTTTCTAATTCTTCTCATGAACTTGGGACCAGAATATGACAGTTTATTTGTGCATCTATTTTGCATTGAAACTTGTAGACTGTGCCACTTACACTGGAGTTCAAAAGGTACGTTAAAAACTAAATGTTTTACAGACCATATGTAATCATTCCGATTCACCTACGCTTCACTCCGCCATCTCGTCCAAGACGTCACCTTCAGCTATCAGATTGTTTCACCTACAGAAAGAGTGCACCTAGTGATTAAAAATATCATCTTCGACAGTACATGTTGCTGGACTAACCATGATACCTTTGAGTAAGAAAATTCCTTTACTAACAACTAAGATACAATAAATAGTAATAAATAGTTAAGACAAAGTAATTAAATATCACTTGCTTGTTCGCCCTTCATGTTCAGAGTTCTTCGGATGCGACTATGCAGCAATATGGATCAACAATAATAACAATGGTTGTGTCACCTGGATGAGAGGACTGTAGGCTGCTTTAGCAAGCAGTGAACTTGTTTTCTTGAGGCATATATTAACTTGTATATGAGGGCTGAATGGAGCAGCACATATACTATTGGTCAAAGCATAGCCTTAAGGGGAGTAAGGTCTAAAGAAGCAGAAAGACTGGCCATGCAATCAATAAAAACATGATCTGCGTAAGAACACGATAGATCTAAAATTCATCACACCATAAGGCAGCCCGATCTTTTTATTGGGATAATTCGTATTAAAGTTCAATCTGCTTTTTCAAAATTTGAGCTTGGCCAGAACAAAAATTGAATAAGATTTGTAGGAAATAAAAGCCATAGATAAATTTTGGTGGCACTTGTAAGTGTGTATATTATGCGCCATCGCGTACAATCTATGGAAAGAACTAAACAATTTTAGCGTACACACTGACCTCATTAGTGAGAGCGCCACACCAATTTCTATATGAAGATGCGATCAGGTTTATGTGTTGGCAGACCTCGCTCGGTGCCATGAAAAAGAGTAGGGAGATATATGTCTTGATTCCTGGACAATTCATTTAGCAAGTAAGCAAGTGCAGGTATGCGTCAAAAAAATGCTTGGGCTTATATAAAGAATATGTACTACTGTTGGTGATAAGTGTACGTGTAGTTGAATCTTGCGGTTAGTGTGCCAGCCCAAATAAACATCTTATGCGGTTGGCCATCTCCAGCTATGAACAGCCTACAAATACCGAAACACGAATATTAGGCTGTCCTACATTGATCAAGAAAACATAAATTGCCCATCATTTGATGTACCTGAAATTTATCTTTCAAACTGAGGGTTAAGTCAACTTGTCCCCCGATGGATTTCTCCATGGGGCGGCCTCTACGGCAGCCTTCCGTTCTCGGCCCAAATATTTCAGTTCATATCCATACAAACATACCTCAACATCAATGAACCTATATATATCCCTTATTTCCTGGCCAGCTGAGTTGGACTGAGACAGATCATGCCTCGCCTATGTCATGGCTTATTAGAATTTTAAATTTTCTGGATACTGTTACAGAAGATTTTGTTCTGTAGAGTACTTACAAAAATAAAATCTCTCTAGAAGAACAAAAGTTACATGTCTAGCTATGTGGATGAAACACTATACCCCAGCGAACAAATGAAATATAGTTAGTTTCTTGCCAATAATAGTATAAATTTTATAATTCTTCAAAACAGAATGAGAAATATATTTTCCGTAGTGTAGACAATAGATCGGATATGTAAGGAAGACCCTTAGAGCTTTAATCAATATATTATTCCCGTCACTTTCATGCGTTTGAGTTTCCGATTACCACGGCTTCATGGCTTTGTTAGATGTGTTCGAGGCCCGAGATGCGTGTGACGTGTGGTTGGAGATGACATTTAGGGCTTGACATGGTTTGGAGCTTAGCCGCTATGGATGTGTGTCTGTGTGCTGCCCTTTGGTTACATTCCAGCCATTAGTCAGCAAGCCAACTCTATACAGTAGAAAAATGTAAAATCGTCAATTCTTCTTACTTTTAAAAGGCACAAATGAAAACAAAAGGAAATAGATTAATAAACCTAAGAAAGTAGGGAAAAACACTCGACCTCAATTTACTGGTTGCTGTAGCCTGCAGATACTCCCAATCCAGAGGCAACCTTCTTGACCTCTTGAATGCATATCACTCTATCTATGAAAATTTGTCCAGAACCAAATTAGTTCTTCCCTGCATAGGAGATACACATATCCGCATCACTGAATTAGAGTAAATTGAAAGTACAGATCCCTGTATACCCACACATTTGTGCGGCTAGATTTACTGCGGGTACCTTTCACCAATTAATACTTCTATTTAAGAAGCTTAATTACATTACCAACCATAATTAAACATTGTGCCAGGTTATTTCATAGGACTCATCCTAGCTCACATTGCAGGCATATTTTTGTTAGTGCACTATCTAGCCTCTACGTGATTCCATCCATCTTGCCAATATTTTTGGTCGTATACATGTCTATAAGGAAAACATGTTGTCCTATATAAGAAATATATGTCTACTTGATCACACAACTCATCTATAAGATTAAAAGCATATGAAAAAAACTACAGGATTAAATACATGTATATATATATAATCTAGCAGCTAACATGCTCGTACATGCATCATGTATAATTATAACATGCTTTTAATCAAACGAACCTGGTTGCTGCTGCTAAAAGCATGATACCTTTTTTTTGCGGGTGGAACGCATGATACCTGATGGCACACTGATAAGGCCATGAGCACTTGCGCAGACGAACACATCAAAATTTTCTCTGAAGGTCAGAACTGTTTGCAAAGACAAAAAGTTATTGAAGAACAGATGGAGTATTTTGTATCCTACAGTTCGTATATGAAGATTAAAAAATCACACCTGAATGTGCAGATCAAGCTTACCCGTCAGACCAATTTTTACTTCATATTTGTAACATCCTCTTTTAAAGAGAAATACGTCCAAGTTGTGCTTCATGGAATTTGCCGGTATATTAAGACGCTCGCACCCTTAGACCGCTCCTGTAGATAAGAAGAAAAACACATTACATTAGATGCATTGAAACCTTTAATACTCCCAGCTTATAAGTACTGAAAATTGGCACATTTTTTTATACTGAAAGGCAATTCATCAATGGTAACAATAATTTCAAGGGTTACGCAGCATCCAAATGAGTCTCTTAATTGGAATGGAAATCTTACGCATATCCTAATTAACTTGATGATTCCAACAAAAAACCCGTGAATAGATACATGTCGTTTAAATAATAAGCATTGTAAGTTTGTGAACCAAATTAATTATACTAATATATTTGAATTAATATAGCATCGATACAATAGAAGTCTATTTTTTTTGGAATACACACATTTGATGCATCTTACACAAGAGCAACAAATATAGAGGGAACTTCTTGTAAGCAGCTGGCAGGAAACCACCATGAAGAATATAAGGTAATTAAATAGTATCTTCATGTGAGCTCAATTAGATTTCCATATAAAGTGAAAGTTGAACTGGTTCATGATAAAATACAAAATGAAAATGAATCATGGCACCTGGTAGTGCGAGTTTGCATATATGAGTTATGAATATGAAGGAATGAAGTTCTATACTCCAAAAGTTCATAATAAGGCTTGATTCTATACCTGAATATGAAAAAGAGAGAGGCAACATAAGGGATTGGTAGCAGAAGTGAGTTCCTCTATGAACTTTGATTTAAAAATGCAGTCAAGTCTCCTTTCCTTGAAATGATATATCAATAAGGATCTTAACAACTATTACTTACATCCAGAAATACTTTCACCTTGTACCTGAAACAAAATGCATAAAACTAAATTTCAGCAAGGTACATTCAGTAGTAGGTATTTCAAAGAAAATTCCATGCATATGCAAAAAGAAATTATTGCGGTGAAAAAACGAAGTACTCTATACACGTTTGACTTGTAGCCTTTAGCCGCGTGGTCCTAATAAAGTTCGAAGTTAATTCACAATTTAGGAGGACACAAAGGCTGAAGTTTCAGAAAGCAGCAAAATATGTCATCTCCAATGTAGTGCTGAAAAGTTCAGTAAAATCACCGTAGAGGATGTGTCTTGACTGTATCTGAATTCAGGTTGAGTATGGCACATTCTCAAATAGGTATTTGAAAATAAGCATCGTGCACACACAATTTTTCTTTGTTTCACGCAAGTTGTCTAAGTGCTTGCAATGAAAAAATGGTGTATACTTTCTAACGTGGACACCAAAATTTGTATATACACTTGTTTGGTTGCAATTGTGATAAAGATTAAGATCAACCGCTAAACATTACTGGTAAAGGAAGGTTTCAGTAGTCTTCACTTGAAAAGCTCCATCGACTGTCCAGTCCGATTAGCCAGAGTTGCTAGTTATGCTCCATGTAAGCTTACAGTTCACGTTGATTGGAATATGGAGTTTTCCTGTCTCGCTCGCCACATGGGCGCTGTGCGATCCGCCGCATCCTGCACTTTGAATAATTCACACAGTTCTTGGCCTTCCTTTGGAGATAGTGAAATCAACTACAGAGGTATTCGGTCAATTATTTAAACACATCATAGAAAACAACATTCAGTTAGTGCTGGTAATTAGCATTGCAATATCTTGATTGCGAGCGGCAATGCATCGTGAACCAATATATATATCGTCTGCTAAATACACGACCAATTAGTGTTTGGACAAAAAGTTTTTCCGCCATCCCATTTTGAGGACTCACAGAAATAACTCGGATAGTACCACAATCTCAGGAAAACAAATTATGTCACCGCACTTATTAAAAGTATTTGGTCAGTTCATTTTGCCAAACTCTTGAACTGATATGTTCCTGGAAGGAAACTAATGAGCATGTGGGAACAGTAGTATTTATATGGCCGATCATTTGATCTTTCATGTTTAATTCAATGGAAGAGACGAAGATTTTAAAAAGCATTACCGATATCCTTTTCTTCAATGTCCAAATCTCCCGTAACAACTCCACAAATTCTTGCAATAATGGCCTCCAGCTTCAACCTGAGCCTCAATATTCACCACGCACAAAACCTAACGAATCGATCTGCGTAAATTAGTCCAACTCATCTCATACGTTGCAAATCAAGGGCAAATATTTTAACAACCCAATCTAGAACGTGTAAGAAAAATATGTGCAGCTTCAACAAATCAGCAAAACAATGAATCCTAACCTGTTGCGGGTGACCATGCACCATCTGTTAGAGCCCATTGTCTTTGTGAAATCAGTCCCTGGCCATGCAGCTATTTAGCATTGCAATATCTTGATTGCGAGCGGCAATGCATCGTGAACCAATATATATATCGTCTGCTAAATACATGACCAATTAGTGTTTGGACAAAAAGTTTTTCCGCCATCCCATTTTGAGGACTCACAGAAATAACTCGGATAGTACCACAATCTCAGGAAAACAAATTATGTCACCGCACTTATTAAAAGTATTTGGTCAGTTCATTTTGCCAAAATCTTGAACTGATATGTTCCTGGAAGGAAACTAATGAGCATGTGGGAACAGTAGTATTTATATGGCCGATCATTTGATCTTTCATGTTTAATTCAATGGAAGAGACGAAGATTTTAAAAAGCATTACCGATATCCTTTTCTTCAATGTCCAAATCTCCCGTAACAACTCCACAAATTCTTGCAATAATGGCCTCCAGCTTCAACCTGAGCCTCAATATTCACCACGCACAAAACCTAACGAATCGATCTGCGTAAATTTGTCGAACTCATCTCATACGTTGCAAATCAAGGGCAAATATTTTAACAACCCAATCTAGAACGTGTAAGAAAAATATGTGCAGCTTCAACAAATCAGCAAAACAATGAATCCTAACCTGTTGCGGGTGACCATGCACCATCTGTTAGAGCCCATTGTCTTTGTGAAATCAGTCCCTGGCCATGCAGCTATTTAGCATTGCAATATCTTGATTGCGAGCGGCAATGCATCGTGAACCAATATATATATCGTCTGCTAAATACATGACCAATTAGTGTTTGGACAAAAAGTTTTTCCGCCATCCCATTTTGAGGACTCACAGAAATAACTCGGATAGTACCACAATCTCAGGAAAACAAATTATGTCACCGCACTTATTAAAAGTATTTGGTCAGTTCATTTTGCCAAAATCTTGAACTGATATGTTCCTGGAAGGAAACTAATGAGCATGTGGAACAGTAGTATTTATATGGCCGATCATTTGATCTTTCATCTTTAATTCAATGGAAGAGACGAAGATTTTAAAAAGCATTACCGATATCCTTTTCTTCAATGTCCAAATCTCCCGTAACAACTCCATAAATTCTTGCAATAATGGCCTCCAGCTTCAACCTGAGCCTCAATATTCACCACGCACAAAACCTAACGAATCGATCTGCGTAAATTTGTCGAACTCATCTCGTTGCAAATCAAGGACAAATATTTTAACAACCCAATCTAGAACGTGTAAGAAAAATATGTGCAGCTTCAACAAATCAGCAAAACAATTCTGTCTGTACGTGAACCGTTACGCATAAATCTGAGCCTTTCTTTTTTCCTTGTTAGATGCTTGATTAATCTGAGCCGTTAATTGTCTTGTGTTTTAATTATATAATAGATTGGGGGCGTGACTGGTAGCATGTAGCCCTTTTGGGACTCCCTGGCTGGCAAGGCCTATTGCGAGAGAGTCACCGCATAACCATGTTGTGTTATTCATTAGATCGCCTGCATAATATTATTTTGTACCATTTGAGAGATTGTATGCGGTTGTTTGATCAGATGCATTGTTTTCTAACACAAGTAGGACTATGTATGTGGTTGGCAGCAGAACTGTCCTATGGTAATATCTTCTACATGGTGGTGAGGTTTACTAGGCAATGCATGTAAACAAAGACAACCGTACCATATCAAAAGGTTAAAAAAACAGTACCATATCAAACACAAACATTCATGAGAAATCAAGCACAGTAACATAAACCAACATAGTAGCTTAACCAACACACTATCAGTGGCCAGCGCAGGAGAGGGTTTTTCTTCTCCTCTAGCATCCAAAGCAGAACGTAGGGCGCCGACAGTCGTGAAGATGAGGGAGGCGCTAAGGGGCGGTGGTCTCTGATGGCGTGAAACACACGTTCGTTGGGAGACCCCAAGAGGAAGGTATGAAGCAGTGCAGCAGCAAGTTTCCCTCAGTATGAAACCAAGGTTATCGAACCAGTAGGAGAAGTAGCACTTCAGAAGGTTGTCAGTGGCGGAATATGGCACGGCGCAACACCAGGGAATCCAGCGCTGACGTGGAGCACATAACACAATCAAACTACTTTGCCCCAACGAAACAGGAAGGTTGTCAATCTCCCCGGCTTGCTGTAACAAAGGATTAAATGTATGGTGTGGAAAACAATGTTTAATTGCAGAAAGTAAAAGAGAACAATGATTGCAGTTGGTGATTTTATCAATGTAAAAGAATGGACCGGGGTCCACAGTTCACTAGTGGTGTCTCTCCATAAAGATAAACAACATGCAAACCAAGTTTCAACAAGCTTTACGATAGTTTTTCACTAATGGGTTTAACTTACATGTTGCAAAAGTTTAATCATGATCTAGTTGTTAACTCAAAACAATTGACAAGTATCAAATTATCCAAATTAGCGATCTAAAAGAATATGCAAGTCTTTTTCCATTATACCATTTACCACATGCAACATTTTCTGTTCCAACCAAACACCAATCAATTTATTTCAATAACTCCCCAAACAAGTATAAGTGAAGCAAGAGAGTACTTTCTTTAAAAGAACTAATAGCTCTGACAAGAGATACATGAAAACAAGAGCTAAAAGCTGAACAGCGCTAGATATGAATACTCAACAAATATAAGTGAAGAATAGGAGTATTCTCATGAAAAAACGGAGCGTGTCTCTCTCCCAATCAAGAATGCTAGGGTCCAATCAAGTTGATTACAAAATGAAAAATAAAAATACTGAAAATATAAGCACACAGACGCTCCAAGAACAGCACATATGATGTGAAAGAATAAAAATATACTTTCACTAGAGATAACCTGATAATTTTGCAGATGAAGAAGGGGATGCTTGGGCATCCCCAAGCTTAGACGCTTGAGTCTTCTTGAAATATGCTGGGGAGATCCATGGGAGACTCCCCAAGCTTAAGCTCTTCACTCTTCTTGATCCTATTATATCATCCTTCTCTCTTGACCCTTGAAAACTTACGTCACACCAAACTCAAAGTGAATCTCATTAGAGGGTTAGTGCATAATCAAAAACTCACATGTTCCATAAGGACGCAATATGACTTGTTACTTTAAACATTAGCTACTGCCACTGATGTTATGTGAAGCTCTTCCACCCAAAAAATAATTTCACTCAACACTAGTAAAAGAGAGAATGCAAAATAAAAGACATAATCTGTCTAAAACAGAACAGTCCGCAAAGACGAATTTTTTCGAGGCACTTAGAATGCTCAGATCGAAAAACTTTGAACTAACAAAAGATGCAGACATACATAAAGATTACGCACAAAACTTTTCAGATTTAAATCACATTCTGGTGATTTTAGAGAATTAATACGGTGAACAAGAGAAATCTGTTTCTGCGCAGCAATCAAAATTTAGCATCATCTTATTATTAGAGACTCTTCTTGGCACAACAATGCAATAAAGTAAAGATACAAAGGAGTTGCTACAGAAGTAAACAACCTCCTTGACAAAAAACTGAAAACAAAAGAGAATGGGTTGCCTCCCAAAAGCGTTTTCTTTAATGCCTTTTAGCTAGGCTAGAAAATTTTAATGATACTCTCATAAAAATAAGAGTTGAAAAACAAAAGAGAGCATCAAGAGGCAAATATCAAACACATTTAAGTCTAACCCACTTCCCGTACAAAGGAATCTTGTAATAAAATAAATTACTGAAGCATAAAGAAACTAGCATAGAAAGACGAAACAAATGCAACTTCAAAACTTTCAACATAAAGAGAGGTGTTTTATTAACTTGAAAACTTTTACAACCACATTTTCCTCTCTCATAATAACTTTCAGTAGCATCATGAACAAACTCGACTATGCAACTATCACATAAAGCATGTTTTTCATGATCTTCAAACACATAATTTTTATTAGGCTAAAAAACAGTGGGGTCATTAAACCCCCTTTTGACAATAGTAGTATAATAAATATCATTAGGCAATATAGGACCATCATCAATAGCATTATCATATATAACATTATGGAGCACATTTTTACACTCTGCAATTTCCTCTTTTACTGAGTCAAGGGGGTGTTTACTTCAAATTTATCAAAAGGAGATATTTCAATAGAATCATGACATTCAACAATATAGCACTCTTCCTCCTTAGGTAGGCATGGAGGGCAATCATAGAATGTAAGAGTTAAAGAGTTACTATCTTGTTCTTCACTCTCCTCCTCTTTTTCATCCAATGAGAGCACAGTTTCAGCAATTTCTTCTTCCATAGGTCCCTGAAAGGAAGCAAGTTGTTCTGGAGAATAAGTTTTCTTAAGAAATTTAGTGATATAAGGATTATCATTGTAATATTCAAGGCAGTAACCAAGTATCTCGGAATTCTCAGACTTATAAGGGGCATCATCACCCTGAAGCACACAAGCAATTTCATAAGCACCCTTAAAACAACAAATTCTTCAATTTTTTCAAGATTAACAAAGTCATAGTTTCCTTTAGTATAAGAAGCCAAAGTCTCATCATCATTATAATCACATTGGAAAGGGAGGTGTTTATGCCTCCTACAGCAAAAAACATTCATTAAAGCACCAGGATTCATTATAAGTACAGCACAAGTTTCTAGCAAAACAATTCAATTTATATATTTGTACCCATAAGTGTTCCCCTTTTCGAGACAAGCGGTATTCCTTATAATAATTTTGTTGTTCCTCCGTGAACCCATGATACGTCTCAAACGTATCTATAATTTTTGATGTTCCATGTTGATACTATACCAATTGCTACATGTTTTGCATCCACTTTATGTCACTTTTATACATTTTTTGAGACTAACCTATTAACAAGATGCCGCAGTGCCAGTTCCTGTTTTCTGCTGTTTTTGTATTCCAGAAAAGCTAGTCAGGAAATATTCTCGGAATTGGACGAAAATTCACGGAGGGCCCTATTTTACCAGAATACACATGGAGTCCGAAGGAGAGACAAAGTGGAGCCACGAGGGCCCCACACATGGCCAGGGCGTGGCCCCCCTGACATGGGAATGCCTATCAG
The DNA here is from genome assembly GCA_947311845.1 of Poa pratensis. NCBI lineage: Eukaryota > Viridiplantae > Streptophyta > Magnoliopsida > Poales > Poaceae > Poa > Poa pratensis. Next base: position 41,794,516 of record CAMZMU010000090.1, read on the forward strand.
GTACCCTACCATCAGGGTACCTGGTGCACGTATCGACTAGGCCCAACTATCAGAGCCTACATGAAGCCCATGAAGGAAGGCCCAAGAAAGATGGAGTATCCTCCAAGTTTGGCGAAGACATGGTCGGTTTAGAGTTTTCTTACTTGTAAATCGAGTCGGTTACGAACACCCGAGACCCAGCCTACTATTTAAGGACTGGGAGGGCCATCGAACCAGACCACGAAACACCAGAGCCACCAAAACCCTAGCGAGATCGACATCTTGCCGGGACCCTTGTAACCACCATATTCGCAAAGCAATAACAGACAGGCAGGATGTAGGGGTGTTACCTCCACACGAGGGCCCTGAACCTGGGTAAAATCTTTGCCCTGCTTGTCAGCCGACGATACTTCCAGCTCTACCACGTTCTCTCCCCCATATTCACAACCCAGGGACCTCGACTATGGGTCTTGATGAGTCTACCCCTCGTCAAGTGGCGCCGTCTGGGGAAAGAATAGCGCTGGACTCGAAGTTTCGCCGGTCCCATCAGCAAACGGCAACTCGCCGATCTCATCAGCAAACGGCAACTCGCCGACCTCATCAGCAAACGGCAACTCGCCGACCTCATCAGCAAACGGCAACTCGCCGATCTCATCTGCAAACGGCAACTCGCCGGCCATGTCAGCAAACAGCAACTCGCCGATCCAGGCGACACACGGCGACTCGAAAAGCGGCAGCCTGCCCGCTTCACCGCAAAAAGCACATCTGCTCCTCCGACGAACTTCAATCCGCACTCACCAGATCTTCAGGAGGCGTTTTCCGGTCTTGAGTCAGGTTTGGATTTAACTGTTGGAGCATTCAGTTTTTTCGTAAACAATGTTGGCACGCAGGACTTGACAGATTCGCAACAACTCGCGCGAGGCGCACCCGAGTCTCCGTCGACTGCGCTCGCCCCGTCGTCGATTCTTGAAGCCTGCTCACCCGCAACAACCATGTCGACTGGTGAGATCGACAAGTTCATGATGAAGGAACTCCAAGGCGAGGAGGCTGAATCAGCATACCGCACAAGCAACTTCGACTTTGACCTCCCACTCGACGAGAGTTTCGACTGCGGGATCTCCCTCGACGACTTCTACGAGCCCGCGATTCATAACGACAGCAACGTCGATTCTGAGGACTTCACCAACACCAATCTCGACTCAGAGATCCACAATGGCTTAGCCAACAATGAGATGAGCATAGTCGATGAGCACATCGACAACGAGATTCGTCTAGAAGATCTACTCGATGAGCACAATGGCTCTGACATGAGCCTGGACGACGACGTCGAGTCTATGACTGGAATCGACAGTGCATACACGTGCCCACGGGTCACGCCCCATCAGGTCTACGTGGCCTTCTCCGCAGAATCATCCGTAGCCGCAGCTGTCCGCAGGCCTACACAATTCCCATGCACGGTAACCATGCCGGATGGGGTCACAACCTTGACGATCACGGAGGAGATGGCAGCAAAAGCAGATAAAGTCATCAAGGAGTGCACAATGATGCCAGCAAACTCAACTCCGGAGGAGATGTTGACCTACCAGTACTTCAACTGGCAAGAGTCAATTCGACTGCAAAACTACCGAGCGACACTCGAAGAACGCAGAAAGCAAGCTAGCCTTTCGAGTGCACGAAGAAGGGAGCAATCCCTCGGTTCCACAAGGCAACCAACCCCACGACCCAGGTCGCGGTTGGCGAGCCTCCCAGAGCATGAAAGAGCACAAATCACCCGCAACCTGTCGTTCATGACAGAGGACGCTGACGGAATCCCAGTACCCAAAACAGCTGCGGGTGCATATTCTCCGTACGTGCTTATCTCAAGGCACTACAACCTCCGGCGGACGATCCTGCTGCCGCCCTGCATCGCCAACAACTCAAATCGCTAGCTCTAGCAGCAAAGGCTTTACAGCCAGAAGACAAAACTCTAGCAAAAGGTCGAGATCGCGACATAGTCGACTCGCGCACGCAGAGCATAATCGTAGTGGTCGCAGCCACCACTCGGACGAAGGAAGGAGAAGCACGCGCCGGCACAGGTCCAGCAGAAGCAGGTCTCGAAGGTCCTACAGCAGCGATTCATACTCTGACCGCGAACCAGAGCCATGCGGAGCATTGTGCTTCACTCGACGCATTCGCGAGACGCGGATGCCCAAAGGGTTCAAGCTAACAGGCGAACAACCCAAGTACAACGGTCGCCAGGAACCTTCCGGGTGGCTAGAAGATTACAGACTTGCCGTAGCATGCCAGCGCGGCACGAACACCACAGCGATGCAGTACATACGACTTATGCTCGAAGGCACAGCCCGCGACTGGCTCAAGGCGCTCCCTCCATCATCATACGACTCGTGGGACGATTTCCGCCGAGATTTCATCAAAAACTTCGAGCCTCTTTGTGAGCGCCCGAAGACATTCGAAGAACTGAGAGCATGCACTCAACGATCAGACGAGTCGTTGAGGTCATACATACGGAGGTGGACCGAAATACGCAATTCGGTTGGCACAATATCAGAAGACAGGGCCATGGATGCCTTCACACAAGGTCTAGCCAGGAAGGACTTCAGAGAAGCGCTTGGCCGCGAAAAGCCAGTTCCTTGGCTCAACTCATAAAAATCGCGACTGAGTGGGCAGATGGAGAGGATTCTGTGCGCAGATCCCGCGCTTCCCCACCACGCGACAACCACGACAGCGGCAGTCGAAGCCGCAGAGACTCATACAGAGATGATCGCAGGCGCAAACGCTCCAAACGTCCTTACGACGACGACAGCCCGAGTTCATGGCGGCTGGGTAACGCAATCCCGCGATGATCAAGACAGAAGCAACCGGCGCTCGGATGATCGACGGGACAGTCGAGACCGCGATCAGCGGAGCGACAAAAGGCAAGAGTGGCGCAAACGCAGCGATGCAAAACCCGAGCGGTCATTCGAAGAAAAGATGGACGACTGGTGCAGATTCCACCTCTTCAAGGGGACGACGGAACTATCTCCAATCACACCCTAAGGAACTGCAGGGAATTCGACCAAATGGCGACTGACTACATGATACGACTCAAAAGGTACGGCCCTGCACCTGCTCAGCCCACGCCTGCAGTACCCAGCCAAACGCTGTGCCTGCTCTCATGGCGCCACAGCCGCCACCCGCAACCACCACCACAGCCTGCTCCAGGCGCAAAATCGCAGGTGCCATACAACCCGTACATCGGGCGAAGATGATCAATATCCACAGCCCCACGGGCAGATGTACATGATACAAAAGGGTCGCCCCTCCAACAGGCAGCAAAAGCTAATCACTCGACAGGTGAACATGGCTGTCATGGCACCTCCTGCTGTACCTGAATTTCTGAAGGGATCGGAAACCATCATAAGCTTCAGTCGGAGGATCATCCCCCAGCTGTAGTTCGACCAGGGCACGCGGCTCTGGTACTCGACGCGCAAATAGGAGGCTACGCCATGACCAAGGTCTTCATGGATGGAGGCAGCGGCATAAACATCATCTTCGCGGACACGCTCCGCAAAATGAACAGGTCAGTCGAAAACCTCCCAAAATCTTCAAATACCTTCCACGGTATCGTTCCTGGCAAAGCAATTAGCCCAGAAGGCACCATACAACTCGACGTTACGTTCGGGGACAAAAGCCACTTCAGGACAGAGTCGATTGAGTTCGAGGTCGTCGACTGGAAATCACAATACCATGCTATTCTTGGTCGCCCGACGTTTGCTCGATTCATGGCGGTGCCACACTACGCGTACCTCACGCTGAAGATGCCAGGACCAAAGGGAGTCATCACTGTCCGTGGAAACTTTCAAAGGTCCGATGCTTGCGACCGCGAGTTCAGCAAAATCTCCGAGATGTTCGGGGTGGAAGAATCACTCGCCGACTGGCGATTCCAACGACCGCACACTCCTTCCGGAGCATAAAAGTTGGCAGTCGACAGATCCTTCAATGCTACAAATGACACAAGGTCGCATCAGGTGCACCCGACCGATCCGTCCAAGACAGTCAACGTATCTTCGAGCCTGCCTATCGCATAGGAAGGCGCGCTCGTCGAATTCCTCCGTGAGAACTGGGAAATATTTGCGTGGTGTCCAGCCGACATGCCAGGTATTCCCAGGGAATTCGCCGAGCACTCTCTCCAATTGTTTCCAGATGCAAAGCCAGTCAAGCAAACGATGCGTCGAATCTCCGGCCCAAAGCGAACCGCAGTCGAATCTGAAGTCGACCGGTTACTCGCAGCAGGATTCATTAGGGAAATCAAGAAATCACAATGGGTGGCCAACCCCGTACTCGTAGAGAAGAAGCATACAGACATCCTTCGGATGTGCGTGGACTTCACAGCGCTGAACAAGTGCTGTCCAAAGGATCACTTCCCGCTACCCGAATCGACCAGATCGTCGACTCCACCGCCGGATGCGCACGACTCTCCTTTCTGGATGCTTACTCAGGTTATCACCAGATAAGGATGAAGCAAGAAGACGAAGAAAAAACGGCGTTCATAACCCCACTCGGGGTCTACTGCTACACAACTATGCCCTTTGGGCTCAAAAACGCGGGTGCAACATACCAGCGCATGATGCAGGACTGCCTCAAAAAGCAAATGGACGCAACGTCCAGGTCTACGTGGATGACATTGTCATTACCACAAGGGAAGAACACACACTACTCGACGATTTGAGGGAGACGTTCGCAAACCTCAAACGCTTCCATATCAAGCTCAATCCTAAGAAGTGCACGTTCGGCGTTCCAGCCGGGCAGCTCTAGGGTACCTAGTCTCTGCCCGTGGAATCGAAGCAGACCCGGAGAAAATACAGGCCATCCTCACAATGCAAAGGCCTTCAAAGCTTCACGATGTGCAGAAACTAGCAGGACGAGTAGCAGCGCTCAGTCGATTCATCAGCAAACTGGGTGAAAAGGCTCTACCATTCTATCGACTGATGAAGAAGGCGGACAAGTTCGAGTGGACGCCAGAAGCTGAAGCAGCCTTCACAGATCTCAAGCGGATCCTCACAAGCCCTCCGATCCTCGTCGCACCTAAGGAACGGGAACCACTCTACCTGTATGTCTCGGCTACAAACAGGGTGGTGAGCACCGTACTGGTAGTCGAACGCATGGAGGAGGGGCACATCCAAAGCATACAACGTCCAGTCTACTACCTGAGCGAGGTTCTCTCCATATCAAAACAGCGGTACCCGCACTATCAAAAGCTGGCATACGCTGTATTCATGTCCTCAAGGAAGTTGACACACTACTTCACCGAGCACCCGATCACCGTGGTAAGTAACTCAGCAATCGGTGATATCCTCACAAACCCCAATGCAACGGGTCGAGTCGCAAAATGGCTCATCGAGCTGGCTCCAAGAGACATCAAGTACGAGCACCCGAAGGCTATCAAAGCACAAGTCCTACCCGACTTCACAACCGAGTGGATAGAGGCCCAATTACCTGGAGCACCAGACGTGTCCAATTCCTGGACCATGTACTTCGATGGGTCCAAGAAACACGAAGGCGCAGGCGCAGGCGTCATCCTCATATCACCAAAAGGGGACAAGCTACGTTATGTTTTGCAGATGGGATTCAAACTACCCTCCAATAACGAGGCTGAATACGAGGCTTGATCCATGGCATGGATGGCAAAAGCACTTGGGTGCACTCGATTGATGATCTACGGCGACTCCAATCTCGTGGTGCAGCAAACAATGAAGGCCTGCGACGCAATCGCGGACAACATGATCGCTTATCGCGACCTGTACAACACACTGGAGGGCAGCTTCGATGGCTGCGAGTTGAGGCACATAGGAAGGGAAAGTAACGAAGAAGCAGACATGCTAGCCAATCTTGGCTCAACTGGCGCACAAATTCCACCTGGTGTCTTCCTCGAGCGCATCGAACACAGATCTATCAAGGAGAAACGAGAGCCTCCTCCGTCGACTACGCCAGCCAAAAGCAAAGGCCCTAGCACAGAGGACCCCCCAGTCGAGGTACTCCTCATTGAGCCAACTTGGACTCAACCTTTTCTGGCTTACATACTCCGCCGAGCTACCAGATGACATAACCGAGTCCCGACGCGTGACTCGAAGATCAAAAGCATACACCGTTATCAACGGCGAGTTATACAAGCGCAGCATATCAGGTATGTTCCAAAGATGCATCGCATTCGAAGATGGCCAAGCCATACTTCGAGATATTCATGCAGGTACCTGTGGGCATCACGCCAGCAGTCGATCACTCGTAGCCAAAGCCTTTCGAGCAGGGTTTTACTGGCCTACAGCACTCAAAGACGCGGAGGACATAGTCAAAAGGTGCGTCGGCTGCCAGAAATTCGCAACAAGCCGCACGCACCCGCATCGGCGTTGAAGAATACCGCTGGCCTGGCCTTTCGCCCAATGGGGGCTCGATATGGTTGGGCCACTCAAAAATCATCGCATGGCGGGCATACTCACCTACTGGTGGCAGTCGACAAGTTCACAAAGTGGATCGAGGCGGTCCCCATCACAAATTCGACTGCTACTACGGCAGTCAACTTCATAAAGAGCATCATCTACCGCTTCGGTGTCCCAAACAGTATCATCACTGATAACGGCACAAACTTCACGGCTGAGGAGTTCAAAACTTCTGCAAAGAGCAAGACATTACGCTCAACTACGCATCCGTGGCGCACCCACAATCCAATGGCCAAGTCGAAAAGGCCAATGGACTTGTGACGAGTGGGATCAAGAAGCGCCTCTGGTGCCACTCAAAAGAGCTGCGGGTGCTTGGGTCGAAGAACTACCATCTGTGCTATGGAGCCTACGCACAACCCCAACACTTCGCAGTTCACACCATTCTTCATGGTCTATGGTGCAGAGGCAATACTGCCATCAGACGTGCGTTCAATGCACCACGAGTTGAAGCATACAATGAAGACGACGCAGAAGAAGCACTCGAAGACGCAGTCGACTTGCTCGATGAAGCGCGCGACACGGCCTTGGCCCGCACAGCTGTTTACCAGCAAGACCTCCGCAACTACCACAGCCGTCGACTGCGCACCAGGTCCTTTGTTGTTGGCGACCTGGTTCTTCGACTGAAGCAAAAGAAGGTGCACAAGCTCGCCCCCATGGGAAGGGCCTTCATCATCACGGAGGTCCTTGGTGGAGGCGCATATCGACTGAAGCACGCGAAGACAGGCGAACTTTCTCATAATCCTTGGAACGTTGCGCACCTGCGCCGTTTCTATGCATAAGTGCTCACAGTCATACAATGTAATAGGCGATATGTCGGATGGCTGCAGGTTTCAGACGCGCTCTTTTCCTTACCAGGGTACCTAAGGGGGCTGGAAGGTTTTTAATGAGGCGGCCTGCAGTCTAACATTCAAAAGTGGAATATAATCAATGTTCCTCCTACTTCTCTGCGTTTACTACTCGCATAATTCATAACTTAAACGCACCCGATACACTCGGGGGCTGCGTTATCAATCACATGAGCTCTCGCTCACTCAAAACACAATACCTTAGCAGCACTCGAATACTCGGGGCCTGCGTCACAAGGATCCAAACAAAAACGCAAAGACTTTGCAGCCGCACTCGAATACTCGGGGGCTGTATAGTCATTTCTTCACAATCAACATATATTTCATAAACCCCACTCGATCGACTCGGGGGCTGAGCAAATACAACAATGATCGATTCATATACAAAGAGTCAAAATTTACACTCGGGGGCTGCCCCCTGTACAAAAATTGCACTCGCAAGCTATTTTAATCCTCAGGCTCATCCTTTATGGGCAGCTCGGGACCACAAAGCTGGTCGCGAGTGTACTCGATTAGTGTCTCCGCAGCTCGGATCGTGTCATCCAGATCTCCTCGTTCAAGAACCTCTCCGGCTGCGGGTGGCTGCAACATCAACCTTGGTCTCCGACTGCGTACATACGCCATCGCCGCGTTGGCTCCAATCACAAGTCTCTGAGTCAGCAACTCTCGAATGGGAGTTGTGTGATGGAAGATGTTCAGCAAAGCGCGGATTCCTTGTGGTTGCGGTCCCGCAGGAAAAAGAGTCTCGTTCAGGCGAATAAGCGCCATCCGGCATAACTCGATCAGTTCTGCACTTCGCCAGGCACGATCCTTCAAGGTGGCGAGTATGCGGGCATGGTACCCATGAAGCCAGAAGTGTTGACGCCCAGTCGTGGGGTGGTCAGTCACACTATCCAAACGCTCCTGGACGCGAATTTTCTCCGCCTCGAAGTTGTCAACAAAGCCTACAAAACAGGCATACAAGTCAGATCAAAAGGACACGGCTATGCCGAAAGTTTGTAAACAGAGCAAGACTCGAACTCACACTCGAGTTGCCTGTTTACAAGATCCATCTCTCCAAGCACATATTCCTCGCGTTGGGTGGCCAACGCAGGCCTCATCCTCAGTCGGTTCAGCTCGTCCTGGGCGTTCTTCAACTCCTGTTCCATTCTCACATATTTGGCTTTCATAAACTCCATCACCTTGGCATCATTTATCACCTGACCTTGTGATCGGGTGGTGGTCGGAGCCTGTGAGGAGCCAGTCGAAGCGGCGGGTCCCCGTGACTGTTCAAATGGCATAATCACAAACACAAAGTTTGTGTCAGAAGCAAAATTTGCAATCGCAACACATACGAGTGGCAACCCCTAACTGCACGCAGATTATAAAGCATACATACCTCCAGCAAAGGGTTCTCCAACCCATACGGAGCAACGGGGCAGTCGACGTTGCAAGGATCGGCTGCAGTCAGCTTGGTGATGTGCCGCACATGCTCCAACAGCTCACTCCTTGACAGCTCCTCCGGGCTCATTCGGGTGGGGTCACTCGTGCCCTCGTACTCCCACATGGGGTGCGCGCGGGCACGGATTGGCCACACCCGCCTCTTCACAAAGGTGGCAATCAAGTGGATACCCGTGACCTTGTCCAGCATATTCCCAATCTGGGTCATCAAAGGGCCTGCTTCCGCCATTTCTTCGGCTGAGAGTTGGTGGTCCCACGCCTTGGTCTTGGCAAAAGCAGCAGTCGAGAAAGGCGCGGCTGCGTCCTGCTCGATACTCGCATAAAACCAGCCTTTCCTCCAGCCTTGAGCGGAGTCGACGGTCTTCAGGCGAAAGTGCCTGGTGTCGCTGCGGACTTGGATCCCGCAGCCGCCAACAGGATAAGTGCGACCTCCTCCCCTGTTGGGTCGCACCTTGAAGATGGCTTTCCACAGCGCCCAGCTGGGTGTGACGCCGAGGAAGCACTCGCACAGCGTGATAAAACACGCAATATGCAAAACACCGTTCGGGGTGAGATCATGGATCTGCACCCGTAGGCAAAAAGAAGACCACGAACAAAGTCGTGGAGGGGAAGAGAAAACCCCCTGGGCAAAAACTCTGCAAAGCAGACGCGCTCGTTGGCGCGAGGTTCGGGGAGTACCTCCTTCGGCGATGGCGCGCGGACGGCAAGTTGCTCCGCGGGTGGCAGATGGCCCTGCTCGCGAAGCTTGATCAAATGGGCGTCCTTGACGATGGACTTCGCCCAATCCCCGCTGTTCTTCTTCAGGGCAGCGGCGGACGCAGATGTACCCGCCACGGTCTTCTTGCCCTTGGCCGCGTCAGTCGTGGCGGCGGCAGCAGCACCACGCTTGGAGCCTCCACCTTTTGCCATTGCTACAGTCGATGGGTGTGGGGCAGAAAACTTGGGCGCAGGACAATGGAGATGGGCGCAAGGAAGAAGATGGGACGAGGGGCGGCGCAGGGAGCAAATGGCAAGTAAAACACTCTGCAAGCGCCGTCCCCCCTATTTACCACAGATCGCGAAACTATCGCAACCGTCAAAACAAATGCATACGCTCCGCATGAAATCTAACCATACCCGTGGCGGCCACGGAGAGCAACCGTCGCCGGCCACTCCGCACACTACGCACAGGAATCCAGGAAATCATCATCACGCCCCGTGAAAATAGCGCCAGAACGGTCAAATCAAGTCCACGCGGTGTCATCCCTGGTCAGCTCTGCAGAAACAGGCCCACAAAAGCAGGGTCACGTCTTATCGGCCTTACCAAGCATGCCACCGCTTGTCAGAGGTGGCAGTCGCAAAATGCGTCATTGCTGACGTTGTTTCATCTTGCACAACTGGCATAAAAAAGCCACTCGAGGGTATCTTCGGGTGGTCTCTCACAAGAATTTCGATTGGTTCTCTAGCAAAGGTCATAAATGCCAGTCGAAAGGTCTTTCGACTGCAACATCATACTCCCATCGGGAGCATATCAAAAATTTCTTTGACTAATGTGTGCAGGATAAAAAGATTTTGAGATTATCCTCCATTGCAAGCAATAAGCACAATCTCGGGGGCTACTCCCATCGGGAGCGCTGTCGCGCACCCGATAGAATACTGGAAAAAGTATCAGTCGACAGATTATTCGACTCAGTTCATAAGCAAAATCATACTCAAAATATTCCCGAGTTGATCCGACGATCCTTGGATGCTGCATGCATAGTGCAAAGGTAAGACCCACCGATCAGTCGAGCTGGGCTAAGGACCGCTCCAGCGGCGTTATCCTTAAGTGTTCCGTGTCAGCAGACATGATGAATAATCCCCAACGGACGCGTTGGGTAGATTCAAAATTATACTGCAGTTCGATTCAGTAAGAGCTCAACGGCCGTTTCGAGTCTGTCCAGTCTGTTCAGATTCGAGTCCGGGGACTCGAGTTTGATTGAAAGCTAGTATGGTTTTGCCACAAATGGTAGTTAACTGGCCCCGATCCGTCGTGTGTGCCGGGCCTGCTAAGCTAATATCCCTTGATTATCATAAGCAAAAAGTCATAGTCGATGAAACACTCGACATAGCCAGCATGTGCTATTTCATACAGAAATTCCGAATCATATGACACAAATGCAAAGAAAATAACATGCACAGATGTGTGAGTCCATGCCCGACTCTTCGAATCAGACAAGTACTCGGGGGCTACTGACATGGGAATGCCTATCGGGTACCCTACCATGAGGGTACCTGGTGCACGTATCGACTAGGCCCTACTATCAGAGCCTACATGAAGCCCATGTAGGAAGGCCCAAGAAAGATGGAGTATCCTCCAAGTTTGGCGAAGACATGGTCGGTTTAGAGTTTCCTTACTTGTAAATCGAGTCGGTTACGAACACCCGAGACCCAGCATACTATTTAAGGACTAGGAGGGCCACCGAACCAGACCACGAAACACCAGAGCCACCAAAACCCTAGCGAGATCGACATCTTGCTGGGACCCTTGTAACCACCATTTTCGCAAAGCAATAACAGACAGGCAGGACGTAGGGGTGTTACCTCCACACGAGGGCCCTGAACCTGGGTAAAATCTTTGCCCTGCTTGTCAGCCGACGATACTTCCAGCTCTACCACGTTCTCTCCCCCATATTCACAACCCAGGGACCTCGACTATGGGTCTTGATGAGTCTACCCCTCGTCACCCCCTTCAGGCGCGCTGAGGGTGCGTGTGGGCCCCTCGGGGCTCTCCAGCCGCCGCCCTTTCGCCTAGTTAATCCCCCCGATGCAAAAACCCTAAGTACCCGAGCCATTATCCACGAAAAGTTTCAGAAGCGCCGCCGTCGTCAACCCTAGCTCGGGAGGGTCCAGAACATCTTCCTGGCACCCTGCCGGAGAGGGGAATCATCACCGGAGGGCTCTACATCACCATGCCTGCCTCCAGAGTGATGCGTGAGTAGTTCATCCTTGGACTACGGGTCCATAGCAGTAGCTAGATGGTTGTCTCTCCACTTTGTGCCATCATGTTTAGATCTTGTGAGCTGCCTAACATGATCAAGATCATCTTATTGTAATGCTACATGTTGTGTTTGCTGGGATCCGATGAATATTGAATATTATGTCAAGTTGATTATCAATCTATCTCCTATGTTATTTATGATCTTGCATGCTTTCCGTTACTAGTAGATGTTTTGGCCAAGTTGATGCTTGCAACTCCAAGAGGGAGTATTTATGCTAGATAGTGGGTTCAGTCTCCAGTAATCTGGGCGAGTGACAGCAACGCCTATGGTTGTGGATGTGCTGTTGCTACTAGGGATAACCTAACAATGCTATGTCCACGGTCATATGTATTTGTTTACATTACGCACATTACTTAATGCAATTATCCGTTGCTTGCAACTTAATACCAACGGGGGACTCGGATAACAACCTGGCGGTGGATTATTAGTCATAGATGCTGTTGGATAACGGTCTATGTATATTGTCGTAATGCCCAATTAAATATCATAGTAATCATCATGTCATATATATGCATTGTCCATTCTTTTACATTGATTAAACCAACAACTGCAAACAATTGTTCTCTTTTACTTTCTGCAATTTACTACTGTTTTCCATACCATACGTTTAATCCTTTGTTTTCAGCAAGCCGGGAGATTGACAACCTTCCTGTTTCGTTGGGGCAAAGTAGTTTGATTGTGTTGTGTGCAGGTTCCACGTCAGCAGTCCAGACTCCCTGCAACAGCTTTTTCTGGCGCCGTTGACAACCTTCTAAAGTGCTACTGCTCCTACTGGTTCGATAACCTTGGTTTCCTGAGGGAAAACTTACTGCTGAATTACAACATACCTTCCTCTTGGGGCTCCCAACGAACGTGTGTTTCACGTCATCAAGCTTTTTCTGGCGCCGTTGCCGGGGAGAAGCAGTCTTCTGCAAGGGAGTTTCACGCTTCCAATCTCTTTACTTTGTTTTTGTCTTGCTTAGTTTATTTTATTTTATCTTGTTTGCTTTCAATTATCAAAAACAAAAAAAATTAGTTACTTGCATCTAGTTTACTTTCAAGTTATTTTCTGTCTGTTTTTAATTCTGCTAAAATGAGTACTCCTGAGAACACTAAGTTGTGTGATTTCACTAGCACAAACAACAATGATTTCATATGCACACCTATTGCTCCACCTGCTGCTTCAGCAGAATTTTATGAAATTAAACCTGCACTTTTAAATCTTGTTATGAAAGAGCAATTTTCTGGTGTTAGTACTGATGATGCTGCTGTTCACCTTAATAACTTTGTTGAACTTTGTGAAATGCAAAAGCTCAAGGAAGTAGATGGTGATATTATTAAACTGAAACTTTTTCCTTTCTCCTTGAGAGGACGTGCTAAAGAATGGTTGCTATCTTTGCCTAGAAATAGTATTGATTCATGGACTAAATGCAAAGATGCTTTTATTGGAAAATATTATCCTCCTGCTAAGATTATTTCTTTGAGAAGTAGCATAATGAATTTTAAGCAATTTGATAATGAACATGTTGCTCAAGCATGGGAGAGAATGAAATCATTGGTTAAAAATTGTCCCACTCATGGACTGACTACTTGGATGATCATCCAAACCTTCTATGCAGGATTAAATTTTTCTTCAAGGAATTTATTGGATTCGGCCGCTGGAGGTACCTTTATGTCCATCACTTTGGGTGCTGCAACAAAGCTTCTAGATGATATGATGATTAATTATTCTGAGTGGCACACCGAGAGAGCTCCAACAGGTAAGAAGGTAAATTCTGTTGAAAAACCTCTTCCTTGAGTGCCAAAATTGATACTATTATGTCTATGCTTGCAAATGGTCAAACACATGTTGATCCAAATAATGTTCCTTTAGCTTCTTTGGTTGCTCAAGAAGAGCATGTTGATGTGAACTTCATTAAAAATAATAACTTCAACAACAATGCTTATAGGAATAATTTTGGTAATAGCAATTATAGGCCCTATCCTTCTAATAGTGGCAATGGTTATGGAGATTCCTATGGTGGACAAGAATGCCTAGTGAGGAAAGGATGCTAGAAATTGAAAAGGCCACTAAAATTTTATGCAAAAGCAATATGAGCAAAACCAACTGTTTACTAGAACTATGGATGAACAATCTGCTATGCTAAAAAATATAAGCCATCAACTTGAGAATTTAAATAGGGAAATTTCTGGTTTGCAAGGTAAAATTTCTCATGCTGAAACTTGTATTTCAACGATGTCTGAAACACAATCCTCTTTGATTAATAAGATGGCAGCTAAGCCCGAAACAATTGAGAGTAATACCTTTGCTGTAGCCAATGCTATACAAGTTAAAATTGATAACAATGTGAGGATGTTAGCTGAATTGCATGCTAGATGGGAAAGAGAGGATGAAATTGCTAGAAAGAATAATATTGCTAGAGTTTATACTATTACTACTTCTGAAAATGCTTCAAACTCAAGTGTTAACAAACCTCCTACCATTAATGGCAAGATAATTGGTGTTGGTAATGTTTCCACTTCTATTGCAAAATGTCCTAAATTGCCTGATAACTCTGAAACTGTCCTTGATAAAGATGCTGAAATTTCTAGCAATAAGGAAGATAATAACTCCATTACTTTTGATGATAATGACTTTGATTTTGATGGTTGCAATATTTCTGAAGTAATTAAGTTCTTGCAAAAGCTAGCTAGAAGTCCTAATGCTAGTGCTATAAACATGGCTTTTACTAAACATATTACTAATGCTCTCATACAAGTTAGGGAAGAAAATTAAACATGAAGCTTCTATCCCTAGGAAGTTAGAAGATGGTTGGGAGCCCATCATTAAAATGAAATTGAATGACTTTGATTGCAATGCTTTGTGTGACCTTGGTGCTAGTATTTCTGTTATGCCTAAAAGATTTATGATATGCTTGATTTAGCACCTTTGGAAAATTGTTATTTGGATGTTCACCTTGTGATTCTACTATAAAAAACCTTTGGGAAGAATTGATGATGTTCTTATCATGGTTAACAACAATTATGTCCCCGTTGATTTTATTGTCTTGGATATTGAATGCAATCCATCATGCCCTATTGTGCTTGGAAGACCTTTTCTTAGAACTGTAGGTGCTATTATTGATATGAAAGAAGGGAATATAAAATATCAATTTCCTCTCAAGAAAGGTATGGAACACTTTCCTAGGAAGAAGATTAAGCCACCTTATGATTCTATTGTTCGAACAAATTACAATGTTGATGCTTCTTCACTTGGTAATACTTGATGCATGCTTTGTGCCTAGCTAAAAGGCGTTAAAGAAAAGCGCTTATGGGAGGCAACCCATTTTTTTTTTTTGCAATTTTTCTTTATTGAGTCAAGGAGTTTGTTTACTTCTGTAGCAACTCCTTTGTATCTTTATTTTCTCGCATTGTTGTGCCAAGAGTAGCCTCTAATGTTAAGATGATGCTTAATTTTGATTGCTGCGCAGAAACAGATTTTTGCTGTTCACTGTACGAAATTCCTAAAATCACCAGATTGTTAATTAAATCTGAAATTTTTTGTGCGTAATCTTTATGAATGTCTGAATCTTTCATTAGTTCAAGTTTTCGATCTGAGCGTCGTAAGTGCCTCGAAAAAATTCGTCTTTGCGGACTGTTCTGTTTTAGACAGATTATGCCTTTTTATTTTGCATTCTCTCTTTTACTAGTGTTGAGTGAAATTCTTTTTTGGGTGGAAGAGCTTCACATAACATCAGTGGCTGTAGCTAATGTTTAAAGTAACAAATCATATTGCGTCTTTATAGAACATGTGAATTTTTGATTATGCACTAACCCTCTAATGAGATCTACTTTGAGTTTGGTGTGACGGAAGTTTTCAAGGGTCAAGAGAGAAGGATGATATAATAGGATCAAGAAGAGTGAAGAGCTTAAGCTTGGGGAGGCTCCCATGGATCTCCCCAGCATATTTCAAGAAGACTCAAGCGTCTAAGCTTGGGGATGCCTTCCCCTTCTTCATCGTCAAAATTATCAGGTCATCTCTAGTGAAACTATATTTTAATTCTTTCACATCATATGTGCTTTTCTTGGAGCGTCTGTGTGCTTTTATTTTCAGTACTTTTATTTTCAATAAAGCTTGACTGGACCCTAGCATTCTTGATTGGGAGAGAGACACGCTCCGCTTTTTCATGAGAATACTCCTATTCTTCACTTATATTTGTTGAGTATTCATATCTAGCGCTGTTCAGCTTTTAGCTCTTGTTTTCATGTATCTCTTGTCAGAGCTATTAGCTTTCTTTTAGAAAGTACTCTCTTGCTTCACTTATATTTGTTTGGAGAGTTGATGAAATAAATTGATTGGTGTTTGGTTGGTTCAGAAAATGTTGCATGTGGTAATTGGTATAAGGAAAAACTTGCTTAATCTTGTAGATCACTAATTTGGATAACTTGATGCTTGTCAATTGTTTTGAGTTAACAAGTAGATCATGATTAAATTGTGCATCACATGAGTTAAGCCTATTAGTGAAGAACTACCGTAAAGCTTGTTGAAAATTTGGTTTGCATCGGTGGTATCTCTAAGGTCTAGATATTTTCTAATAAAGGGTTTGGTTAACAAGGAAGACGGTATGAAGTCTTATAACGTTTGCAATATGTTTGTCATATAAAACTTGGTGTACGGGTTGATATTCTTGTTTGCTTACATAACCTTGCTAGCCTAAACTCTGTACTGAGAGGGAATGCTTCTCGTGCATCCAAATCCTTGAGCCAAAATCCATGCCATTTGTGTCCACCATAACTACCTATATGTGGTATTTCCTTGCCACTCCAAGTAAATTTTTCATGTGCTACCTTTAAATTATTCAAAATGTTATTATTCCCTTTTTGTGTCAATGTTTACTAGCTCATGAGGAATTAGTGTGGTTATTCTTTATTCTATTTGTCAAGACTTTTACACCTGGACTAGTGGCATATACATCCGCTTATCCAATAACTTGCAAAAAGAGCTGGCAACGGGGTGCCCAGTCCCAATTAATTACAACTTTAACCAATTAATTCTCTTCACACTTTTGCCCTGATTCATCAGTAAGCAATGACAAACAGTGAAATACCTGAATGTGTAAACCAAAGAGAAAGAGGGATGATCTGCCTTGCTGGTAGAAATAACGTCCTTCATGGGAGCCGCTCTTAAAAGTCCGTTTGACAGGTAGAATACTGTTCTCACCCGCTACCATTCGTTGACAATTAACAAACACCTCTCAAAAATAGATACTCCTCCATGGTATGTGATTGATGGAAGGCACCCGAGGATTCGGTTAGCCATGGCTTGTGTTAGCAAGGTTGGGAGGAGTATCAAATATTTTATGCAATCTCTATATGCTTTCAAAAACTAAAAGCTCTAGCACATGATTTAATCCCTGCTTCCCTCTGCGAAGGGCCTTTCTTTTACTTTTATGTTGAGTCAGTTTTCCTATTCTTTCTGTCTTCCACAAGCAAACACTAGTGTCAACTTTGTTACAACATGTTATATGCAATATTGGACTTGTTATACTACTTTGTGTTGACAATATCCATGAGATAAATATGTTGAAAGTTGAAGCAAATGCTGAAACTAATTCTTCCTTTGTGTTGATTAAATACCTTTTGTTAGAAACTATTGCTTTATGAGTTAACACTTATGCAAAACTGTTTGATGCTTGTCTCGAAAGTACTATTCATGAAAACGTTTAGCTTGTGTGATTCATTGTTTACTCATTATCTATTTGATAGCAAATTATAGACCATTGACTTGGATCACTTCATTCATTTACATGTGCCTTGCAATATTATATGATCAAGATTATGATGTAGCATGTCACCTCAAAAATTATTTGTTTTTATCGTTTACCTACTCGAGGACGAGTAGGAACTAAGCTTGGGGATGCTGATACGTCTCAAACGTATCTATAATTTTTGATGTTCCATGCTTGTTTTATACCAATTGCTACATGTTTTGCATCTACTTTATATCACTTTTATACATTTTTTGGGACTAACCTATTAACAAGATGCCGAAGTGCAGTTCCTGTTTTCTGTTGTTTTTGTATTCCAGAAAAGCTACTGGAAATATTCTCGGAATTGGACGAAAATTCACGGGGGCCCTATTTTACCAGAACACATGGAGTCCGAAGGAGAGACGAAGGGAGCCACGAGGCCCCACACGCCAGGGCGCGGGCCCCCTTCAAGCGCGCCGAGGGTGGTGTGGGCCCCTCGGGCTCTCCAGTCCGCCGCCCTTTCGCCTACTTATTCCCCCCGATGCAAAACCCTAAGTACCCAGCATTATCCACGAAAAGTTCCAGAGACGCCGCCGTCGTCAACCCTAGCTCGGGAGGGTCCAGAACCTCTTCCCGGCACCTGCCGGAGAGGGGAATCGTCACCGGAGGCTCTACATCACCATGCCTGCCTCCGGAGTGATGCGTGAGTAGTTCATCCTTGGACTACGGGTCCATAGCAGTAGCTAGATGGTTGTCTCTCCACTTTGTGCCATCATGTTTAGATCTTGTGAGCTGCCCTACATGATCAAGATCATATTATTGTAATGCTACATGTTGTGTTTGCTGGGATCCGATGAATATTGAATATTATGTAAAGTTGATTATCAATCTATCTCCTATGTTATTTATGATTTGCATGCTTTCCGTTACTAGTAGATGCTTGTAACTCCAAGAGGAGTATTTATGCTAGATAGTGGGTTCAGTCTCCAGTAATCTGGGCGAGTGACAGCAACGCTAAGGTTGTGGATGTGCTGTTGCTACTAGGGATAACCTAACATGCTATGTCCACGGTCATATGTATTGGTTTACATTACGCACATTACTTAATGGAATTATTCGTTGCTTGGAACTTAATACCAACGGGGGACTCGGATGACAACCTGGCGGTGGATTATTAGTCATAGATGCTGTTGGATAACGGTCTATGTATCTTGTCGTAATGCCCAATTAAATATCATAGTAATCATCATGTCATATATATGCATTGTCATGCGCTTAATATTTGTCAATTGCCCAGCTGTAATTTGTTCACCCAGCATGTTAGTTATCTTTTATGGAGAGACACCTCTAGTGAACTGTGGACCCCGGTCCATTCTTTTACATTGATTAAACACCAACTGCAAACAATTGTTCTCTTTTACTTTCTGCAATTTACTACTGTTTTCCACACCATACGTTTAATCCTTTGTTTTCAGCAAGCCGGAGATTGACAACCTTCCTGTTTCGTTGGGAAAAGTAGTTTGATTGTGTTGTGTACGGGTTCCACGTCAGCAGTCCAGACTCCCTGCAACAGCGTTTTCTGGCGCCGTTGACAACCTTCTGCAGTGCTACTGCTCCTACTGGTTCGATAACCTTGGTTTCAAACTGAGGGAAAACGTACTGCTGAATTACAACATACCTTCCTCTTGGGGTCTCTCAACGAACGTGTGTTTCACGTCAGCAACCCACTTAGCCAACAAGATTTTGTTTCCATTGATAGCAAGTGAACAACTAGACATAATAACAAACCGAAATAAACTAGATGCAGGAAACTAATTTTTTTGTGTTTTTGATAATTAAAAGCAAACAAGATAAAATAAAATAAACTAAGCAAGACAAAAACAAAGTAAAGAGATTGGAAGCGTGAAACTCCCCTTGCAGTAGTCTGCTGACTCCCCGGCAACGGCGCCAGAAAAAGAGCTTGATGACGTGAAACACACGTTCGTGTGGGAGACCCCAAGAGGAAGGTATGAAGCAGTGCAGCAGCAAGTTTCCCTCAGTATGAAACCAAGGTTATCGAACCAGTAGGAGCAGTAGCACTTCAGAAGGTTGTCAGTGGCGGAATATGGCACGGCGCAACACCAGGGAATCCAGCGCTGACGTGGAACCTGCACACAACACAATCAAACTACTTTGCCCCAACGAAACAGGAAGGTTGCCATTCTCCCCGGCTTGCTGTAACAAAGGATTAAATGTATGGTGTGGAAAACAATGTTTAATTGCAGAAAGTAAAAGAGAACAATGATTGCAGTTGGTGGTTTTATCAATGTAAAAGAATTGACCGGGGTCCACAGTTCACTAGTGGTGTCTCTCCATAAAGATAAACGACATGTTGGTTAAACAAATTACAGCTGGGCAATTGATAAAATATTGAGCGCATGACAATGCATAAATATATGACAAGATGGCTACACTACAAGAAAAACGGTCTGTTGCAACGAAAAAAATTGTGGAAATAAGTGCCAAATCGTCACAATAGGTATCTGTTGCATCAAAACGGCGTTCGTTGGGCGCCGTTGCGAAAAACCGCGGTATTAGTCTATTTCCGCAGAATAAGATTCGTGGCAAATAAATTGGCCTTTTGCAACCATTCATGCTGGAAATTGCCACGCGTTTTTCCGTGGCGGTAGTCACCTAATGCAACAGTTGATATTTGTGGGTATAGATCTACTGCAACAAATACCGAACCGTGGCGAGTGACCACTGTGGCAACGGCGCGTGTTCCGTTGCGCCTGCTCTTTCATTGGAATAGGCCAGTTTATTTGCCACGTCCAATTTTGTGGCAAGAAACTATGTCAACAAACCTTATACGCATGGAAAAAACGATTTGCCACAAACAATTCAATCCTGGTAACACGAGTTCTCTGGTTATCGCCACGTCCAAAAAATGTGAAGCGAGAAACTACTGCGACAATGGAAAATTTCCGTCGCGATACTCTATTTCAACACAAATTATTTTGGTGGCGCCAAATAGTAGTCGCTACGTGCAAACTTTTCGTGTCGATGCTTTATTCCAACAAATATTATTTCGGTGGCGACAGGTAGTAATCGCAACGGCCTAAATATTAGTAGCTAGAAACAAGTGCGACAATTTAAACTATTCGTGGCGCCATTCTATTTCAACAAATTTTAGTTTGGTGGCGAGAAGTACTAGTCGCAACGTCCAAATTGTTAGTAGCGAAAAAGTACCGCGACCATCTCCACTGTTGGTGGCGAAAGTCTATTTCAACAAGACTTTTGTTGGTGGCGCCAAGCAGTTATCACAACACAGGTAGTCGTGGCGACTGAGGCTTGACACAACACTACATTTACCATGGTAATTACCTATTGCCACGTTAAAGAAAAAAAAGAAAAAAAAACGGGAAACAAAAATACGGGCATTGAATTAAAATATTCAAAACCATACGTACAATATGTATATTCATACAAATCATAATTCTCATAGCTATTTATAATTCATACAAATTATAATTCTCATACAATATGGATCAAATGAAACTCAAAAATATCGTAGGTATCCTAATGTACTTGATGTAGAATCCAGTGCAGCTATTTTTTTCCATTATCATTTCCAATTACATCCTGCAATCAAGAATAAAAAAAGTTTAGTTCATGTCCATTTCCATCCTAGCTAGCACATATCTGTTGTTTGATTAAGTTGTGAGTCAACACAGCAACAATACATGGTGAAACATAAGAAGCCGGTGGAGCAAGGCTATAGTGTGGGTGAAGAAAAAACAGTAGTTGTAAGTCAACGAAGAAACAACACATAATGAAACATAAGAAGCAGGTGCAGCAAGGCTATAGTGTGGGTGAAGCAAAAACAGTACGTACTAGTACCGATTTGTACAAGTTTGTGACTTACCATTGCTTTAAACATCCGAGAACCCTGTACGTGGTGTGCGCAGGAAATATTTTCTTAGCAGGGCTCTGTGAAAGTGGTGTTTGCAGGTTTGGACTAATAGTTTCTTTCTGGTTTGACTTCTTCAACATCTGCAAAACGAAGCGCACTGTTAGCAATGCAAGTAAACAACTAAATCTTACGAGTTTGCAAGCGTATGTTTATCATCACCTGAAGTGTTTGCAACTTCTGTTTTTCCATCTGTTGGGAGAACTCTTGAAACTTTGACTGAAACTGTGAGTTAAACTGTTCATCAAGTTTGTCTCAAATTCCTGTCTTGAGGTTCTCTCCAATTCCATCATTCTTTCCCTTTCAGCACGCTCATCCTGTAACCTCTCCTCAAGGTTTTCCCTCTCAGCACGCTCTAAATTAATCCTCTCGTCCATGCTAGCACGTTCAGCTTGTAACTTCTGTTGTAATTCAATGACTGCTGGCTGAGCTCAGAGTTTACTTTTTGGGTCTCTGCCGTAGCACGAGCTTGCTCTTCAATCAGGAACTTAATCCTTTCAGAACTAGTTGGCAGTTTGGCCATGTATCCGAACCCACGAGGCTGCGCTGACTTGCAAGCTACGATTTCTTTATACGCAGTCTGGAAAATATTGATTCTTTGTTCAACTGAAACTGGAACATGAGATTCCTTTACTCTGTTTTCAATGTCTTGACATGCTTTGTCCTAATTACGAAAAAAACACTCCCATCAGATGAAGAAACATCCACGATGAACAATAGTAAATATGTTTTGAGAATAGCTTCTAAGTCAGTATACTCACGTAAACTTTCTTGGACTCTTCGGTAGTCCATGTTCCATTGTTGGCGTGGGTGATTTCCCAGAGAGCATACAGTCTGGCTCTTCTCCAGTTTCCGAATTTCTCTGCAAGTAGTGCAATAATTAGATGCTACAAACATTAAAGCACAGTGAGCAGCGAAGCATGCATAGTGAGTAGGCACATACATTCTCAAAACTCAGTTGAGAGAACGATTTTGATCCAGCTCTGTGTTTTATCTTGAGTTTCTTACGGTTATTCGAGTTCTTTTGGCTGAGTTGCTACACATTCAGTGATAAAAAACGAGTTAGTCAGACAAGCCATTTCATGATTGTACAAAATTCACACACTGTGAGCATAGAAATAACCTGGAATTTCTGATCAGTGCCAAAGTACTCAATGAGCCATTCCCACTCTTCCGGTTGTAAATCTTCCGGTACATTTGACATTCTAGCATCATCAGTTTTGTATGCCTTGTAAGTGCAGCTTAGAGATGCTCGCCAGCCTCTGTATCGCTCTTTCGCAATTTTTAGAATTTTTTCTGCAGTTTGTGGTGTATCTTCCAAATCATATCTGTCCTGTAATGCGTACAACAAACGGATAGACTTTAGTAGTTCATCATGGACGAAAAAATAAGACAGCACATGTGAGAAAGGTTGTACTGACCAACATATCTGCAACTATGAGTCGATGGACGTCAGGGTGAATGTCTGACCACCTCCTCACTCCAATAAGTGGTAACCTTTTTTTCATTAAGACAACCACGTCATCCTTGAATGAACGGTAGTTCATTCCTATTGCACCACCCAATTTATCAGAGAATGCAATATTTAGGTTTGCAGATCCATTGGCATGACGCTTCTTAGATGCTTTTACACCTTTTACTACACCTCGCCCTTTCTTCTTGGGTCCGTCAGCGCCTACAGCCCAAAACATACACAAAGAAACAATTTACTGTGTAGTAGATTGTAAGAAATGAGGACATAAATGTAAAAAAAAAGCTAGTACCGTCCTGTAGCTGCGGGCGGTAGCGGCGAGCATGGGAAGGCCATTCAGTAAGGGCACACATGTCAGTTTCAGACACTACAGTGTTAGATTGGTCTACAGTTCCTGTATCAGGGTTAACATTTGTACTAAATCAGCAATCAAGGTTTTTCTGCATTATATAGCAAATGTTAGAGAAAACTTAAATGTCAAAAATATATTACCAGATCTACGTTTTCCATGTTTTCTTTTGTAAGCTTGTAAAGTTTCAACCCTTGTCTTCGTAACAGATCCTTTTTTTATTGAACATGTAAACAATAAATGGACAAAGCATTACCAATGTGCACAATTCAGAAACCTGATTAAGAATTAATGTACTTGTGTACCATTGGTAAAGGAGAAATCTGTATCTTCTGTTTCGTTTGAATCTTGATCCTCAGCTGTTGCATCCCTAACTGCATGTTTATCCAAATTATTGATTAGTTAAAGCATGCATTAAAATGTGACCGGGAAAATATGTATTAAAGTCTGTATTGAAGGTGTTGTGCATTCGAGATTTCGGATGAAAGGATATCCTGAGACAGTGTATCGCTTGTTTCTGGTGGATCCACTTTCATCATCAAGACGAGACCCTGCTGTTGCAATATCAACGCTGGGCTTCTCCCTAAACACATACAGGTTGATCTTCTTCTCATTGTTGTGCAGGGATACCAATTTCTCCACTTCAGGTCCATGCTTGATGGGAACAAGTTTTCCTGTGCCATCGGATGTTTTTACCCTGCAGTAGAGGTAATGACGCCCGGCACAGAAGCCAACACTTTCAATCAAACTGATCAATTCCATATAGCAGATGTCAGTCCTCTTGATTGTTGCTTCCAGAACTTTCGGTTTTTTCTCCTCATCTTCGTAGTACAGGTTAAGTGACCAAATGTCCTCGCGCGTCTACAGTTAGATAGAAGTAAAAAATGAGGACCAAAATAATCAGTCAATTCGCAAATCTGAAATGAAAGAATAGTTACATGGCTATGTAAATTTTATGAATAGTTTGTAAAATGAAGTATGCATCTATCATTAATTCTCAGTTCGATACACGATAAGAAAAACATGTTCGCAAATGATCAACAGAGGAACAACATGCTGAAAATTGACAGAGGCATTTTTCTCATGGATAACGAGTCTCCCATCGTCAGTACGATGGTGCACAGCGCGGCAAACTCAAAGCACACATGAACTCCAGATAGACCTATGATCGACCAGGTGACGTTCATACACAGATTTACGCTTGGAGCAGAGGAAGATCAGAGAAGAACAAAAAGAAGAACACATCAGAAAAACCAATTTAGAGAACTACCCCACGCCGCTCTGATCTTGCCAAACCACGCAATTGCCAGATAGTGCGGACGCGGGAGGCGCGTCATGGAGACCGCGCTTTCCTCAGCATTTTCGCCAGCGCGGGCGAAGCAGCGGCGGCGGCGCCTAACGTGGCAAGGATCGCCGCCGGCAGCATGTAATTCTAGGGTAGGAAAAACGGTGCGCTGCACATCTTTGCGGACGAGAAGCAGATGACGAAGGAATAACCTGAGAGGATTGGCGTCCCGCTGACTCCGTGACGACGTCATCATGTCGCCGTGAGGACGATGAGGGAGCTCAGATCCGATGGCGAACAAACTCGCCGCCGTGATTGCGCTTAGATTGGGGGGTCGTGGGTAGTTTTGAAGAGAGTTTAGCGGGAAGGTTAAAAGGATGCTTTTCGGTTTTGGTGGGAACAAAAAATTTCGCAGAGACTCTCGTACGGGCCTTTAGTGGGAGGTTTTGAATTTTTGGCCAAAACTACGTTGGTGGGAACGTAATTATTTGTTGACTGGTTTTTTTAATTAAGAAAAATAAATAAGTTTGGAAATTAATATTTGAAAGCAATATTTGAAAGCAATATTGAAAGTAATATTACTGTAATTTTTGTGTTTGATGATTAGGATGGAAGGAACAAATGGAGGCAGTGGAAGATGCAAGAATGACTGACATGAAATTGAACCACTACTTATGAATTGTAGACATGAGATAAGTAACTTAATTTGTTTCTGAATGAGATTGTTAAACAGTACTTAAACCATGGTTTTATACCTTGTTGAACCCTATGCACTCACTTAGTGCTGTGTGGCTTGATCATGGGCCGCTCGTAGGCTACAAACTTTTTTGTGAGTGTGCAGCTAATGTAAGTGTGCCCAAATGTGATACCATAGTCAGATAATTTTCCGAAAGGCCTAGAACCTTCAAAGTAGGGGTGAAAACATGTGGAAGTCTCACATGAGTCATGTAATGCCCCTGAACAATTATGTCATGCATCTAATTAACTGTTATTAATGTCTGCAAATGTCAAATTGCCACTGAAAAAATAGAGAAGACCAATAATCTTCATTGTAGATGTAGACATCACAGGGTTTTGGTGATCAATGCACTGAAGCACATCAATGCATAGGGTTTTGGTGATCAATGTACACAAGCACATCACTGTTGCCCCTACGATAATTACAGTCATCCATGTGTTCATGATCTGATGCGAATGTCTTGGTTGGCAGACTACTACAACCAGGGCGACACCGCCTGCATCACAATCTTGACGTCCAAGTGGCGGCTACGGGTTCTCCTAAGTGTAATGAGCAGAGCTTGCATTTCCTTTAAATGCTTGCCTTCAAGGAACTGCCGCCATGCATTCCTGACAAACATAATGCGGCCGTCACTGTCCGTGTTGTATGGAACGGTGGTGAACGCCCTGACGCTCCGAGGCGTAGCCCAGCATGGCCTGAAGACGGAATGTCAGCGCTGTCCGCTACGGACTGAGGTAGTTTCTGGATTTTAAACGTGTGGATGAAAGACAAAAAGAAGTAGGTCATACAAAGGCACACGTTGTAAGCACAAATTGTGTAGAAAAAAAAATAGCATTAGAACCATACGTACCATCTCATATCTGGCCAAACTTGTCCTCGTCAAACGAGTCACATATGGCACTCCAATGTACTCATCTTTTGGGGGTAGAAGCTCACGGATGTGGTCCTTCTCATCGTCATCAAGATCAGCTCTCTGGGAGACGATGATGGAAGAGTCAAATGGGTCATCCTCATCCATGGACTCCTCATCCGTGGACTCCTCGTCCGTGGACTCCTCATCCGTGGACTCCTCATCTGTCCTGGTATCTGGGCCAGTTTCATTGCTTGAACTGGCGTCGCGTCGTAGCAGTAGTGCCTGCGGCACATGTGCAGCCCGAACACCTTGACGGTGAGCCAGGCGTCGCCGTCGAAACTGAAGAGGAGGAAACTGCCGCGCTCCAGAGAGTAACATTGGGCGAACTGCTCCCAGCCGCGCCCGAGGTAAATGAGGCCAGCTACATCGAACAGCACATCCATGTCCCACGGGCTGCTACTCGGATCGTCTGCCTCACGCAGCTTCAGTACACGCGGTACATGGCCCTTCAGCAACTCCGCAAACTTCTTAGGCACATCTGCAGCAATATAATAGTTAAATAGATGGAAAAGAGGGCTTACAACAAAAAGGTTACTGTTGATGATGAAACATTAATATAAAAAATGTAATCAAGTAGTACCCAGTAATCAGTTCTACTTGATCAAAGTTGAGCAATCAGGTTGTTTGCACATTATTTGAAAAGATGAACATTCAGTGGGAGATCAAATTTGCCATATCCAGTGAACATATGCACCAAGAGCACTTGAGGTACTACAACCCATCTACTAGACCTTTGATTCACAAATTTAACTAGCTGCAGGGTCATAGCTCACACACTTTGCCGGAGTTAATAACTGAAGTGATGGAGGACTAAATAACTGAAGTGGTGGTGTGGGTCGATGAAGCGTACCAGTTTGTCCGATGGAGCGTCTTCTAGGGCCCTGTAGAACTCAAAGTCTGACAACTCCATCTTAACAGATCCCTCTGTTCATCATATAAAAAAATGCAGCTAAATTTCCGGTAACATACTGTAGAATTGACATTTTGGTTATAGAGTGCACATACTGTAGGTCGCGTCGTATTGCATGCGGCACATGCTCAGGTCGAACATCTTGACTGTGATAACATCGCGGCCGTCGTAACTGAATATCAGAACATACAATTGCTGCAGGCCGTACGTCCGGCGAAAGACTCCCAGCCGCACTTGAGGAACATGCGGCCAGTGCTGTCGAACCACACATTCATGTCCCAGGTGGTGCTAGGCCGATTGCCAACCTCACACAGCTTCAGTTCACGGGGTTTACGGTCCTCCAGCAAGTCCGCGAACTTCCTAGGCAGCGACTGCAGCAAAGGATAGAGCAGGCCATGAACATCATTACACCTAATCTGACCAAAAAAGACACCTAAACTGAGTACCATACCAATTTGTCCGATGAAGCATCGTTTATTACAGCGAAGATCTCGCAGTCCATCGTATGCAAGGCCGCCAGTTGATCGTACAAAAAATCTGACTTCAGTTACATCTAGCAGACACGCCAAAACAGCAAGGTTCCGAAACATGACTAAATGCATTCTACCACCAGCAAGGTTCACTAGAAATTTAGGACTAAATGCAGTCTAGCAGCAGCAAGGTTCAGAGACATTCATATAAGTGCAATTTAAATTTGATATGCATACAAGAATTTCATGGAAGTACGGAACTGCAATTAACAAGAGAGAAAATCATTTGTCAAGGTTCAGAGCGATCTAAATTAGTCATTCCAGTGCCATTTGTATCTATACGTAGCACAATCGTACCGTCGTTCACACCATATACTTCCTAAGGAAGCGAGTTCTGGTGTGGCAGGGTTGATGTGAAGAAGAGCATAATTCACAATGGAAAATATACTTGTATGACACAGAAATGGGTTGCAGACAATCAATTGTACCGCTGAAGAGTAAAAAGGGAAATTACTAAAAATAGCTACGGTCCTAAAAAGGGCTCACATAAATTGTACTGCTGAAGAGTAAAAAGGGAAATTACTAAAAATAGCTACTGGTCCTAAAAAGGGCAGTGTGGGTACCAGAGCTCTTAGTTTCAACATCAGAAAGTACCTACCTAGAAAAAGACACACACAACACCAACTACCAACATCAATTGGGCACCTGGAACTATCAAAATTACATGAAGGTACAGTACACATCTCAATCAGGGGCGGAGGCAGAAACACTAAATTATCAGAGTTAGGGGGGGCCGGTTTAAGCAAAAAATTCTAGAGAAATTACTGTTCCCCTGTCTCCGCCACTGATCTCAAACAGATGCATGTAAGTCGTGACAAGTAGGACACTTGGAAACGAAAAGAAAATTCGTGTTTGAACTCAAATCGTCTGCAATCGCATCCAAAAGAGAAGAAGTGGTAACCTGAGTGCCCGCGATGGATATTTGGTGAATCGCCGCGACGTGGGTCAATCTACAGCGCGATGACGACACGGGCGACGACGGCGGTCGAGAGAATGTGGCGGCACGAAGAGGGATGGTGAGCGAGGGCGGCGAGGTCGAGAGATGGATGGCGGCGGCGGTGGTCTCCCTCCTCTGCCGAAAGAGGGTTTCTCTCGGAGTAAATTTTGGGGGTAAACAAGGGGAGGAGTGCGAACATGGCGTGACAATACGAGAGGAAGATGCCATCTTTAGCACTTGGGCCCACATGTCACTCTGTTACCAATCTAGGTCATCTGGGTCCACAACTGGCGATGTGATTTGTCCGGGCACGCTTTTACCGATCTAGGTCATCTGGGTCAAGAAGTGGCGATGTCATTCGTCCGGGCACGCTATTACCGATCTAGGTCATCTGGGTCCACAACTGGCGATGTGATTTGTCCGGGCAGGCTTTTACCGATCTAGGTCATCTGGGTCAAGAAGTGGCGATGTCACTCGTCCGGGCACGCTATTACCGATCTTGGTCATCTGGGTCCACAACTGGCGATGTCATTTGTCCGGCACGCTTTTACCGATCTAGTCATCTGGGTCAAAAAGTGGCGATGTCACTCGTCCGGGCACGCTTTTACCGATCTAGGTCTTCTGGGTCAAGAAGTGGCGATGTCACTCGTCCGGGCACGCTATTACCGATCTAGGTCATCTAGGTCCACAACTGTCGATGTCAATTGTCCGGGCACGCTTTTACCGATCTAGGTCATCTGGGTCAAGAAGTGGCGATGTCACTCGTCCGGCACGCTATTACCGATCTAGGTCATCTGGGTCCACAACTGGCGATGTCATTTGTCGGGGCACGCTATTATCGATCTAGGTCATCTGGGTCAAGAAGTGGCGATGTCATTCGTCCGGGCACGCTATTACCGATCTAGGTCATCTGGGTCCACAACTGGCGATGTCATTTGTCCGGCACGCTTTTACCGATCTAGGTCATCTGGGTCAAGAAGTGGCGATGTCACTCGTCCGGGCACGCTATTACCGATCTAGGTCATCTGGGTCCACAACTGGCGATGTCATTTGTCCGGCGCGCTATTACCGATCTAGGTCATCTGGGTCAAGAAGTGGCGATGTCATTCGTCCAGGCACGCTAATACCGATCTAGGTCATTTGGGTCCACAACTGGCGATGTGATTTGTCCGGGCACGCTTTTACCGATCTAGGTCATATGGGTCCACAACTGGCGATGTCATTTGTCCGGCGCGCTATTACCGATCTAGTCATCTGGGTCAAGAAGTGGCGATGTCATTCGTCCGGGCACGCTATTACCGATCTAGGTCATTTGGGTCCACAACTGGCGATGTGATTTGTCCGGGCACGCTATTACCGATCTAGGTCATCTGGGTCCACAACTGGCGATGTCTTCTGTCCGTCACGCTTTTACCGATCTAGGTCATCTGGGTCAAGAAGTGGCGATGTCACTCGTCCGGGCACGCTATTACCGATCTAGGTCATCTGGGTCCACAACTGGCGATGTCATTTGTCCGGACGCGCTATTACCGATCTAGGTCATCTGGGTCAAGAAGTGGCGATGTCATTCGTCCGGGCACGCTATTACTGATCTAGGTCATTTGGGTCCACAACTGGCGATGTGATTTGTCCGGGCACGCTATTACCGATCTAGGTCATCTGGGTCAAGAAGTGGCGAGTCACTCGTCCGGGCACGCTATTACCGATCTAGGTCATCTGGTCCACAACTGGCGATGTCTTCTGTCCGGGCACGCTTTTTCGATCTAGGTCATCTGGGTCAAGAAGTGGCGATGTCATTCGTCCGGCACGCTATTACCGATCTAGGTCATCTGGGTCCACAACTGGCGATGTCATTTGTCCGGCGCGCTATTACCGATCTAGGTCATTGATACGTCTCCAACGTATCTATAATTTTTGATGTTCCATGCTTGTTTTATACCAATTGCTACATGTTTTGTATCTACTTTATAGCACTTTTATACAATTTTTGGGACTAACCTATTAACAAGATGCCGAAGTGCCATTCCTGTTTTCAGCTGTTTTTGTATTCCAGAAAAGCTAGTCTGGAAATATTCTCGGAATTGGACGAAACTTCACGGACATCCCATTTTTCCAGAAGACACCAGAGGGAGCGAAGAAGCAACGAAGAAGGCCCACAAGGAAGCCACACCCACCAGGCGCGGGCCCCCCTCTGCCGCGCCCTGGTATGGTGTGGGCCCCTCGGGGCTCTCCAGCCGCCGCCCTTTCGCCTACTTATTCCCTCCAAGAAAATAACCCTAAGGGCCGGAGCCATTATCCACGAAAAGTTCCAGAGACGCCGCCACCGTCAACCCTAGCTCAGGAGGTCCAGAATCTCTTCCCGGCACCCTGCCGGAGAGGGAATCGTCACCGGAGGCATCTACATCGCCATGCCTGCCTCCGGAGTGATGCGTGAGTAGTTCATCCTTGGACTACGGTCCATAGCAGTAGCTAGATGGTTGTCTCTCCTATTTGTGCCATCATGTTTAGATCTTGTGAGCTGCCCTACATGATCAAGATCATATTATTGTAATGCTACATGTTGTGTTTGCTGGGATCCGATGAATATTGAATATTATGTCAAGTTGATTATCAATCTATGCCTATGTTATTTATGATCGTGCATGCTCTCCGTTGCTAGTAGATGCTTTGGCCAAGTAGATGCTTGTGACTCCAAGAGGGAGTATTTATGCTAGATAGTGGGTTCATGACTCCTTGAATCTGGGACAGTGACAGAAAGTTCTAAGGTTATGGATGTGCTGTTGCCACTAGGGTAACCCAACGATGCTATGTCCACGGGCATATGTGTTTGTTTACATTACGCGCTTTACTTAATGCAATTATCCGTTGCTTGCAACTTAATACCAACGAGGAACTCGATGACAACCCGGCGGTGGATTATTAGTCATAGACGCTGTTGATAACGGTCTATTATCATGTCGTAATGCCCAATTAGATATCATAGATAATCATCATGTCATGTATATGCATTGTCATGCGCTCACTATTTGTCAATTGCCCAGCTGTAATTTGTTTACCCAACATGTTAGTTATCTTTATGGAGAGACACCACTAGAACGTGGACCCCCGGTCCATTCTTTAAACTGATTAAACCACAAACTGCAAACTGTTCCTTTTTCATTCTCTGCAATTTAATACTCATTTTCCGCACAGACGTTTAATCCTTTGTTTTCAGCAAGCCGTGAGATTGACAACCTCACTGTTTCGTTGGGGCAAAG
Organism: Poa pratensis; assembly: GCA_947311845.1. Classification (NCBI taxonomy): domain Eukaryota; kingdom Viridiplantae; phylum Streptophyta; class Magnoliopsida; order Poales; family Poaceae; genus Poa; species Poa pratensis. Next base: position 41,826,321 of record CAMZMU010000090.1, read on the forward strand.
TACTTTGATTGTGTTGTGTGCAGTCCACGTCAGCGCCGGAATCCCTGGTGTTGCGGCCGCATCATATTTCGCCATTGACAACCTTCAGAAGAGTTGTTGCTCCTACTGGTTCGATAACCTTGGTTTCATTCTGAGGGAAACTTGCTGCTAGATTGCATCATACCTTCCTCTTGGGGTCTCCCAGCGAACATGTGAATCACGCCATCAAGCACCTTTTTCTGGCGCCGTTGCCGGGGGAGTCAGAAGTCTTCTGCAAGGGAGTTTCACACTTCCAATCTCTTACTTTGTTTTTCTCTTGCTTAGTTATTTTATTTTATCTTGTTTGCATTTCAATTATCAAAAACACAAAAAAATTAGTTACTTGCATTTACTTTATTTTCAAGGTTATTTTCTGCCCTGTTTTTAATTCTGCTAAAATGAGTACTCCTGAGAACACTAAGTTGTGTGATTTTCACTAGCACAAACAACATTGATTTCATATGCACACCTATTGCTCCACCTTCTGCTTCAGCAGAGTTTTTATGAAATTAAACCTGCACTTTTAATCTTGTTATGAAAGAGCAATTTTCTGGTGTTAGTACTGATGATGCTGCTGTTCACCTTAAACTTTGTTGAACTTTGTGAAATGCAAAAGCTCAAGGAAGTAGATGTGATATTATTAAACTGAAACTTTTTCTTTCTCCTTGAGAGGACGTGCTAAAAGATGGTTGCTATCCTTGCCTAGAAATAGTAATTGATTCAGGACTAAATGCAAGGATGCTTTATTGCAAAATATTATCCTCATGCTAAGAATATTTCCTTGAGAAGTAGCATAATGAATTTTAAGCAATTTGATAATGAACATGTTCTCAAGCTGGGAGAGAATGAAATCATTGGTTTAAAAATTGTCCCACTCACGGACTGACTACTTGGATGATCATCCAAACCTTCTATGCAGGGTAAATTTTCTTCAAGGAATTTATTGGATTCGGCGGCGCTGGAGGTACCTTTATGTCCATCACTTTGGGTGCTGCACAAAGCTTCTTGATGATATGATGATTAATTATTCTGTGGCACACTGAGAGAGCTCCACAGGTAAGAAGGTAAATTCTGTTGAGGAAACCTCTTCCTTGATGCTAATTAGATGCTATTATGTCTATGCTTGCGAATGTCAAACACATGTTGATCCAAACAATGTTCCTTAGCCTCTTTGGGTGCTCAAGAAGAGCATGTTGATGTGAAACTTCATTAAAAATAATAACTTCAACAAACAATGCTTATAGGAATAATTTTGGTAATAGCAATTATAGGCCTATCCTTCTAATAGTGGCCAATGGTTATGGAAATTCTTATGGTAGCTCCTACAACAATAATAAGAGTGTACCCTCTGATTTTGAAGTCATGCTCAAGGACTTTATAGTACACAAACTGCTTTCAATAAATCTGTGAGGAGAAATTTTGGAAAAATTGATGTTCTTTGCCTCTAAGTTGATAGTCTTGCTCATGATGTTTGATTTGTTGAAATTAAAGACCATGCCTAATGATATTAAAGAGAGCAAAACTCTAATGCCATACAAGTAAAAATTGATAAAAATCTGAGGATGTTAGCCTAATGCATGCTAGATGGGAAAGAGAGGATGAAATTGCTAGAAAGAATAATATTGCTAGAGTTATACTATTACACTTCTGAAAATGCTTCAAACACAAGTGTTAGCAAACCTCCTACAAATAATGGCAAGATAATTGGTGTTGGTAATGTTTCCACTTCTATTGCAAAAAGTCCCAATTGCCTGATGACTCTGAAACTGTTCTTGATAAAGATGCTGAAATTTCCAA